>CAHIKZ030001088.1:102500-190000 GCA_903632075.3 Acanthosepion pharaonis | reverse complement strand
TGTTATTTTTTTCCTCATTAGGAGTAGATAGGTTCAACTGTTGTCTGGATCACACTACTCCCCTGTCTTTTGAACAGGGGTAGAGGTTTATCTCTTGTTTCCTGTTTAGGGTTGGGTTTCTGGTTCCTTCTGATGTCTTCTCATTCTCTTTCATGCTTGGTAACTGCTTGCATTTTAGTGGCATTATCATCTTGCTTGGGGTGAATTGATTAAAAAAATAAAAAAGATTTTATTTTATTACAATAAATACTTATTTATTAACAATTTACTAATATTTGTTTCATTTTCTTTTCATTGTACTTCTAGAATGATAGATTATTATTAATATGCAATGTGAATCAGAAATGAATATTTAGACTTATTGAAATTATAAAGATTGCAATCAATCCCCCTATATGGCATTGAATGCAGAACAATTTCCTCACCAATAGAAATAAGACTTAAGTCAACAAAGATTTGTTTCTACAGAAGAATGCTGAGAATACTATTGACATTGCATTTGAGCCATGAGAACACATGGCACAGTGGATAAAGGCTTTAGTTAGATCCAGTGACAGGACCCAAAGAGTATGAGTTCATACCTGGCTAAGGCAGTGGAGAACTTGGAGAGGGGAATAGAGATAACTGATAAGTGACATCCATTAGACATGGCACATGGAACTAGAACAGTCTACCCCAGCGAGTAAAATAAAGGGTTCAGTTCAACATTCCAACCACCTGAAGAAGGCCGGAGCGTACAACAGCTGAAACGTTGTGATAAATATGATAACAAAAATGAGGATTATAGTCCGAACAATGTAAATAGTGTACATAATACCTCATCTGAGAAATATAGACAGATACTGAGAAAGATTTTATTTTTTTTGCATATAGAAACATAAAGGATACTTACACTTACTTGTGTCTGCTTTTTCATTCTAGGGCAAACCAGTCATGTATGTCTTTTTGAATCTAGTGTAAACCAAATATGTCTACCTTTTTAGTTGAGGTACAAACTGGAACTGGGTCTACTTTCTGAGTCCAGTACAAACCAGACAAATGTCTATCTTTTCATTCTAGTACAAACTGGACCTGTATCTACCATTTTTGATTCTAATGAAAACTGAATTTGTACAATCAGTGCAAACCAGATAAATGTCTACTTTTCTGACTCTAGTGCAAATGAGGCATAAGCTGACTTGTTTAATTTTACTTCAAACTGGACCTGTATTTACCTTTTTGTCTCTAGTGTAAACTTGACCAATGTCTACATTTTGTTTCTAGTACAAATTAGACAGGCAAACCTGTTTAATTCTAAGGCAAACTGGACCTGTGTCTACCTTTTTGATCCAGTGCAAATCAGATATATGCTTAATTCTAGTTTAGACTTTATCTAGATTTACTTTTTGTCTCTAGAACAAATGAGAGATGCCTACCTGTTTCATTCTAATGCAACTGGACCTGTACCTACTTTTTTGTTTCCAGTGCAAGCCAGACCAATGTTTACCTTTTTTATTCTGATGCATGCTGGATCTATGTCTACCTTTTTGAATCTACTACAAACTAGACATGGGCTGATCTTTTTAAACTAAAAATATGTTTACTTTTTTGACCATTCTGTCTTTTTCTCCTATAAGACTTATATTTAACATTAAAGAAACTGCCAAGTTTTGATATGATGTTAAATTAACCAACCAATATAAAGATCAAATAGTTTACATATTTAAACTGAATGTTTCATATAGAAGCATCATTAGCAAGCTATTCTCATAGATCCCTGATCCTGAAGTGAGGTTGATCCTCACCAGATACTCTGCACTTGTAGCTTTGGGATATACTAACCTAAGCTTCATAATTAATGATTAAGCACTTTACTTTTGTTACTTTAATTCTCACTGAGTGCTCCATACTTATACCCTTGTGCCATTCTAAGATCGGTAAATATTGATCAATAAACAGATTGAATGATTGATAGCTGCATGTTTCATTATTTATATAAAAACATTGACATTTTTATTACAAATTTGTTTTCTTCCCACGTAAATAGGAAAATCAGTTGTTGAGTTTTTTTATCTTTTTTCTGTTCTATTTTCTCGGTTCAAAAATGCTCAATTAAGCTTTGCATTTTCCCTTTTTTTATTTGTTCTTTTTTACCAATATTCTACAGAACTGTCCCCGTCAGAAACGAGTGGTTATAAAAAGGGTAGTGGGATATAAAAATGTTTAAGATCCATAAAATATGCATTTAAATGTAAACGCGTATAATAATTGCCTAATATACAACATTTTCCTTTTAACATGGGATGTAGTCAACAGATATGCAAATGAGGCAGGTTAATTTGCATTTGTTCCCAGCTCATTTTAAGTTCTTTTATTTTTTTTATTATTGTTATTCTTGTTCTCATTTCATTTTTTTTAAATTCAAGTATCTTTTTCCATTTATCCTGCTTAAATCAAACATATTTTTAACTTTTTTTTTTCATTTAGCTCATAGTTCAATGGCATTTTTAAAAAGAATTTGACAGCATGAATTACTTTTTCCAATGTTATACAAGACAATTATTTCATCTCTGCTATTGCTTGGGTTTTTTTCTTTCCAACATGAATTCAATGCAAGATCATCAAGCAAATGAGAAATGCTGTTTCTAAACTGCAAATATAAATGAACTCATACAAAAAGTATGAGGTAGTATAATGGTTATCACTTTACAAAGTAAAATCATTTATCTGGGTTCAAATTCTAGTTAGGAGAGCACATTTTATTTTCATACTAAAACTCTAGAAAAATGCATGATTCCAACTTTTCTTATGTTCTATCCTAATAACAGCCATCTTAATTTGGTTTCATCACTGGCATGCCATGATGGCAGAAAGACAGAAAAGAAGAGTATTTGAGTACTTCAGCAATCTACTCTGTCCAAGTAGGGACCAGAAAATTAGCTGTTATATTTTTTGTCAGTCTTGACATAGTGTTATGGTCCAATATCCTCGCACCACAGTTATGGTCCAAGGTTAGAACCAAGGAAGAACAACACGAACACAAGAGTAGAATAACAAAGATATATTACAACAGAAATATAGTACAAGAAGTTGAAGGTGTTATTAATGACTGTCTGTCTGGTTTAGGGTGAACTAATATTGTCTTGACTCGTTACACCATTTATTCATTATACCTCTTGAGAGGCACAGTATTTATAGTGTCAGGAAGAGTCTATTATCGTTATAGGTAAGTTCCCATAACACATAGGGAAGCCAGTAAGTGAATAAAGTCATTGATCTAGTTAAGATGGCACATTTCATTTCCATACTAAAGAGCCAGAGTTTAAACACTTCTGATATATACTGATAACAGTTTTCAAAACTCATTATCAACTGACTATTCACACCATCCAACATTTCTTTTCTATAGGCTCTCCACATAAAAATTCATGTTTCAGTGAATATTCAAGATTTATAATGAAATGAAAATTGTTCTATTTTTCCATTTTATTATATATTTATTGTGACAATATATTAGAGATATCAAAAGCATTGAGAAAGTAATTTTGGAAATATGAGATGAATTAAAAAGTCACCACCTTGGATCTCTTTTTCTTTTTTCTTTTTTTGCTTTATATATATATATATATATATATATATATATATATATATATATATATATATATAATTTATATATAATTTTGGAATCTAATTTTTCTTTTGTCCATCCAAATGATGGCCCCATGATTATGACCTTCCTAATTCAACATGCCTGTCACCTAAATTATCTGTACAGTTGAAAGCAAGTAGCAAATCAACTCTAAACCTTCGAAAGTATCCAACTTTGAAATGTAGTTGCAGGAAAAGGCCAATGAAAAATTCCGTTCCAGTGTTATCCCTTTAAAAGAGCCACTCGGAAAGAATTTCAAATGCTCTGTTGTATAATGCAATATGACTTTGGCACACCACAATGGACATCTATAAATCATTGAAATATTCTGGGCAAAGCAATAACCATGCAGGCTCTCTATAGTAACATAACGCAAAGAAAACCTTGAAACTAAATCAAATGTCTTGATTATATTTTATTTGCTGCTTCTTTGCTGGACACTTCAAACAAAAGACCAGTTTCAAGTGAACCTATGGTTGATAGACAGCCATTTTTTTCTTTTCTTTTTCTTTCTTGCTAGCCTTCTACATTTCTTTCTTTCTAATTTTCCCTGGTATTTCTTTCTTTCTTTTCATCTCATTCCATTTTTCCCCTTTTCTTTTTCTTTCATATTTTCTATGTTTCTTTTTTCATTGGATGCCTTTGTTTCCACTCTTTCTATTTTCATTAACCCTTTTCTCCATTTATTGCTCCTTCACCCTTTAACTTCTTTTTCTCTGTGAATGATTTTGTTACTCTCCTGTTTCCATGATACTTTTAATTATTTTTGCTCTTTTACACATATTTTTATTTATTTAATCTGTTTCCATACATATTCTTGCTATCTCTCTACGTTCATTTTTTCATTACAACTTTCATGCATTTTCTCTTTTTAAATTATTTTACTCTTGTTGTTTTTGTTTGTTTTTTTCCTTCCATTCAAGACAAAAATTCCATTTCTTTTTCAATCTTTTCTTCATGTCCAGCTTTTGTTTTCTATTAATATACTTTTTCCTTTATTTAACAGCTTTTGTTTTCCTTTTCTTCCTAAAATCTTCCTTTGTTATAATCTTCTTTCTCTTTACATATTTCTCCTCCCTTTTTTTTACTTATCCATCATTCTTTCATTGTTTCTCTCTTCTAGTCTATCAATGTTCCTTCTTTATGTATCATATTTTCTCCCACAATATCTACTCATCATTTTGTTTTTCATTTTATCACTTCTTGTTTACTGTAAAAGCAATATTTTCAATATAGGCTCATTTTAGGCCTAGCTGAAAAGATTTCACTGATGTTTTCTGCGTTTCTACACAGCAGTTGGTCTGAAGAAAAGACATACTTCATGTTAAACACAATTTCAAAGTGTCAATGCTGTGCCCACATACTGACCCTTGACCTTCTTGTTCCAACCATTCTTAAAACAACTGCATCTTATGAACAGAGAATTCATGAAATGAAAGGGGAGGTAACCCTCATAATCTTGTATCTGTAATTGAGGCAATGTATCATGTTTTTCCTAGAACCATGAATAACTTAAAAATGAATTTACACTTTATGATTCTAATCTCGAAGGTCATTGGTTCTTGTCCAATTTTTCTAGAAGAGAGATTGATTTCATATTTTTATTTATTTACTTATTTGTGTAACTCTTCAACCAAGGCTTGATGGTTGTCTTAACACCTTAATGCCTAGTGTAAAATCTGATATTATCTATAAAAATAAAAATTTGGTATTAATTATAGGCTTCTAAAAAATCTAATAATTCCACTGCTGCATTGTTACAGCATTATTGCCTGGCTGTGCATTCTGGCAAAAATAGGAAATAGCCATATACTGGAAACAAATACAGACATTGACAATGAGTTCTCATGGGTATCACCATTTTGGTACCAATCAGATTGTAGTGTAGTCTAGCCTTATCAACAACCCCAACATACAATATAATAAAAAATATATCTGAAACTAGGTTGTATTGTATGATCCTATATGTCTATGATGGTTTGGAGGCAGCACTAAGTGCTGTTAGTTTATAAGACAAATACTGGGGACCAATACATAAAGAAACATTAGGCATTCATTGACCGAACAATTAGGGTTACTGATAGTTGAAATGAGTTAATTCTTTTTATTAAAACAATTTTTCAGGATATTAGCCTTCTCAAGTGTATTAAATGTTGTAGCCCTTTCAAATATGGATGGAGTTTCCTTCCAATCTTTTTGCTTTTGGTAGTGTGGAATGTTAAGAATTTGATTATATCACTATTTTCTCTTCCAGTTGCCATTTTTGTTGGTGGTGCTATTGAAATTCCTTAACTGATGTAGTTTCTGTAAGTTGATACAGTTCTTTGTTTGCATTTCTGTAGCACTAATCTGTATGGGTCTAACAAATCATTGCTTCTTTAAGATTTATAAGATTAATATGTTTGAAGTTATTTTTAACCATTGATTTGAGAAAGTGGCTATATACAGATGATAGTTTAAACATCCATGATATTCATAAGATAACATGAATATCACATGTATGATATCCATAGGAAAGTCTAGATCTGACAAGACCATTTAACTACATAGTAAGTGCATCTTATTTTTTTTCAACCATTTCACCCCAAGCAAGGCAACAGAGCCACTAAATTGCAGGAGGAAAGAATAGAAGAAAAACATTATTAAGGAGAGAGGACAATAAAAGAACAGTAGATAGAAAACAACAATTGACACTGTTTTAAATTTTTGAAGATCAAGCTTGACTGGAAAGCAAGATGCTGGAAGAGAGTTCCATGATTGAAAAAATAAGCAGTTAACATAAAACTTAAAATTACATCTAACCATTTAAACTGTAAAATAATGAGATCTTGCCACCAATCTAGTAATACACTTAAATTCATAGAGTTTAGGTATCAAGGCCAAAAGTGGAGATAGGTAAAGGCTGGTCTTCAATCTGTCTTATCTTAAACTTAGCTAGCCATGATTACTGACCCAAACATACTACAGTATTCCTTACACCAAAACAACACGTTCTTACTTATCATTCTTACTATAGACACTATAATACCTCAAAGTCTCTATGAAGTTCTGACTAGTTCCCATCTGTAAAATTTGTCTCTGGGGGTGGAATAAAAATAACAACTCAGAGGGAAGTTAAACAGAACAATTACCATGAAAATATTTACAGAAAATTCATAGGGAAGCTACATTACAGTGATGGAGAAGTAACTGAAGTCAAGATAAATAAATGGTTCTAGTCTGTCAGTAATGCTTGCATTAATGTCTGACCACTGACAATCTCATTCTTCTTCAATTTCAATGCATTTATATCTTCTTCTTCTTCTTTTTTATATGCCATGTCCTTTCATGACATAGGCGATCATGGCTCTCCACTTCTTCCTGCCCTTTTCAGCTCTAAATAAGTTTTATCATTTTGTTATTTCTCCCAGACCCTGTTCTGCCATCCACTTGTTTTAGCCCATTAAGCATGTCATGCATTGATTTCCCTTGTCCCTCTTTCCCTCTATTCATCCTGTGAGTATCAGATTTTCCAAGCATTCCTTTCTCATTATGTGTCCCAGAAATTTCAACAGTCTCTTCCTGAGGTTAAGTATAAGTTTCCTGTTTGTTTGCATCCTTTCCAAGACCTCATCATTGCACACACATTTGGTCCATGGTATTCTTAGCATCCTTCTGTAGAATCATACCTCTGTTACCTTGAGTCTCTTCTTCATGTTTGAGGAAACCGTCCAACATTCACTGCCTTAAAGGAGGACAGATATCATGTAACGGTTCAGTACTCTTTTCTTTGTTACTAACAAAAGCTTCCTGTCCTGTAATACTCTGCCTAGTTTTTGGAATGAGTCTTTGGCAATTCCACTATGTCTTTGGATCTCAGTGTCATACATTCTGTCCTCTGTCAGAACACTTCCCAGATATTTAAATTTCTTCACCTGCTTGATTTTAGTGTCCTCGGCATATAAATTGCATTTTGGGCTCATCTTTTTGCTGATGATCATGCATTATGTCTTCTTGTAGCTTACACTTAGTCCCTTTTTCTCGCTCTCCTTCACTACCTTCTGTAGGAGGTTTTGTAGTTTCCTTTCCATGTCTGCTATTAGCACTGTATCATCTGTGTATTTTATGTTGTTAAGATTGTGGCTGTCAGTGATGAATCCTGGAATGATTTCCAGTTCTCTCAGAATTGCCTCACTGTATAGGTTGAATAAGTCTGGTGAGAAGAGACATCCTTGCCTTGCACCCCTTTTATTTTTGTATATCTGCTGAACTTATTTTTTATCTTTATACAGCCATTTTGCTGCCAGTAGAGGTTTTTGATTATTCTAATGTCTTTATAGTAAACTAATTTAGAATGCATTACTATTGTAAAAGGTTAACAATGCATTTACCAGGTGTGGTATAAATATTTACCCATTATTTAAACATAGATTGAAACATACCTGTATAAATAGTTTCAAATATTGCCTAAGGCTTCTTAACACCCTTTTGTTTTATTGTTTACAATTTAACTAAATATGGTGGCTCAAACAAAGCATGATCATATTGTCTCAATAAAAATGGTTGGTATGAAGAATCGGATAGTGATAAAACAGTTGAAAATTATTCTTGATCTGTTGTAAAAGTTTTTAAGAGGAACAAACAACACCCCAAATCCAATTCCAGGAGAGTCAATGAAACCCTCAAAAAGAGGGTGAAAAGACGTCTACAAAGACAGATGAAGAGGGCAAAAGAGATGGAATATTACAGATAGGTTATTAAGGAGGATTGTGAATGAGGATTCAGTGCTGAAATCATTCAAGATTCATCAACAGCTGCTCTCAAGTGCCTCCAAACAAAAACGGCTTGGCAGAGGCAAGAAAATCTTAGGGAGGTATAGCATGCTACAAACAAAGTCTTTTGTTAGTTGAACAAGAATTTTTTCATTTTGGAGGCTGTAGTCAACTACCAAAACAATAGGGTTTGCACCACTCCACCAAGAAACATTCCTGAAGGTTTCAGAATGCATTTCAAGTGACAGAAACCAACTGGTGTCATGGTTTCATCTGCTATTGCATCTGATGGTTTGAAATCACCTTTAGCATTCATAGAAGAAAGACTGAAAGTTAATAGCAGAGTTTATTAGCAAATGTTGGAGAGAGATGTCTGTGCCTTGGTTGTCAGCCACATTTTGAAGTCATTGTGTCTTCACTGAAGATGGAGCTCCACGCACACAGCCAATTTGATGCTAGAGACATTTCAGTAGATCTTTTAGTAAGTCAATTTGGTCTCTATCAAGCCATGACATTAATCCTATGTGATAGGACTCAAATTAGAGAATAGTGTTTTACATATTTCCTATTCAAATATGTCAAACATGAAATAAGCTCTTATGATTTTGTGATACAATTTGAGCAACAAGATGATGAAGAAGTCATGCACTTCAGCTGAGAAGAGGTTAAGGGTCATGGCAAAAGCAAAGGGTGGCCATTTTGAATTGTAAATATATATAAAAAATATAACAATCAACTTGTAAACATTCATTAACCAAAACCTAAAACATTTAATGATGAAATGAATAATTGGTACATGTATATGCTACACCATGTTCATTATACACATTAGAGCCTATGGAAAATGCAATACCAAAATCTAAATGCACATTAGAATAGCAAAAGTGGCCTTACAAAAGCTAAGAAAAGTATTAAGAAACAGGAAAGATTTGTTAGAAATGAAGAAAAGAATATTTAACTTTTACGTAATATCAGTCCTCCTATATGGCAGTTAATGCTGGGCAATCTATAAAGATAAAGAAGAGACTTTAGGCAACAGACATATGGTTCTACAGAAGGATACTAAGAATACCATATACTGAATATGTAAGTAACAACAAAGATATTTTAGGGAAAATGAAAGCAAAATGAACATTGAAATTTCTAATGAGGAAAAGGGAGTTTTGAGAATTTGACACTGACAAGGTGTATAAAAGGCAAGAGAGCCACAGGAAAGTGATGAATAACCTAGGTATGAAGCTGGTTGGCAGAACAGGGATTAAGAGAGATAGCAAAATGCAAAACCTTACTAAGAGTTACAAAGAACAGGAAATTGTGGAGAGCCATGATTGCCCATGCCCTAAAGTGACATGGCATATAGAAGAAGAAACAGTAGTTCTTGGAAGCCCTGCTTGAGTAGTTTTGACCATAGAGCTACCACACATTGAAAATATGTCATTTACAAGCTGAATTTTTGTTAAAAATAAAGAAGGATCATAATACGACTATATTGTTTATTTCTTGATCAGGCATATTGGTATGTTAAAAAGGTTTAAGCTTAATGCTTAAAACATGCATTTAAAATGGTAAACAGTAAAAAGAAAAAAAGACAAAAGCTAGAACAAAGCGATTTCCTATTATTAATTTGTTTACATTCTGAATATTTTGTCGTAAAAATTTTCAAAAAGGAGATTACCTCTCTTCTTTGATCTTATAAAATTTATTTTTCTCACTAATTTATTTACCAAAATGGGGATAAGATCTTGTGATTGACTTTGCAACTGACCAGCAGAATACAGAGATGAAAATTTAATTACAAAATGCAGAACTGACTGTTCAAACTGCTTTTAAAGGTTTATATTTACATTTCCTTTGATCTATGACAAAAAAAAGTTATAAAATTTTCATTCTTTTTTATTTCTATTCTGTCTGTTGTGGTTGCTTTTATTATAATAAGATTAATCTTTAATATGAGTTGATAGTATTGATAATTCTTAATACTTACATTAGCTTATCATGACTTATTAAGGTTCAATTACCTAAGGTCTCCTATTTCTTTGATTTGAGCCCAAAACAAGTGAACAAAAATAGTAGCAGGGATCTTGATGGTCTGGTTTCATGTTTTATGAATAAAAGTATTAACTTGGTTATGGTCCTAAAAAGTGCTTAGTGATCACACCATTGAACTTGATATTATAGGTCTGAGGTTCAATTTCAGCATTAAGGTTTTTGTGTCAATAGAGAAATATATAAACAAAAAAGGAATTACACTATCATTGTGTTGTGTCCATAAAAAAATAAACAAAAATTAATTATAGTGTCAAAATAATTATAATAATTATCATTAATTCACTTATTCTAAACCAATGAGAATTGACCCCACATTTCTCCTCTACAAACACAAACGTGATATTCTCACTATTGAACAAGCAGTTCACACAGACAGGTCATTACCACATGTGTTAATGAAAATTTTGTCTCCTTTTCCTTTTCAGGCCATAAGAGTAGCATTTATCTTTTAACACTTAACAAAAATTTGAGGTAAGAAGACCCCAGTCATATTTTTCCAACTTATCTGGACACTCATGACACAAATCTATAAAAAAAAACATAGGAGAAAGACTGTATACACTTTTCTTATTCTTTATCTTATCATTCTGTCAGATTCCAGTCAATATTTGATCTAAGTTTGACCACAAACTCACAATTTTACTCAGTATTACTGTCTTGTTTTTCCAGCACCACATAACAACCAGATAATGAATAATGCTTGTTTTGTTGTTTCCACGTCTTGCTGTTTCTCATTTTTTTTTGAGTATTTTTGTATATATAAATGTTAGGGGGTTTATAATTATTTATTCAGAGTTATAACTCCCTTATAAGATGAAAAAGTTCACCATTTCATGAGATGTTAGTAGATTCATCAAAAATGGTAGACACCTAGACAGGTGAGTCAGCAGTTCTATCCAAAAATCTATCTCACTGCTGGCTTATATATTGAAACTTTCATTAAGAAAATACATTGCAATCATTCTTTGCTATCTATTAATTTTAAGGATTTCTTTTCAACAATTTCCTGGCATGTCTTTATGTCATTTATAGTTCTTTTTTTCATTATTTTCTTTGTAGGTCCTTTTTATCAGTTACATCGTACTATATTACCTCTCTGCATGCTCAGTTCTTTTTCTCTTTGTAAGTTCTTTTATCAATTACATAGTATTGCAGTACCTCTCTACACTCCCAGTTCTTTTTTTTCATTGTAGGTCCTTTTATCAGTTACATACACAGTATTTCAGTACCTCTCTACATTCTCAGTTCTTTTTTTATAGGTCCTTTTATCAATTACACATTATTACAGTACCTCTCTACACTCTCAATTCTTTTTTCTTTGTAGGTCCTTTTATCAGTTACATACACAGTATTACAGTACCTCTCTACACTTTCATTTATTTTTTTTTCTTTCTATTTCATATTTTCATTAACCATTTCATTTCATATTACTGCTTACAGCCACATCACATTGAAATATCAGTTCCCATAAAATCACCAAAGTTAAGCAATATTGAGCATGGTCAGTACCTAGATGGGTGACTGCTTGGGAATACCAGGTGCTATAAGCTTGGATGTGCAGGTGGTATAATGGATAATGGCTCGCAATTGTTAATCAGAGAGCTGTATTCCAATTCCAGTTGGGTTCGTTTTATTCATTTACATGCAATTAACCTTAGGAAAAGTATGAATCCACCTATTCTCCCCCAGCTATGTGTTAATTAGTAAGACTTGTATCACTAAAACCATTTCATGCTAAAGGTAAGTGGGACAAAGGTAAACACTAACTAACCTACCTAATGAGCTTAATCCTAGATGAAGTTAAGATTGTTAGGGTTAAGGAAGCATCCTCTCGAGTGTCTATTCCACAGTCCTGAGGATGAAGCTGAGTGAAACTTATGCTTTACCAATGGAATGAAGATGATTCGACACAATGGACATAGTATGGTAGGTCCTAGTTGTGAAGGTCTGAACTGGTGGGACTTGGGAATTAAAGGTATGCCATAGTAATAGTGATAGAGCAGTGAGAGACTAGCAATGTTTCATCTTAAGGGAAAGGGGTTGCAGGGTTGAAAATAATTCATTACCTACAAGGCAACATAATCACTTGAACTCCGTCAAACCTGGGCTGAGCTTTTCATATGTTTGCTCTGGTTTTGGAAAAAGCAGCTGCTGGAATTTTCTTTTCTTTCAAGAAAGAATGACCTTAATTTCTTAATCAGAATCACCCCAAGCAAAGCAGTAATACCGCTAAAACACAAGTGGTTATAGGGTGTGGAAGAATCAGGAACAGAAACATTAACGATGAGCAGAAAGAGAAGAGAGTAATCAGGAGGACAGTAGATAGCGATTGGCATTACATTTAAATTTTTGCAGATTGGCTGGAAAACATGGAGCCAGAAGGGAGTTCCATAAACAAGAAGTGTGAGGGAAGAAACTGTTAGCATAGAATTTACAGATACATCTAGATAGCTCAACTGTAAATTAATGAGATATCAACACCAGTCATATGTTGTGCTTAAAGTAAAAAAAATTTGGGTACAAAGTGAAGAGCTAATTCAAGCAATTACCATGAAAGTATTTATATAAAAGATACAGAGACACAACCTTACAGTAGTGGGAAAGTGACTGTAGCTGAGCCACCAGATCAGGTCAATAATATTGCAGATTTGTCTTTGGATCTTATCAAGGAGCTCAAGGTAAATAGCAGAGGTACTGGACCATATGTGGCAGAAATATTCTAAGCATGGGCTAATGGTAGACTTATAGATATGTAAGATAGATTCTGGAGAGAAGAATTGTCTCACCTGACATAGTGAACTGACTTTCTTAGCAGCTGACCTAGCAATGGATTCAATATAGTCTCTGTTATTAGTAATTCTGATACATTTTTCTTTTATTTCAAGTGTTACTTTTTATAACATCCTTCAAGTTATAACATTTTCTGCCCATTAATATAAACAACATGAATTAAAAATGAAGTGGTAAATGAGATTTCAACTTGAATCTCATAGACATGTTATGAAGCCTTTCTGGCCAAATCAAAAGATGTGCATAACAATGATTCCAGTTTTACATAGTGTATTTAAAGGCGTTCAACTATGTATGCCACAAGGATCTGCTGGAACTGCTCAGCAACCTTGATATATTCAGGAAAGATATTAGAATAATCAAGAACCTATACTGTCAGCAAATGGCATGCATATGCATTAAGAATGAGTTCAGTGAATATACAAAAATAGAAAGGGGCATAAGGCAAGGATGTGTCTTCTTACCAGACTTATTCAACCTATACAATAAGGCAATCTGAGAGACTTGGAGATCCTACCAGGATTCAGCATTGGCAGCCACAATCTTACCAACATAAGATATGCAGATAGCACAGTAATAATAGCAGGCATGGAAAAGAAAGTACAAAAGCTCCCACAGAAGGTAGCGAGGGAAATCAAGAAGAAAGGACTAACCATAAACTACAAGAAGACAGAATGTATGGTCATCAGTAAAAGGATGACCCCAAAATATAATTTGCAGATGGGGGACAGTAAACTGAAGTATGTGCAGAAGTTTAATTATCTGGGAAGTGTTTTGACAGAGGGCTGTTGGTGCGATGCTGAGATCTAAAGACAGATTGGAATGGCCAAGGATGCATTCCAAAAGCTGAGTACTGCAAGACAGGAGGATTTCTTTGATGTCAAAGAAAAGATTATTGAGCTGCTATGTGACATCTGTCCTTCTATACAGCAGCAAATGTTGGACAGTCTCCTCAAAGATGAAGAAGAGACTCGAGGTAGCAGAGATGTGGTTCTATAGACGGATGCTGAGGATATCATGGAGTGAGTGTGTGAGCAACGATGAGGTCTTGGAAAAGATGCAAACATGGAAGAAGCTTATACTTAACATATGGAAGAACAAATGAAATTTCTGGGACACATAATGAGAAAGGAGGGCCTGGAAATTCTGATACTCACAGGTCAAATAGAGGGGAAAAGAGACAAGGGAAATCAATGCATGACATATCTGGTGGGCTTAAGCAAGTGGATGGCAGAATGTGGTCTGGGGGAGTTGGCAGAGGCACAAAACTTATTGATAGCCACAAGGTATAGGGGGAAGTGATGAACCATGATTTCCTACATCCTGAAAAAAATAAAAATAAAAATAAAAATAAAAAAAAACATAAAAAGAAAGGAAAGAATTAGGAAATTAACATTTCATTGATTTGACCTCTTACTTGTTTTTGCTCCCAGGTTCACCTGTTAAGGTCCCAACTATGGTTAAACCCCAAACTGGGGTCAAAACACTATGAGAGCATAAAAATACTTTTTCATGGTAAAAATACCAGCAATACATTTTCGTAAAATAAATTACTAATGCTTCCAAGAAAATTCAATTTTGGCATTAAATGACCCATAAGGAGTTAATATGTTGCTAAAAAACACAAACAAACAAACCCTTTCATTTCACTTATATTGCTGAAATGTTATGTAATATCATCATCATCATCCCCTTAATTTTTGTAATCATAGTGGGGGGGGACTTGAATGCAGAAGCCACATTAAGTCTCCTCCACAACGATCTATCAATTGCAGTTAACTTGAATGCTGGTTTTGCTCCTCCATATTCTTACTAAGCAACTCTATGACAGTGAATTCTGGACAATCTCATCACAAATGAAAAAGAGACCTGAAGCAACAGAAATATTGTTTTAATGATGAAAACTAAGAATACCATGGACAGAATATATGAAGAAAGAGTAAGTTTTAAGGGACTATGATCAGAAAGAGAAAAACTAACTTTCTAGGCCATATACTAAGGAAAAGTGCCTATGGTATTCAACACACACAAAACATAGTGAATGCAAGACTAGCAAGGGGACACAGATGGTAATTTCCTTAATGTGTTTCTGTACAGATGGCTGGTAGAACAAGTGTGATGATAAAGGGTTAAAAGTGATTTAGAGCAACAAAATACAGAAACTTGTGGAGAGCCATGATTGCCCACATTCTGAAAGGACATGACACCTAAGAAAGTCATGGCTGATACATATGTAAAGTATTTTTTTAATGACATTACCCTGCAGGATATAGGTAATCTTTTTTTTAGACTTGAAGTTATTATTGTAATGGTTAAGGAAGGATCCTCTCAAGAATCTGTTCCACAGTTTTAAGGAAAAAGCCATGAAGAAATTATGGAATACAAAGGGAAATAAAATGGTTTTAATGGCATTAATTTTCAGGATATCAGTAAACATTTTTTTGGACTTGAATTTAAGATTGTAGGTTATAGTTAATCTTGACAAATTCCTTTTCTTTATTATCTATGGATTACCATAGCATCTTAGGAAGGATTGTATGGTTTTCCATTAACATGTTTTTTTTCACTTCACTTAAAGCCACTAAGAAACAAAGGGTTACTGAGAATGGAAGTAACTGAGAAAACATTATTGAAGAGAAAGGACAATAAAAGAACAGTATTAAAAAAAAAACAGAAGATGACGATTGACAATGCATTTAATTTTTTGAAGATCATCATTGACAAGAAAGCAAGAGAGAAAAAACTATTAGAATAAAACTTACAGTTACACTTAGCAATTTAAACAGTAAAAAGATAAGATCTAGCTGACAATCTGTTAGTAGGTTTAAATTCATGAAGTCACGGTACTAAATCAGAAAGCTCATCAGAACAGTTGCCATAAAAATATTTATAGAAAAGGCACACAGAAGCTATGTTACATGGTGAAAAAGTGATTGAAGTCAATATGCCAAATCAAGACTGCTAACATTGCCAATTCTTTTTTGGATTTTGTCAAGAATCTCTAGATACATACGTAATAACTATATATCATGCAATGAGCTTATTGAAAAGATATAGGTTTTAAATAGAATTATTTTTCCAATGCTTACTTTAATCCATTGATGGATAGACAAAGTATTTTTGTTGAAAAGCAAGAATTCATCATTTATTTGAGTTTTTGTATTATTTTTATTGCTATTTCATCAGCAATGGTTCACCCAGTCATCTAACCATGTTTTCAGATTCATAAAAAGGCTTAAAAATGATTGAATTGATTTTAGATAGAACGTTTATCTTTCTGTCACACAGAATTATCATAGAAGATAAGAGATCAAAGATCCCTGCAAGACAAAAACAAAGAAAATGAAATCTTCATTATGAAATGTTCTTTTTATTGCTTCTAATCTGATTCTCGAGTGCTACCATCCTATATTGTCAAATTCAGGTTTTACAGTTTTGTCTTGGCAGAAACCTGACTTTTATATAACATAGTTTGATGGTGAGAAAAAAAACAACAAAAACATAATATAAAAAGCTTTTGATTTTCAGGATAATAAGTTTATTTCAATCATCAAATCTAAAGTCAAATAAATTGGTTTAAATAACAACATAAAAAAATTGAATCAATAATCAATGAGTTTTTTTTTTTTTTTTTTTTAGAATCGCAGAGAATTGATTTCTGGTGTTCCAACAGGCAGAACTTTTGCTCATATAAAGCTTAAATATATAAAAAAAATAAAAACCCAACATTCTGATTGGAAAAGTATCAGTAAGGTGTCCTCTTGAATACTGATCTCTTTTCTTCTTTTCATGTGCTGTGTGCATTCAAAATATAGGTGATCATGGCACTCCACAAGTTTGTATCTGTGACGGGGTTGATGTTGAGTGTTGTTAATATAAGTTATCTCATGTACATGTATTAGTAGTTGATAAAGGATTCCTTTTCTTTTTTTTATACTGAAAATGAAATGAATAAAACATACAATAACATACAACAATAAAACTTTGAGATACACGTTGAAATTAATGACAAGAATGTGTATTTCTTGATGATGTTATTTACAATATTGGTTTTGTGTGTGTTAAATGTTCTCAGGGTTATTGTCTCTTTTTGTTTACTTAAAGTTTGGGTTTACTTATTTATAACTGTTCTGATAATTTTGTGGTTAGAGAAGTTTTTGAGACTGTCAACTCTGGATTTTCACAAAGTGAAGATAATACTTCTTGTCCAGTCTGTGTTGTTCTTTTTACTACTGCTACATTGCTTGTAGTGGAAACATTTATCATCATCATGAATTATAACAAATCCTTTATAGCACTGACCAACATTCGTCATCATCATGAATCATAAACTATCCTTTGTAGCACTGACCAACATTCATCATCATCATCATGAATCATAACATATCCTTTGTAGCACTGACCAACATTCATCATCATCATCATGAATCATAAACTATCCTTTGTAGCACTGACCAACATTCATCATCATCATCATGAATCATAACATATCCTTTGTAGCACTGACCAACATTCATCATTATCATCATGAATCATAACATATCCTTTGTAGCACTGACCAACATTCATCATCATCATGAATCATAAACTATCCTTTGTAGCACTGACCAATATTCATCATCATCATGAATCATAAACTATCCTTTGTAGCACTGACCAACATTCATCATCATCATGAATCATAAGCTATCCTTTGTAGCACTGACCAACATTCATCATCATCATCATCATGAATCACAGACTATCCTTTGTAGCAATGACCAACATTCATCATCATCATCATGAATCATAAACTATCCTTTGTAGCACTAAGCAACATTCATCATCATCATGAATCATAACATATCCTTTGTAGCACTGACCAACATTCATCATCATCATCATGAATCATAACATATCCTTTGTAGCACTAAGCAACGTTTATCCCCTTAATATCCTGCCCACTTGTTTTACCATCCATGTTAATTAGGTAGGTAGGTTACCCTGTGCCCATCTTGTCCTCCATATTTTCTGTGAGTGTCAAATCTTGCAAACCCACTTTCCTCATTATGTGTCCTAGAAATTTCATCTATCTCTTTCTGATTCTATGTATAACTGTCACTTTGTTTCCAATTTTCTTAAAACTTCCTCAAGGTTCAGATGCTGATCATGGAATACCATGAGCAGCATCATTATGCTCCTGTAGATCCAAATCTCTGTTGCCTCTCATCTGTTCTTATTCTGTGAGAAAATTCTCCAGCATTCACTAATATATAGGAGGAATGATATTGCACAGCAATGCAGCACTCTTCTCTTTGTTTCTAACAATCTAGGTTTTAATATACAAACCACCAAATCTAACCTCTAATTTCACACACGCATACAAATGTGTTTGTGTGTGCATGAAATTTCAGATATAACTAAAAATATATATGTAAAAGGACAACATAAATAAAGACAAAAGGAAAATTTATCTTAGCTAATGCATTTCATTCTCTGATGGAATTTAACAAGGCAAATTTGCACCTTGATGAATTCCATCAGGGGATGAACTATTTCAGCTAAAATAAGTATTCCTTTTGTCTTTATATGAGAGAGAGAGATTATGGATAGGAATCTGACAAAATGACAGGATAATGAACAAGTAGGAAACAAATCTCAATCTAACATGTTTCACATTATTAAAGCTTGGTCAGAGATCAAGATAAAAATGATAAAAGATGCATCTCCTTGCTTTTTATCAATTCTGTCTTGATCTCTGGCAAAACTTTAATAACGTGAAACATGTTAGATTAAGATCTGTTTCCTACTTGTTCTTTTCCTATCATATATATATATATATATATATATATATATATATATATATATATATATATATATATATAAATATAAAATGTGAAACTCTGAGTAGCAGATTTTGATATTATTATATTAATGATATTATTATAATATATTTGTGCCATTTTTAATATATGATTTACTGTTTTTCAAAGGAAATTTGAAATAACAAGCTAACTTAGTAAATTTTTTTTATGGTAGATACCAGGCATTTTTTTTTTTTTTTTTATGAATTGATAATTCTCAAAATCAGGACTGAATTAAACAAATTCGCTACAGACAAAAAATAATTTGAATAAATAATTAAAAGTTATTAAATATAATTATTTATTCTTGAGATGATAAACTTTATTACCCTTTTCTAAAACATTTTGTGACAATCTCTTTTCAATACAAGGTGCGATGGATAAATTGTCATCTAAATTATGCAAAAATGAAAATAACACTGACATCTGATACATTTACCAAAATTACACAAAAATATCTTGGAATTCTCAAGAGTAAAATTGATTAAATAAAATCAACATTGGCTTCAACCACAGCCTGCAGACAACTTTGGAATCTTCTGAACAGTTTCCTTGTTCAAGTTGATTAATGCTTCCATAATCCTTGCCTTCAGTTCATTTTAGGTGCTACAAGGAGTTTTGTTGGGCTCTTGCTTAACTGTGCAGCATATATAATAATCAAGAGTTTTGCAGTCTGGATAGTTAGGTCACCAGATATAAGGTGTGATGTTGTTGCAGAAATTGTCTGACAGCCATGACTCAGTTCTCGTCCTTTTGCCAGATATAGGGTCTTCCAGCAGCCACCCTTTTGACCCAGGGCAGCATTACCTCCTCAAGGCACTTGATGTAAGCTTTTGTGCTGAGTCTGTGGGTAGATGAATGCAGCCATAACATACTACCACCACTAGTGATCACTCTAAACACCATGTGTTGACTGGATATATCATACAACTCTTTCCAAATCCTCTACACTGTTCTCAGATTGACACCCAAACACTCTGAAATGTTCATATTGGAGCTTCTGGTGCAAATGCCAAGCAGTTCAGCATGTTCCATGAAATGGACAAAGTTCAACAATTATTTTAAGACATTTTTATGTTTATACATTCTTTTTATAGATACAAATATTTAAGGAGCTTATGGCATATCAAATTTCTATGTCCATTTCATTTACTTAAATATTTGTATCTATAAAAAAATGTATAAACATAAAAATGTCTTAAAATATATATATATATTCCTTATATTTTGGCAGCATATTTTCATTAAACACATCTGTTTAAACGATTTAGACATGTTGTGTTTATTTTCAATAAAATCCTTTTGTAATCATAATCCACTATGAAGCTGGCTATACAAGAGGATCTTAGGTATTCTGTCATTACTCATCGTCATTACTCATCATTGAAATATGACCAGCCAGGAAAAGTGAATTGGGAAATATTGAAAGTACTCAGGAAAAATAAATATAACCACAGTACCTTTTTTGCTGTCTTTAATCATGAAACAAGAAAGCTTATATGTGATTACAAAAGGATTTTATTGAAAATAAATAAAAACATGTCTAAATTGTTTAATCAGGCATGTTTAAATTATATATATGTGTATGTGTAAAAAAAAAAAAGCTTTATAACAGACAAAAAGCTGTTGAACAACCATGTTTCAGGTATAAAAACAAGCTAAAGTGTAATGTTATATTAAGCGTTTGGTAACAAGAGAAAAGAATAATGAGGATTAAATTTTGAACAACATTTATCGTTGGTAGGTTATACAAGGATGTTTATTGTGTATGTTTGTCTATCTAGTGGAAGTTAACTTATACCTGTCTAATACAAAGAATATATGCTTAAAGAGATCAACCATAAAATAGAATCATGTGACACCTCACTGCACTAGCTGACCACATAAAGATGAAGACTCACACTAGAAAGATACACATTACCATTCAATGCCCACTTAGACATATAAGCATCTTCAATTATCTACAGTTTTAAAGCAGATGACAGGTGTCTGACCAATGAAAACTAACCATTTTTTCTCAATCTCTGACAAAGCTTTAATAAAAGTGAAACATGTTAGATTGATATATGTTCCCTATTTGTTCTTTATTTTATCATATATATATCTGTGTGTGTCTGTGTAAAACTTCAGATATAACTAAAAATATGTCTATAAAAGGACAATATGAATAAAGACAAAATAAAAACTTATATTACCTGATTCATTTCATTCTCTGATGGACTTTATCAAAACAAATTAATATTATTATAATATATTTAAGCTATGTTAACTCTCAGTTTATTTTATGTTTTAAGCTTATTTTTAAGCTTTAGCTTATAATCTTACTTTTTTTGTTTGTGTATATATATATATATATATATATATATATATATATATATATATATATATGATGTTTGTGTGTCTATGTGATACCTTTTCACTCGAGATCCATCCAACTGATTTTGACCAAACTTGGCACATACATTGTACAATGTAAGAGATAGGCACCTAGCATAAAAAATCGATATTTAAAAAAAACTCCTTAATTTTCAAGCAATCTAATACAGACTTCACTCAATTGTAGCCAACAATAAGTTGATTGTTTAACAGTCATAATAATAATTGATAATTGAATCCACCCATATAGTGAAAACCTATGTAAATAGTGAAAAATGGCAATTTTTACTGGTTTCTTTTTTTATTTGAGTTCATCTTTCAATCTTCATCAAACTTAACAATTGCTTTATGAATATATCCTCTTTTACATCCCTGGTAGCACACTGACAAATTGAATTTCAAAAACTCCAAAGTAATTGTGGTCTGAAGTGGGTCTTCATGTTGCCTGTTTTATCCCTTCATGCCCTTGTCTAGCTTCGATTGAATAAATACAGTCTACTTCTCTTATATTAGTAACTACATTAATCCAATATGTTTTTTAATGAAAATACTTTAAAGTAATTGAAAAATATAGACTCTGTTGCATCTAAACATGATGCTGTTGTTGCTCCATTCTAATTGAACACTTTTTCTGATTGACCAGCTGGGTATGGCTGCAAGTATATATATATATATATATATATATATATTCTTAAAAGTTTTCTACCTAACCCACATTCTAAAATCTGATATAATATCAAATTCCTTTTGATCAGGCCAAGGATTTTTATAAAGCCTCTTATATATATATATATATATATATATATATATATATATATATATATATATATATATATATATATATAAATAAAGCTAAATTATCTTGTTTATTTTGAGTTGTACTGAGATTCCATTTACTCAGTTTTACATGATAAATGAACATTTAATTTTTTTATATATTACTATTTAGGCTCTGTCTCTTGATATCAGACACTCTAATTACAAACACTGCTTGCCTTAAAGACATTATCTTCCAATATTACTCTTGTCAATCAATTTTTGGTGAAATACAATCATTATTATACCTCTGTATATATGTATGTACACACAAATATGCATGTATAAAAGTATATACATATATAAGAAGGGGCTGAAAAATTCTTGACCTCACCCACTTCCTAAAACAGGACTTTTGTGATGTCAACAAAAACTCATTGCCATTTTTGTGATGCCAACGAATACTTGTAATTTTGTAATGCTTGTTGTAGTAGAGATTTTGTAATCACAAATACAACTATAGTACATTGTTGAACAATACCGGTGTCAGACACCTTCAAATAGCACTCATGCTAATAGTACTCATTCGATAATAATTGCTCAAATAGTAATCCGTATTGTGCTTCGAAAGAGAAATAGTATCGTGAATAGAGTAGAGCATAGCAGTCAGTATAGTATCGAGGATAAAATAGAAATGCAGTCAATTGGATGGCATGCTACTTTCTACTTATGTGTTTCCCTAATGGTCATGTGATCCATTTTTCAATATGGGGATTGCCTGTGTTTGCTCACTGATGGTCTATGTTCAAACTCAAGTGTCAGCACCAACACTTTATTCCTATATAACAAGGACCAAATAACCAATTTTTATGTTACCTCCTTTTTAGTTAGGCCAAGGAAATTTTAGAACTCTTCAGGTAATTAAAGAATTTATTTTAATGCATCATTTTTCTTATTTAAACAAAAGTTCAATTGACTTATCTAATTGACAACTCCAGATATTTGCACCAAAACACTGCTTAGGGTTAGATATTTCAACACAAAACTCTTGAGTCAAGGTAAGTCACTTGAACTTTTCTTGATTACTATTTTACTGAATATTATAGCTATAATTATATATTGAACACTTTTTGGTAAATGTTATACAAGCTTGAAATATATCTTTTATTCTCATAACTGCTACATATTTTTTAGTTATATTATTATTATTATTATATATATATATATATATATATATATATATATATACTGTGTAAGGTAGCAGCGAGACGACGTGTATCTGCCAAGCCACTCGTTGCCATGAATGTCTTGTTTAAGTAGCCCACTCTCGCCTCTCATGTAAGCGGGCGAGTCTACTTCTATGGGGTGGACGCCAAGACCATTCCGGTCTTGTAACTGGGCGTCTTAGGTTCGATTCCACCTCTACACGCCCCCCTCCCTTCCGGGGCCACAAGATACTTGTGTTGTGGTCCAATGTTTTGAGGCTCTGGAGTAGTCGGTGTGCGACGTGCCCCACGTCTGTGGGGATAGGTTCCTGGGTGGTCGCGTCACCCTTCTGCTACGACGCCCGGTTGGTCTTCCTCAACCTCCATCATTCCAGGGGATGCTGTGTCATCTACCTCCATCGGTTCTGGTAGAGTGTCGGATGTTTCGGATTGGTTTTGATCCATATCAGTGGACCATTCTCCCGGTATTTCGGGCCCTGTTGGGTTGTCTATGGTATCCAACATTCCTGGGGGCACCTCAGGTATCGAGTGGCAAGGAGTATCTACTACTGGGTTTATTTTTCGGAGGAATCTGCGATTGCGACGGGTTACCCGGGTTACTCCCATCCATGCGCATTTATACTGCCAGTTACCCAGTGTTTCCACCACCCTTCCTGTCTTTGCCCATCGGCACGGGTATGGACCAACTTGGTTCTGTATCTGCACCGTTTCCCCAATTTTCAGTTCCTGCAGTGGGTGACTAGTCGGTACTAGACATTTGTCTGGACACTTCAGAATTTTTTGGATTTCTGGTCCGCTAGAGCATGTCTGTGCCCCAGTGTCTGCGATCGCCTCGATCCGGTGAGTATGGAGGCCAGCTTGTCCTATGGATACGTGCCCAAATTCTGCATGGGCCTCTGGAATCAGAGTTATCTCTACCATCAGGGTTGGTGCTGGATCAGGAGTACCTCTTCGGAACTTACTTTTGTTCCAAATCAGGTGCGGTACAGTCTTTGGTTTTGTCAGGTTGATTTCACCTCTCCTTTTCACTTGTCCATCTTGGACGATCACCCGGTTACGACCCTTCTTGTGTCTTTTGGGTGGTGAGAGTTCTGGATTCTGCTCCGACCACACCGCTGTAGATTTGTTGCTGGACCCCTGCTTCGGTTTCCTGCAAACCCCCTTTTAAATGTCCGTTAAGCCGCAATTGTGACAAGTCATCTTTGCTGCTGGGCAACCTGCTTCGTTCATTCGAGCCGTCAGGTGTGAGCTCTTCCCACACCATTTACAGGGTTCAGTGTCTCTCGGGGTTGATACGGTCTGGTTCTCCCGAGGCCGCTGCCTGCGGCCCGATCTCTGTGTGCTCGTTGTAGTAGGGTATACGTTACTATGGAGATGGGGGGTAGACTTGTCCGTGGTCTCTAGGCTGACAAGCCTGTTGAATTTTTCTTCCAGTGTCGTAAGTGTCGCAGCCTCAGACAACACCTTGCTTTGATGCTCCAGGCTTGCACCTTTGTGCCCAGTACAGTCACACCATATTTCTCTAGGACACCCAACTTTGTTAGTTCAATGCCACAATTCAGAGCTGTTTGACCACCAAAGGTCAGCAGAATACCATCAGGCCGTTCATTCTTTATAACCTCTGTGACATAATCTGGGGTGATTGGCAAGAAATATACTTTCTCGGCTAACCATTTTGATGTTTGTACTGTGGCAATGTTAGGGTTGATTAACACAATCTGGATATCTTCTTCATGAAGAGCTTTTATGGCCTGTGAGCCAGAGTAATCAAATTCTCCAGCCTGACCAATTGACAAACCGCCAGAGCCAAGCCACCATTTGTCCTGCTACCATATCATTGGAGTAGCTGACTTTCCGACCGCATCCTATCCCATTCGGACAAGTCACTGAAAAGTCGCAGAATTTTTGCGACTGATCAAGTCGTACCACAGAAGTCCGTGAATTCCCCCTCCTTCTGCCTTACGGAGTGGAATTCTTGCCGGTACACTTCTTTGTGTAGGCTTCTGGACGGCCACGAGCTTTATGTGCCATAACAGCTGTTCCTCCATGACAGAGCTTAGTACTTCTGCTCCTACCATATCGAACAACAGCCTGTTCACTTCTGGGGCACAGGCCGTTCTCAGCTCTCGCTTTTAACGCTGTTGGCTCTGGCAACCCACACATCTCCTTGTATCTATTCCAGGAGTCAATGAATATCGCCCAGTCACCATCACTTGAGTCCGGTTCTATATTAGGGTCTGTCGGGTCTCCTTATGGGTGACTTTCTCGGCTGTCCTCCATCCTTCGTGCAGGGGCGATGATCTCTGCTGTAGCTCGATGAGCTGTTGGGGTAATGTCTGCTGTGTTTGTTCGTCCATATTCCAAACGTTGTTTGTAGCAGGTTTCCTATATCGGCGACGCCATGTAAAGGTAGCAGCGAGACGACGCGTATCTGCCAAGCCACTCGCTGCCGGAATGTCTTGTTTAAATAGCCCACTCTCGCCTCTCATGTAAGCGGGCGAGTCTACTTATGGGGGACGCCAAGACCATTCCGGTCTTGTAACTGGGCGCCTTAGGTTCGATTCCACCTCTACATACTGTAGGTAACATCAATCAGTTCAGTGACAGATTTTATATTTGTATTAATCCTATATATATATATATATATATATATATATATATATATATATATATATACACTACAGTTAAAAAGTTTGAAGTTACCTCCAGAATTAGCATGATATGAACTTGACAGAAGAATGAAAAAATGAAAAAAGATGCTTAGAGTCATTGAAAAAGAATGGAATCAATGAATACCAAAAATTTTTGCTGCAGTATTCAAGGCTAAAGAAGGATATTTTGACTAGAACAAAATTTAATCATTAATTTTTTTCTTTTTGTCATAATAAAATTTCTGACAAAAAATCATGTCTCACTTTTTTTTTGAAGTAAAAAAGAACTACTTTATCGGCCAACTTAAAAAATTATCAAGGGTGGCCTCAAACTTTGAACTGTAGTGTATATATATATATATATATATATATATAATTGGGTATTTGAGCAACAACCCCTCATTTATACAAGTTTCATTAAAAACAAGGTACTGTAGTTAAGATTTTTATTTAATTTTTGTTGTGTCATTATAATTTTCTTCTTTTCTGGATGTAAATTATGTAGAAATTGTCCAAATGTTTTGTATGTCCAAGCACTATCATCTATACTTTTAGCCATTAATAAGAATTATTTTATTTTTCTTTGGGTCCTGTCACTGGATCTAACCAATGTTCTTAAGAACACATGACACAGTGGATAAAGTTGTTGGTTAGATCCAGTGACAGGACCCAAAGATTGTGAGTTCAGTACCTGGTTAAGACAGTGGAGAACTTGGTGAGGTGAATTAACAGGAGATAACTGATGACTGACATCAATTAGACATGGTATGTGGAACTAGAACAGTCTACCCCAGCGAGTGAAATAAAGGGTTCAGTTCAACATTCCAACCACCTGAAGAAGGTTGACGTGTACAACGGCCTAAACATTGCGATAAATATGGCAACAAAGATGTGGACAATAATCTGAATGATGTAAATAGTGTACATAATACCTCATCTCAGAAATATAGACAGATGTTCCATGGAAATAGCAATAAAGAAGTAATTTTTTATCTGTGCAAAAGGGTTGTATGGAGGAAAATTATTCATCATCCACATGACTGCAAAATCACTTTTAAGCTGTCAAGATCCAGCCTAGATGAGAGCAAGACTCCATTTTTGCTCTGAGCAGACTCTTGTAAAGAGAGAGCATGGCAAATGGAGTCACATATTTTCTGGAGCAGTGTAAAAAGTCAACCATTTTTCCAGTGTTCTTAGCTATGGATTGTACATGAGTTCCACTTGAGGTCTGTGTGGAACTTGAGTACCAAAAAACACTCAAATTCCTGGAATACATAATGTGGAATGAAGGCCTAGCATTCCAAGACATAGTAAAGGCAAGAAGGACAAAGTGAAACATTGAGTAGCCTCACTCACATAGCAGAGTAGAGATTAAGAAAGATAAGTAAACAAACATTGCTTAGAGCAACAAAGTATAGGAAGTTGTGGCAAGCTATGTTCACCCACATCCTAAAAGGACACATCACATAAAAGAAAAAAAAACTTGATAAATAGAACATAAAACAAACTCTTCTGTATATTAAATTCGACTAACTTGTTCAAATTGATACAAGCCAATGAATTTTTAATTCCACTAATTTAACTACATTGGCCAACTTCAAATATTTTAATGCTTTTAACTTTTATTAAAAACAAAAAAAATCTGTTAGTATCCTAAATAAACTGAAAATTATCACTTAACTATTCCATTTTTTGTATAAAATTTATTCCTTGTCTTACAAAAATAATTAACTATATTTCTAATCTTTTAAAATAAATTTAAATTGAAATTAAAATGCAAATAAATTCATTCCAAACAAAAAATAACTCATTAGATACTATAGAAAATGAAAATATTTGATGTCTTAAAAGCAAATTCTGCGAGAATTTTGAGTGGATATTCAAACCAGTCAGTATTAACTAATTTATTTTCAAAAGCAGATGCATATCTTTGAGACACTCAGATATAGTTTGTGACATCTGTCTTTGACAAGAATTTCTAAAACTAAGCCTCCAAATCAAAACTTTATTTGAGTTAAATTACTTTGGTTTCCATTGACTTTGCCAACTAAAAGTATTTCTTCTTTTTCGTTATTAAAAATTGCACTATCATGTTTGCATTTTGTACCTGAAGAAAACAGAACTGGATTTTGTAAGGTTTCATTTTTTTTTCTTTATTTTGTTTTACTTTTGATAATTTATATATTTTGCATATTTTTTTTTTTTTTTTTTTTTATGTATTTGGATTACATTTTGGTTCGTTTATTTATTTGTTTGTTTGTGTTTTCATTATTATGAATTCAATGATGTCTGCTCAGCAAAGTTAAGGAAAATAAACAAATAAAAACAGAAAAATGAAAGATCCCATAATTAGCACTATAAATGCATATTAAACAAAATCACATTAAAAAATATGAAAAATCCACAAGAAAAGAGAAAATATCTTTAAAAAAAGGAGAAAAAATCCGAGATGTATTTGAGGGGAAAAAAATTGAATGAATTTTCTATGGATCTGATTGGTTCTTTAGTGTCAGAGCGGGCAATGAATTTTTACAAATGTCTTCCTGAAGTCAGTCTTTTCGAAACTGAAATGAAATAGATCAAAAAGACAAAAAAAAGATAAAAAAAAAATGAAGGAAAATTAAAGATAAAATACTTAAAAGGATGAAATAAAGTAACTTCCCTCTTTTGATTTTTTATTTTTTTGAAATAAAAAAATGCAAATGGAGGAGATGAGAGTCAATTAAGAAAGGATCAAATATTCCAAAATTTTTGACATTTTGATATTTTGTATTTGATCTCAAGAACACAGAATTACAAAAAAATGCTGACACTCTTATATGTAAATACGTCTATCTACTTATAAAGTCTAGATATGTTTAAAGATAAATTCTGGTGTTCATTTATGTAGATATTGGCTTTTATAAATGTAATTGTTAATGTGTATGCATGATATTGTATGCGTGTGTAAATTTATTCATTACTATAAGATTGTATGCATGAAATCAAATGGAATTTAACTTTGGGTCAGTGACTATATGTTTGATATATCTTTATAAGTGTGTGAATGCATATTTAAATACAAACACACATCTCTTGCTCTATCACTCTCTCTCTCCGAGTTACCACTCTATATATATATCTATATATCTATATATATATATATCAGTGTATATAAGAGAAACCCGAATATAAGAGAGATTTATCTGGTCCCAAAGTGTTCCCGTTTCATACTTACCTAAACAAAATAGACCAAACCTGGATATAAGAGAAACCCGGATATAAGAGAACTTCTTCTCCAGTCCCGATTTTTACAACTCTTTTATATCAAGGTTAAGTTTTTGCTCTTGTTTTGAAACATGAGACCTCTGTGTATATATATATATATATATATATATATATATATATATATATATACACACCTGTGAAAAATTCAGACATATTTGAATTTCTATAATATGATTTTGTTTTTTTTAGAAAAGAGACTAAATAACATATTTACATGGAAACATCTATATTTTACTGTTAAGACTTATTCAATATTAGAATATATTTTGTTGGACCATTCGCTTAGATCAAAGTTAAACATCTGTTCTTTGCTTGAACATATTACAAACAGCAAAAAACAATACGTCACACTGTTCATTATAAAATGAGATTCTTCTTTGATGCGCCATGAAACACAGGACATGGACGATCATGGCTTTCCATAACTTCCTATCCTTTGTATCTAAGCAGTATGTTCCTTTATCTCCCACCAGGCTCTGGTCAACCAACCATTTATACAAATTCTTGAGGGAAGTTACTCAATGTTTTCCTCTCCTCCTCTTGCCCTGATTGTATATTCTCTGTGAGTGTCAAATTCTCCAGGCCCTCTTTTCTCATTATGAGCCATAAAAATTTCAGTTCACTTTTTTTGACCTTAAGTACATGTGCCATTTTTGCTCCTATTTTCCTTAAAACTTCCATCCATGGTATTCTCAGTATCCTTCTGTAGAACCACATCTTTGTTGTCTCCTCTTCAACTTTGAGGAAATTGTCTAGTATTGACTATCATATATGAGGATTGATATTACATAGGAACTTAGGACTGTTTTGTTTGTTTCTAAGGAAATTTCCCTGTTTCTCAATACTTTGATTAACTTTTAGAAGAAATCATTTCCTGTTCCAATGTGCCTTTCAATTTCCGATTTAGCCTGGCCTTGCTGTAAGGACTTCTGTAGCTGAAATAATGATAACACACCTAGATGCACACACATGTGGACATACAGAGATAAACAGGTATTTAGTGAGCTTGGTCTGGCACAGGGCCATTATAGTGAGAATTCAATCTTGTAATTGTTAATCACCTGCAAGATTAGCCTGTACACCACCACCACTCAATAAGTAGTGACCATACACACATATATGTAGATATATACTCATATATCTACATATCAATTTCTTATACACATATGTATAGGGTGTACATGCATGTGTATGTCTCTGTGTGTATATATTTAAATAAATCTATTAATCCATTTATGAATGTGTGGATAGTATAACAGTTATTGACACAGAGAGTGGAATTAGAAAGCAAAGTTCAAATTTTTCCCTAGTCTGTTCTGTTCATTTCTGCAGAAATTCTCTTAGGAAAGGTATGAATCCATCTCTTCTCACAGCTATGGATTAAATAGCAGAGTAGACTGGGTTCCCTAGCCTTTGTTGGCAACCAGACTAGAAGGAAAACTACTCTGAAATTAAGGCAATTTGCTAATAGTAAAGAAAAGGACATAGAATTTAAAAAAAATTAAATTTGTATTTTTGTTTTTCATGATGTGACTTACAGATTATGGTGTGTGTTAAAAACATTCTCAGTATTACTGTCTCTTTTGTTTCTTTAAAAGTTTGTGCTTACATGTTTTTGCTTCTTCTCAAAATTTTGTTCTTAAGGCTAGCGTTTAAGATCTTCAACTTACAATTTTCCAGAGTGATTATGATATATCAGTGTTGGGCCTTTTTACTACTGTTACTCAATTTGCTACTCTAGTCTATTCTACTGGCCCTACTGTCCTGACTGACTTCACTTTTGGTAGAAAGGTTGTTTTTATAATCAGATTTTAGAATGATGAAATATCTTTCTCATCTTTCATCACTGGTGGCAAAGTTGTTTTGAGGATATAAGGCCCATTCTGTCTTGTAATTTACCTATAGCTGCAGGATGAAGAGATGGATTAGGGTATTTGTGCATAAATGAATGTAACAAGTTTGACTGGAATTCGAACCCAGATCGCTGATTTGACATTCCCAGCCACTATCCATTACACCAGCACACATCCATAAAATTTTCATGCTAAGTGTTTCATCCCTTAGAACTTCAGCAGACTAAAAATATGAGGATGCTGAAATTTTAAATTTTTAAATTTTACTTTTATTTTAATGTGTTTGGATATATAGTCTAGCCAATTTAATTTAGTATTTTTTTTGTTTATATTTTTTTTCACTTTGTCATTAATTTTCCTAACATTGTTCCTATATATAAAAACTTATGTATCATTTTCTCCCATATATTATCAACTCACATACATATCTATCTATCTATTTATCTATCTGTCTATATATATATATATATATATATATATATATATATATATATAATGTCATTCACATACAGTACTGTTTCGCTGTATCAGCTCCTCAGTGCAACTAGACATCTGAAAGCCTCAAGCCAGGGTTGAAACCCGACCACTTTGGTGTCAGTTGGAGTTTCTACCACACAGTCATCAGCACTAAGGAGAGAGAAACTGCTAATTCTAGCATATTGTTTTTACGAATGTAAACAAATGCCAGTCAGCCAGAGTGCTCATATTCATTTTATCAAAGAGCTTTGCATTTTAGCATCAGCAGCTGGTGTTTATAGAATTAGGCTGTTTCTCAAGAGTGCTCAATTGAAATATATTATCAAAAGCTTAATTATATCTCTTAATTATATATATATATATATAATATTATTTAAAATATTTTAAAAATATTTTATCATCACAACATGGAAATTTCTGTTTTGGAAGAATTGTGGATTGTTAATCTGACTGTTGTTCTTTCTCTTTATTTGTGTATATATATATATATATATATATATATATATATATATATATATTAATGAATATACATAATATCCAACATTGATAGCAAGACTTGGAGTTTCATGCAGTTGTTGCAATCTTCAGGAATTTGAAATTGTTCTTTACAACATATTTGCACCTGAAGATTGCAAGAACTCCATGAAACTTCCTATCATGTTATTGACATTGAATATTATGTATATTCAATAATATATACATATAACTCTGTTTCATAAAATTGAGCACTGTATTTATAACACCTGAAGAAGATGTATATTTATACATACCAATAGGTATATGTATGTGTATGTAGATTTTTTATCCTACCCATTCTATATATATATATATATATATATATATATATATATATATATAAAATTGTTAAAAGCTAAACTCCACAGACATAGTAGCAAATTTCATAAGCTAAACAAAAACCATTTCAGGGATATCCGGAGGTGACAAACTACTTCTGATAACTTGTTGAGCTTATATATATATATATATATATATATATATAGGGTGTAATAGCAAAATTGTGCCATTCATGTAACAGGGATAATTCTCCATCTCACAAAATGTCTATCTAAAAAACCACTAAACTAATTGAGTTTCTTCTTTTCACATTTTCCAATAAGACATTTAGCCATCTTGACACCATTTGTTGCAAGAATCACAAAAGACCCTTAAAATCAAATTTGTGTCAGCCTCACTATATCTTCCAAACTGAACAATGGTGAGAGTTAAAAGATCATTCAGGCTTTCAGTAATGGTACCAACATTCATACTCTGAATGGTGAATAAGTTTAAAAAAAAAGTAGCAGTAGAGAGGAAAACTGGATCAGGTAAGTCACAACAAGAAGAGGGATCATCATTTCAACTTTGAGTTAAATACATTCTTATTGTTCAAATTAGAGTCCAATAGTGTTATAAAATTCTTGGGGAATTCCAGTAAGATATTTTTAATCATTTATCTAATATACAACATTTCAAAGCTTAATCTAAAAATTGGACAATTTTGCAGTTACAGCTGATATATATATATATATATATATATATATATATATATATATATAGCTTTTCAGACTATATGAAAGGAATTTACTTAAAATAGACAAAACTTGTCTATATTATTTAATGAAACATGCATCAATATATATATATATATATATATATACATACATAATTGTATGTTTCTGAATATTATTCTGTAATTCAATGTATATATCCTTTATATGAATGTATGTATATATGTTAAATCTGTAAACTCCCAATGTAGTGCAGGGCTACAACCTCCCCATTTTCTTTCTTTCTTTCTCTCTCTTGGGCCTTTTATTCTTTCATTGTTTCTTTCTATTGGGCCTTTTCTTTCTCTTTTGCTTTCTTGTGGGGAGCTGTTTCTGTGCTTTCTATTGCCAGTAGTATTTTGCAAGATGGTTTTTCTAACCCAACTAGTTTTAGATTTATCACAGGTTTTCCTTCTCATAGGCAGGTTGCCCAGCAAGGCTAGAGAGTCTTGTCTGGCCCCCTATTAACACACAGCTGGTGTAAGGATAGATGCATTTCTACCCTTTCCAAGAGCATTTATGTGAATGTAAAGGCAACAGCTTCACCTGGGTTTTGAACTCATCTCACCATGCCTACTTTCCATGCTAATGATGATGATACTGCATGTCTGTCCTTTTTTAAATGTTCACAAGTGGAAATAATTGTTTACATGAATTGTTTATAATTGTTCATGTAGTCATTTGTACCATAACTGTTTGCATGAATTTCTATTTTTATTTTATATTTTGTTTTCGTTTCTTTCTCTCAGATGCTGATTACATTTTATTTAATTCTATTTTTTATGGGTTTATATCAAAATGGCCAAAAACTCAATGAATATGTTTCAGTGTCCAGATGAGAAGAGAATTTTTGCATGCGTTCTGATCTGGAAAAATGAATAAAATACATTTACATTTTAAATGTCATCTATTTTAGCTTTTTGATTAAGAGTTTTTTTCATCTTATTTCAAATTAAATCCTCTTTGTCTTTTATTTATTTCCTTTTGTTTTGTTTTATTGTATTTATAATGTTCAATTGATGTATCCTGCTTATTCTCAAGATAATGAAAATGGGAGACATCGTTTTTAGACAAAACTTTTTAACAATTCTTTAAAGTTGTATATATAAAAACCAGAAATGGGCCCTTCATAAATACTGTATTTTTCAGAATACAAGACACAATGATGTATAAAATGCTCCCTTAAATTGAAGACAAAGTTATGGAAAAAAATGCTACAGTCATCTTTGAAAGATTTTATTTTGATAATAGTTTAATCTGATACTTTAAAAATTAATACTTGTTCTACACACAAAAGAGCTCAAAACATCAAAATAGGAAAATACCATAAATCAAAAAAAAAAAAAGACTTTACTGTTATTTATCTTGGTTCAAAACCTGCGAAAACCTCATTGTGTTCACTTTCACCTGTAAAAGAATCAGACATTTCATTATTGGATCCAATGTTATAGTTAATGAGAATATTAGATTTCTTAAATGACTTAACCACAATATCACATTTTAATTTTTCCTCACAAATACTTCACCCACATGCACTTCATTTATATATATATATATATATATATATATATATATATATATATATATATATATACTGGCATCTCATCTGCAGTCACTCTCTCACAGATGTGCTGTTGCCTCCTCTGTCTTTTTTTTTACAAAAAGCTTTCACAGTAACTGTTCCAATGAGCTGCTTTCACTGGTTCCCAGACTTCATGAATTTAAGCATTCATCGAGGGTGGCAACTCGCGCTCATCTTTTTACTGTCAAAACTGTTAAATGTAGCCGTCTCTTCTACACCAATAGCTTCATGTCTCACACTTCTTGCCTGTGAAACTCCCACCCCATTTCTTATTTCTCTGATAGCTATAATCTCCAAATATTCAAATGTAATGTCAATCAATGTCTCCAGATGCCCTGATCTATCCCCTAAACTTCTTTTCATCCTTTCCTGTATCACTTCTCTTTGCTCTTGCTCCAACTCTCTGTAACCCCTTGCATGCTAGTGGCTTCCCACCTTGCTTGGGGTGAAATGTTTAAAAAATATATATATATGTGTATATATATATATATATATATATATATATAATAGGAACAATTAAAATTCAAGCTACCATGCTACCCAGGTTTCTACCCAGGTTTCTACCCAGGTTTTGGGTAACATGGTAGTTTGAATTTTGATGTCCCTCATTACATTTTGCTCTACAACCCAAATTTTCGGATTTTGTATTGAACACTTTTTTGGATTGCACCTTCTTAAATGCAGCTGTTTACAGCCTCTTTTTATAATATATTATTTTATATTTTATATTGTATTCTAAATTGATATATATGTATGTACTATAGACCAAAAGAAAAGTTTGGGGTTATTCTCTGGATTTGTTCAAATTCCTGTTGTGTTTGTTGCATTCACTTCTGTGCAAATACCTTTGGGAAAGTCATGAAACCGTCTCTCCCTGACCCCACCAGTTATCACTTTAATAGTAGGACTTGTATCTGGAAAAATAATTGTTACTTCCCAAAAATAGTTATTCACATGAAAAAATTATTTTTATAATTCAAATAAAATATTTGTTTCAGCTTTAAATAACCCACAAAGTGTTGAAAAGCCATAAAAAAACAAATCTATCAATCACTATCTAAATTTCAAAAAATCACCCAAAAGTATGTGCCTTTTTCAAAACTGATTTAATGATTCCCTTTGTGCAGGAGGGACTTTGTCTTCCTAAAAGTTTTTTTTATATATTCAATAATAATAATGATAATGAAATTAACCTATTACTGTATAAAGTTTCCTTAAAATTTTAGCTCATTTTACCTAATTTACCTTGCTCGCTCATGGTAATCTCAGAGATGGTGTATTTTAAATGTTACATAACCCCCTTTCTAAAACACTGGATGCTATGCACTAATGGGTTAAATAGTTTTAGCATCCTAGCTTAGTTGAAACCATTAAACAAAGCTTAGTAGGACGTGCATTGTGGTGTAATGGATATCAGCTCAAAGTGAGAACTTGGAGTTTGAATTCCAGTCGAGTTCATTAGATACACTTGCGCACAAATATCCTTGGGAAAGGCATGAATCTATCTCTTCTCCCCACCAGCTGTGGGTTGAATAGCAGGATAGACTTGGTTCTTTAGCCTTGATTGGCAACCTGTCTACTGAAGAAAGAAATGGCAAAATCTGCTTGTAATCATGTATTGAAAGATACATGATTGCCCAAGCATGTATCATGTATGGCACTTAACTGACTGATCCTAACTTAGTAGGAGTTAATTAAACCAAATGAGTTATGAAACTTACTAATTTTTAAATCCAGTTTAGCCTGTAGCATAGAACTTTAGTGCATAGGGTGAAAGCAGATCTTGACATCAAATTTTGAATAAAAAAAGGGAATCTTCTTTACTGAAAAATTGCTTCTTATCCAATCATTTTAGTTTTATCTTCTTCTACGTCCCATGTCCATTCAGAACATTGGTCAGCATGGCTCTCCACAATTCCCTGTCCTTTGTAGATCTTAAGAAATTTTGTCTTTTTGTTCTCTGAAACTCTTTTCTGCCAACCATTTCCTCAAGCTCACTGGGTAGTTTATTCATTGCTTTCCTCTATCCCTCTTGCCTTCATTGTGAGTATCAAATTTTCCAAACCCTCTTTCCTCATTATGTACCCTAGAAATTTCAACTACCTGTTTCTGATGTTTATATTGATTAAATAGGGGGAGGGTATCAAATGATTTTCTTATTTCTATTTCTATTTCTTTGGATCACTATCATCATATTTTATAAACTTAATTCCAGTGCACTTATAACCACTATTCTTTAAAACAGTATTATAAACACCACTATATTTATCAAACACATCTTTGTTTGATGAGTGGTTGCTAATCCTCAGTTCTACAGACAAAGGAATATGTTGGATTACAGATGGAGGGTGGTTTAATTAGGCCATAAGTTCCTCCAATTGATTGATAAACATTTTCATAAAAATAATTCTCTTATTAAAATATTTAACAGAAACGCATTAAAACTAAGCTATAGCTGCAGCAACAATCTTGAGAAGATCATAAAGTTACACAACAATAAAACTGTAAACCATTTTAATAATCTGAATCAGAATACAAGTTCCAATGTGAATATTAAGGATACTGCTCAATGTAATTGTAAGAATCCTGATCAATGCCCATTGCCAAACAAATGTCTAACTAAATCTCTTATTTATTTTTGTTCTGTCTCTACAATAGAAAATCTGACAGTTGAAAAGTTCTATATTGGTAGTACTAAGAATTCTTTCAATACTAGGCAGTATCAACATATATTGTCCTTTACTAATAATACTTATAGAAATAATACATTAGTTTCTAAATATTTTAGTGTTTGAAAACTACTAAGGTGAAATGGAAAATTTTAAAATAGCAATGACATGTAGATCCCTGTTTTCTGTGATTACATGAAAAATTGCATATTATCAGATTCTTTGATAAGAATGCTGTATTAAATCAAAGAGCCAAGTTAATGGTAAATTGTAAACACAGTGTACCTTTTACCTTACAATTCAGTTAGACTCAGAATTTAACAATGTTTTTCTTAGATTTTAGTTGAATTGTGGCTTATCTTTCTGTTGGTAAGATTAATTTAGATTTAATATAATTTTGTATTAACCTCTTGGTAGTGTTAGTAACATCTTGTACAGATGTATTGGTATTTGGTTGGTATTGTGACATTTTGCATTGATTAGTTATTGTTATTAACACCTTATATAAAGAATCTTTAGTCAACAGTTGCACATTAATTTACCAAGTAAGTCTATATGTTTAAATTATTTACTGGTTTCTTGAAGCTATTTATTTATCAATTATAAAATGTTATTTTTTTTTTTGTTTTTTATGTAGGAAACTCACAAAGCATATAACTTGTCTATCATTTTGTTAGATTACCACTTAATTTTTCTTAGGAAATGACATTGTCTAATGTACAATATGTATACATTTACATCACTCCTGTTTAACATCTGTTGCTGCTTCTGATTTCATATCCATGGGTCATGACCCATTTATGGAAAATAATTTCTTAATTTTTGCAACTTTCCTTAGTTTAAATGAAATGTATGTCATATTTTATTGGTTGATCAGAGTAAAGCCTACAAACCTTATAAACACCCACTTCTTTTCTTTTTTTTTTTTTTTCAAAAAAAGAGACTGTATTTTGCTTTTAAATCTGAATAAATTGTTTACTCGCCAGTAATTTACAATCGCCTGATGAGATGCATTGATACACATCAAAACACAACTGCAACTGTGTAGCGATTTTGACATGTTTTCAAGGTAATATTCTAAAATAAAGAATATTGCTCAACTTTCTACTGAGCCCTTTGTTTTAAATTAAATGTTACAAATGTTGGAATTGTACTCTATTCATTCTCATCTTACCTGGATATATATATATATATATATATATATATATATATATATATATATATATATATATATATATATATCAACAACATTTGGGGAAAAATATATGACAAAGTGGAAAAAGTATTCTTGTGACAATACATGAAATGTGATGGTTGCCTTTTGTAATGAGACGGACAACAGTTTTGACGTGAAAAAATGTTGCTCTGATCAAAGGAGAAAACAATTCATGACAATGAAAATGTCTAGAGAGTGCTTTGATCACAACATCATCCACAGTAAATTTGTGCACTAGCTTTTACAACATTTCCCCATTCTTGGGAGATCTTCTATTTGTTACAGTGTGGGATACCTACTAACAAAAGTGATGGAAAGAAAAAGAATCTAAATAAATTCAGCTAGATAAATATTTAAATTAAAAATTCCCAGCCTCCCTAATTCGTGCACATGTGTAGTTGCACTAACATAACAAATTTAGTCCAATGAAGTTCTAAAGGACAAAACTTGTCACAAGAAAGCCTTTTTCCACTTTGTCATGCATTCCCCCCCATATACATATATATATATATATATATATATATATATATATATATATATATATATATGTGTAAATGTGTATTTATATAAATATATATATATATATATATATATATATATATATGTGTGTAAAATGTGTATTTATATAAATATATATATATATATATATATATATATATATATATATTGGCCTGACGATTGTGTGGCCTGACAATTGTGTCTAGCATGAAACAGACTGTCACCTCTAAGTGTTAATTTCAATGTTCACTTTTATATTTACACACGCTCTATCCCTGATATTGAGCACTTTATCCCATAAATATAGCACATCTTAAGATTATATTTCTTCATATATATATATATATATATATATATTGTAACCTAGGGAAGGTTACTGAATAGAATAATCAGATGAAGGTTGGTAATGAGCGATAATACTTTGGAGAAGAACAACACATATAAAATTCACCAGCCGTGCGTAGAAGAAGTAGTCAACTGTGAGAAGTGAGTCAAGTGAATTCCACATTTAATCTCTGACTCTAGACCAACATTCAGTATTTACTCCTGTAGTTATGGGGATGGGGGCATACTCATTATTGTCTGTAGGTATGCTACATCATATATATGAAACTCTATGTCATGCTACTTGTGAAGAATAATATATATAATGTAAGAGAGTAATCCTTTGTGTATAGATCATTAATGAGTATAAGACACCATTAAAAAAGTAGAGAAATTCCAGAGAAAAAACTTATTTTCATGTATAAATGACCAAACTTGTGAAAACGAAAAAGAAAAATGATAAAAAAGAGATATTTTGTTTTCTTTTGAAAATGTGATAATGACTCTTCTGGTAAAATACCTTAAGTTGCCAATAAACATTGAGAAAATAAACTGAAATAAAACTTGTGTCTAGATGTCGATACTCAATGAAATCTAGAAAAACTACATAACTGTACAAGATTTATTTCCCTTTGTTACAATGCACCATTAGATAGAGAGATATCTCTCCAGTAAACAAATAAATCCAATTTGATCTGATTTTGCATGTTTTGAGTCCTGAAAGAAATGGGATTGAACTCTAGTCTAAAGTATAAGACAAAACAAACTTTTGGACACAATTTTAGATGGAAAAAAAACGTGTTTTAAATGAAAAAAACGTCCTTTAGATGAAAAAAATGTGTCAGGATTGTGGTATATATATATATATATATATATATATATATATATATATATATATATATATTTTTTCAACATCCTTAGGAAAAGAGTGCTTGATATCAGAGAGAGAGCATTTATAGTTACAGATAGTGTGGATATAAGAAACAACATCATATGTTAGTTTTACTCTCAGTGCAATCTTTTAGTCCAAGTTAATTGACATTCACAATGGAATGTTGATTCATATGTCTACATAAATATATATATATATATATATATATATATATATATATATATATATATATATGACATATGCAGACAAAATGTCTTAATTTAGGCTTGATGAAAGAAAGAAAGAACTCTGAAATCTCATCTAAGTCTGCAAATAAAAAGAATGCGGAAAAGGTAATATAAACATCTTCCTAACAGAATGATGCAACTCTATTAGACACTTTCATTTCTCTTATGAAAGAAGAAAAATAACAGAAAAAAGGGAAATATTGCCTAAGCTTGGAAACAAGACATAGCAAGTTGTCTCTTCCCCCATTTTCTCAACATGACACTTAAATAAAGCATAGAAACATCAAGGAAACCCTCATATTAATCTCAGAGCAGCCGGCAGATTTCTCTCGAGGCGATTAACAGAAAAATTATCTTTGTTATCAATTAACATTGAAACCAGTGAAAAATGTCCAGTATACCCCCTCAGTGGCTCTGGTTAGCGATCTATGCACGTGCTTATGTTCGGTTTCATGGCAAAGGGCCTCAGGTAATGGTTGCATGTGTCATCATTTACAAATGAGCGTAAGCCATAAAGGACATATTTCTGTGTGTGCGCGAGTGAGTATTCTTTATCAAATAGAAATAATATCAGGGAAATCAGTTTGAGATGGAATTGAAAATGCATTTACCATTTCCCAAGATGAAAAGGAATGAGTTATTATTGTATTTGTCATATGAGTTTATATATATATATATATATAAGAAAAAACAAAAGAAAAACTATTTTATACCAATGTGTTTTGTTCCATGAAGAACATTATCAAGGTAAATGTGGAGATTTTATTTCATAACTTGTATTTATGCACAGAAGTAAATGTTGAGTAAAAAAAAGTTTACTCATTGCGATTATAAGTATGTTCTAAAATATTCTCAGAGTTTGCTGTGTAAAGGAAAGTAAACTATGGAAGAGACTAAGTGATGTAATTCATTGCCTAATAAACAGAATTTAGTTTATGTTGTTGAATTAGAAATTTAAAAAAATGTTATTACTATTTGTTTCTTTTTATTTTATATATTTTGTCATATTTATATATATATTGTCATATTTATGCATATATATATATATATATATATATATATATATATATATATATATATATATATATATATATATATATATATATATATACATATATATATACATATAAATTTATATATATAAAAATTATATATAAAATTATATAATTTATATATATATATTTAAATTTTCAATGTATATACATATATATATATTTAAATTTTCTATGTATATATATATATATATAAAATTATATAATTTATATATATATATATTTAAATTTTTATATATACATATATATATATATATATATAAATTATATATATTTATATATATATATATATATATTTAAATTTTATATATATATATATATATATATATATATATATATATATATATATATATATATATATATATAGTATATATATATATATATATATATATATATATATATATGTATATATATATATATATATATATATATATATATATATATATATATATATATATATATATACATATATATATATATATATATATATATATATATATATATATATATATATATATATAATATTAAATTTATAAATATATATATATATATATATATATTAGCGGATATAATTAATATTCAACATTGATAGCATGACTCAGAGAGTTTCATGCAGTTCTTGCAATCTTCAAGTACAAATATAATTTAAGCATTAAATATTAAAAGTTATATATTAAAAAAAGTTTACTGCCCAAATATACATTATTAATATATATATATGTATATTTCTAAATAATTAATGTATTTATTTTTAACTCAAGATTTTTATTCAGATATTATTATCGCGGATACTTTATATTTGAAATAGATGCCTCATTTTTATGCATTAAACAGTGTGTATTATGCCAATCAGCCTGCGTAAGTGAAAAATGAAATTAAAGTTTAACCTTTAATAAAGAATTGTTTTTTAAACCTTTCACTCTGTTCAATATTTAAATTTAACTTTAAATGAATTATTTATTTAATTTTTAATCATGTGTTACTTCAGGTTTTTCATGAATACACATGCACTGCACTTTATTGATATAGATATTTTTTTGCAATCATTTCACCCCCAGCAAGATAATAAAGCCACAAGAGGTTACTGAGTGTGAAAGAATAAGAAAAAGTAAAACATTATTAAGGAGCAAGAACAATAAAAAGAAAAGGAATCAAGAAAGCTGTAGATAAAAATTGACATCACATTTACATTTTTGAAGATCAAAGTTGGCAGAAAAGCAAGATGCTGGAAGAGATTTCCACACGCAAGAAGTGTGAGAAAAAAAAATATCAACAAAAAAACTTATGGTTACATCTAGCCGACTTAACTGTAAAATGAGACCTTGTTGGCAATCTAGTACTGTGCTTAAATTCATAAAGTCTAGGTACCTAAGAGCAAATTTCATCAGAACAATTACTCTGAAAGTATTTGTAGAAAAGGCACAAGGAAGCTAAATTATAGCAATGGGACTGAAGCTGAGATGCCAGGTCTGGACTAATAACATTGCAGATTCTTCTTTGGATTACATCAAGGATCTCTAAATATATAGCAGGAGCACCATTCCATATACAGAAGATATATTCAAAGTATGGATGAATGGTAGATTTATAAATATGTAAGATAGATTTTGGAGAGAAAAACTGCCTGGCATGACACAGTGAATCAACTTTCCTGGCAGCAGACAAAGCAACTGATTCAATATAATCTTTCCACTTTAAAATGTAAATAGCATAAGAATACAAATTAATTAGCATACTTTATGGACATAATGTGTTAAAAAGCAATATGATAGAAAAACTAGACAAGAATAATGAAAATATTTTATCAAAGGATTCAGATAACTTAAGATATTTTCATTGCTTTTTCATGTGCAGTGTAACTAAGTATATATATATATATATGTATATGTATATATATATATATATAACCAATTGTACTTCATTGAACTTATCCAACCATAAATAGGTAAAAACCATTGTACTCCAATTAACTGGACCACCCATAAAATATATAGAAACATTTTTAATTTATTCAACTGGGCCACACCCAAAATATGTAAAATCTTGGTATTTCAATTAACTGGATCATCCATAAAATATATAGAAACATTTATTTTCATTTCTCTAGACCACCAATAAAATAGGCAGAAACCATTGTATATCACTTAACATTTTCTGTACCAAGAACAGAAAACATGATAATTCCCTAGGGACAAAATATGTATGATCAAAATGTATCGGGACTGTTGCTATGGTAACAGAGCTAAAGTACACACAGAGAACCAGCTTGGCACAGATTGATCTTGATCACTATTGTGCACTGATGTTCTCGCTTACTCCTAATGTTTTTAGCAGGAAGGAAAGTGTGTAGAGTGTGGTTATCTCACCACATCATGGATGTTTCATCAGTGACCATGGCTAATGCAGCAGTTTTTTGCCAAGCACAATACTCCCCATATGCAGCAACCACTATAATTCCTCCACCCCCACATAATGCCCATGTTTGGCATGTCAGTGTAGATAGATAGACAATGAACAGACTGACATAGATAGATAGATAAACAGATAAATAATGAACAGACTGGCATAGATAAATAATGAACAGTCTGATAGCTAGACAGCAAAAAATAAACTTAAATATATAGATAGATAGATACAGATATATATACATAGGTAGATATATATGAACAGACTGATAACTAGATAGCCAGGAATAAACTAAGATAGATAAATAGATAGCTTAATAAGGAATGAGCTGACATAGATGAGGTGATCAAGGGACAGGTGATAAATAGACCAGTTGGACCAGCTTTACAGTCAAAATAGTTATTTCCCATTTTCCCACCAGTGCCTGCCATTGGTATTCATTTCAAGTTAAAAGCCAGTATTTCCAATTCTGATTTTCAAAGCAGGCAGACTTTTCTTATGCAGAGCATACGAGCAACATCGTCACCCCTCCCATGTTTGGCTGCGTGCTAGACTAAATATCTAAGAGTAAATATCTAGAGAGATCAGTTGATTGATTGAGAGATAGACAATTGATAGATCAATTGATAGATATGTTTAAGTATCAACTGAGAAACAATAAACAGATGTTAGCAATGATTTCTTTGTGTTTAGGAATCAGTCCAATTTTCTTATCAGTTTTGATGACAAATCTGATTCCAAATTCTTATCAAGATTAGTGATTTTAATTCCATCACTTGTCAGGGATTTTTATTCGTACAAGAAGCAGTCTATACTCGATTATTCTGAAAGGATAACAACATTTCTTTTACTTTTTTTTTCACTTTTTGTTTTCATCTTACAGGTGCTGTGTTTTTGCTTTTCTTAATTTATATTTATTTTGTCAGTTTCATTTATTCATACCAGTTGCAGTCAGTATTTTTCAAGTGGCAGAGGCTAAATCTATAGCTGTTTTTTCTCAACTAATTTCACTGAATACAAGGCTCAAGAGCCACTCAAGTTTTGTCAGTTTTGTTTATTCATACCAGTTGCAGTCAGTATTTTTCAAGTGGCAGAGGCTAAATCTATAGCTGTTTTTCTCAACTAATTTCACTGAATACAAGGCTCAAGAGCCACTCAAGTTTTGTCAGTTTTGTTTATTCATACCAGTTGCAGTCAGTATTTTTTGAGTGGCAATGGGTAAATCTATAGCTGTTTTTTCTATACTAATTTCACTGAATACAAGGCTCAAGAGCCACTCAAGTTTTGTCAGTTTTGTTTATTCATACCAGTTGCAGTCAGTATTTTTCAAGTGGCAGAGGCTAAATCTATAGCTGTTTTTTCTCAACTAATTTCACTGAATACAAGGCTCAAGAGCCACTCAAGTTTTGTCAGTTTTGTTTATTCATACCAGTTGCAGTCAGTATTTTTTGTGGCAATGGGTAAATCTATAGCTGTTTTTTTCTATACTAATTTCACTGAATACAAGGCTCAAGAGCCACTCAAGTTTTGTCAGTTTTGTTTATTCATACCAGTTGCAGTCAGTATTTTTTGGTGGCAAAAATCTATAGCTGTTTTTTCTCAACTAATTTCACTGAATACAAGGCTCAAGAGCCACTCAAGTTTTGTCAGTTTTGTTTATTCATACCAGTTGCAGTCAGTATTTTTTCAAGTGGCAGAGGCTAAATCTATAGCTGTTTTTCTCAACTAATTTCACTGAATACAAGGCTCAAGAGCCACCAAGTTTTGTCAGTTTTGTTTATTCATACCAGTTGCAGTCAGTATTTTTTGAGTGGCAATGGGTAAATCTATAGCTGTTTTTTCTATACTAATTTCACTGAATACAAGGCTCAAGAGCCACTCAAGTTTTGTCAGTTTTGTTTATTCATACCAGTTGCAGTCAGTATTTTTCAAGTGGCAGAGGCTAAATTTAGCTGTTTTTTCTCAACTAATTTCACTGAATACAAGGCAAGAGCCACTAAAGTTTTGTCAGTTTTGTTTATTCATACCAGTTGCAGTCAGTATTTTTTTGAGTGGCAATTATAGCTGTTTTTTTCTATACTAATTTCACTGAATACAAGGCTCAAGAGCCTATGATGGTAGAGGGTTACTGTTGGCCTTTTTCAAGTGGCAGAGGATAAATCTATATCTATTTTTCTATACTATGTTCACTCAGTACAAGACTCGAGTACCACCCAAGGTAGAGTGTTAATGTTAGAGTTGTTATTCTAAATTAGGTGTGATATGAGTGAAAGATGAGGTGGCAGGAATTGAAAACTATGAGAATAAGGAGGATAGATAATGATTAATGTTGAATGGCTACTTGTACAAAAATGTATTGAATACATACACCTTGTCTGTTCATGTGTTTTTTGTAATCCTAAAATATTCAGTAAGTGTATATAGGTTTTAAGAAATATGTTTTTTTAATTATATCACCCCAAGCAAGATATTAAAGCCACTAAGATGCAAGGAGTTACTGATTTTTAGAGAATATGAGAAAAAAAACACTATGAGGGAGAGACAACAATAAAAGAACAGGAGTTAAGAAGAGAGATGATAATGAATGACATTGCATTTAAATTTTTAAAGGTCAAAGTTGACTGGAATGTAAGGAGCCAGAAGAGAGTTCTACAAACATGAATTGTGAAAGAAGAAACTATAAGCATAGAATTTATGGTTACATCTACATTTTACATGGAGATGCATCACTTCATGATGAATACCTCATTTCACCTAGAATCCCTATATTTGTAGCATTTACCATGTCTTGATAAATCACATAAAAATCTTGAATTCATTCTTCTATGAAAGTTGCATGAATTATATCAGTTTTAAAATTCGTTCTTCACATATTAAATTCAACATATTTTTAACATATCCATTTTTGTTATGATGTTGATTTGGGGTTAGTAAAGACAAACGCCAAATAACACGTAACAATAAAAAGGGGTTTATTAGGTTGGTAAGTAGGTACAGAAATCGCCTGAGTAGTCTATAACTAGCTCAGCCAAGAACTTCTCTGTCTCTGACTGTCTTTTGACATGCCACTATTTAACGTCTTTGCTCGCAGACAAATTCATCTTCAAGAGGGGTGGTAGGTTTCCGACACAACAATTTTATTATTAAAAAATGCAATCCTATTGGCTTTTCTATTATTTATGAGCAGAGAAAGAAAAAAGAAAAAGATTACAAGATCATTCAATACACAATATGATAAAACATATTTGGGAAAAGGCTTTTGTCTGAACCCAAAAAGATACAGGGACAAAACAGTTGAGATGGGATCAATCAGTATGGAATGTGAAGGAAAATATTTGTGAAAAGCTTTTTTTTGAAAATTCAAACAGACAAGTCCAAAATGCATAAGGCAATATCACTTAGTTTGCAGTACTATGAAAAATTAAGTGCAATCCTAGATTGGCAACTAGGTTCAATCATGTTACTGTTGAATCTTCTAGATACAGTCAAAGGTTCTATAGGTAACAGTATCTTCTCTCAAATTTCTTCCTTGTTGAACTCTATACTGGTTTCTTGCTTTCCTGTCAACTATTATCTCCAAAAATTTAAATGCAACATTAATCATCTTCTGCCTCTTTGAATCCTATTCTTTTTTCGACCTCTCTTCTCAATATTGTTTTTCTTAGATTCTTCCACTCTCAGTAAATTCTTACAACTTAGTGGCTTTATCAACTTGTTTGGGGTGAAATGCTTAAAAAAGAAAAAATTAAGACTTTTTGAAAAAGCCTTCTAACTGAAATTCCAACAGATGAGACCAAAATGAATCAGGTGAGATCACTCAGTATAAAATATTATAGAAAATAACTCTAAAATTCTATAATCTAAGAAAGAAGCTAAAAACAATAATATGATAATACATCTAAGAATAAGTTTAAGACACTTAATTGTCATATCTTGTCAGCAATTCTACATTTTTAAAAACAGCTAGAAGTAAAAGCTTAACCAGTGATCCTTGTCAAACAAAAAAGCCTCAAAGTATCAAAAAACACTTTCAACTGCCCTGATAACTATGATCAAAGTGGAGTATCTGCTCTAGCAGCTGACAGCCAACCCATGGCTCCAGACATCAGCAGAAGTTCCAGGCAGCCATCATCAGCCGTAGCTCCTGCTCACCATCAGCCATCACTCCAGCAACCCTCCAGCTCCAGCGATCCTCACCAACAGTAATAATATGCAATAACATGTCCTTTTCAAAACAACACTTTTCAGCAACCACAAAGTTGTCCTTTTTCAGAACAACACTCTTCAGCAAGTACAAAACTCTCCTTTTTCAGGACAACACTTTTCAGCAAGTACAAAACTCTCCTTTTTCAGGACAACACTCTTCAGCAAGTACAAAACTCTCCTTTTTCAGGACAACACTCTTCAGCAAGTACAAAACTGTCCTTTTTCAGGACAACACTTTTCAGCAAGTACAAAACTCTCCTTTTTCAGGACAACATTCTTCAGCAAGTACAAAACTGTCCTTTTTCAGGATAACACTCTTCAGCAAGTACAAAACTGTCCTTTTTCAGGACAACATTCTTCAGCAAGTACAAAACTCTCCTTTTTCAGGACAACATTCTTCAGCAAGTACAAAACTGTCCTTTTTCAGGACAACACTCTTCAGCAAGTACAAAACTCTCCTTTTTCAGGACAACACTCTTCAGCAAGTACAAAACTCTCCTTTTTCAGGACAACACTCTTCAGGACAAGTGTCCTTTTTCACAAAACTGTCCTTTTTTCAGGACAACACTCTTCAGGACAAGTACAAAAAACTCTCCTTTTCAGGACAACACTTCTTCAGGACAACAGTACAAAACTGTCCTTTTCAGGACAACACTTTTCAGCAAGTACAAAACTCTCCTTTTTCAGGACAACATTCTTCAGCAAGTACAAAACTCTCCTTTTTCAGGACAACATTCTTCAGCAAGTACAAAACTCTCCTTTTTCAGGACAACATTCTTCAGCAAGTACAAAACTCTCCTTTTTCAGGACAACATTCTTCAGCAAGTACAAACAACATTCTTCAGCAAGTACAAAACTGTCCTTTTTCAGGACAACACTCTTCAGCAAGTACAAAACTGTCCTTTTTCAGGACAACACACTTCTCACTGACTACATGAGCATGTGAAATATATTTTGCCTTGTGAACCTTATTTTTGTTGATGTATTTTCTTTAATGAAAATTAACTTGGCAACATATTTTTTACTCGAGTCTTTGATTAGGTTTGTTGTTGTCTCTGTCATTCAATATCTGTTTGTAGGTCACAACATAATGTCCATACTGAGGAATGAAATCCTACTAATTTCATCAGGATTTATTTACGCCTACTAATGCATATTTAGTGATCTTGCCATAAAGGAGAAAATTACAAGAATAACACACAGTCTATAATTTCAAGAAAAGCCTTCATTCCAGGCATTGTTTGAACTATTTCACTGTTTTTCTTATATTTGTTGCTAAAATAGTATCTTAGCAGATCATTTCCACAGCCTTCCCCAACTCAGAATTGAAATAGAACCTTTAAAGATGTTGTTAAGAGAAAGATGATCACATTAAGCAGACAATAACAGAATAAGAATCATTTAAGTATTAAAAAGGCCAGACAGTTGTATTCTTTCAAAATAAAATTTTTCCAGATGAAAAAAATGTAGACTGGAAAAAAAAATAATGCCTGTTGAATGTCTTGTCTGAGACATTTTCCTAATAGTAGAGGTAAACAAAAAATACATAAACAATAATCCCTTTTTTTTAATCTGGAGATTGGCCATTATCATTTTAAGAGTTCTTTAGACAATTTAAAATTTTTTTCTTTTCATTTTTTTTGCTTTTGTTGATACTCTAAAATTTCAGTCAAACTTCTCTAGGTATACATTTCATGTTTTAAAAAAAAGACATCTCTTTGTTGCAGGAATAAGTAGCAAAGAGAAAAGAAACAATGATTACTATAACAATTGGCTCAGCTCATTCCCAGCAGTGTAAGCAACACAGACCATTCTATTCTCAGCAATCCACAAGTTATTTCATATTTATTATATATGGAGAATGTCTCTATTTTGGTTGATTCTACAGTCTTCTTCAGATGTACACTCCATACGCAAAAGAGAAATCTCTGTCACAGTTTTCGAGATGTGGAATTATCATTATTACATGCTTTCTCACTCAAACTATCATGGTTATCTTTGATGTTATGCTGAAAATATTTTTCCTATTGTAACTTCTTTCTTTTGAAGAAGGCTATAGTGTACAAAAGACTTCAAATACCTTTAAAAGAAGAATGCTGTCAGATACAATGGTCAAAGCCTAAATAGTATAACAACACAGGTGAGCTTCTTACAGATATTTAAGCAGGGTTACTTTTCTATACGATAATGTAGCAAGCAGAAAAGAAATGGTGGCTGATATATTGACTGGGTCAGGTGAGCATGTTACAGATATTAATGTGGGGTTACTTTTCACTAGGATAATGTAGCAAGCAGAAAAAAAATGGTGACTGATATACTGACTGGCTCAGCTTATTCTCAGCAATGTGTGTCACAGAAGCAATTCTATTACCAGCAACTGAGGTGATTCCATAAAATTTCATACTCATTGGTACATTAGTCACTATTTTTTTTCTGTTTGCCACTTGTCTCTGGATAAAAGACTCCTTTTCTTTCACTCGGGGTTGAATTCACCACAGAAGTAACAGTCCGCTAGATGAATTTACTCATCATTACTTCATGGTAAATGTGGCCAATTGGTTAGAATGTTAGCATTCTGATCTTGATGTCCAAATTCAAATCTCACCTCAGTGAATTTGTTAAGAAGGTGATAATATCTGTTTGGGGAGATGATCCTAAGGCATGGTACTGTTGCTAAGTGGCTGAAAACCATTCCACAGGTTGACACAAGCTGTATGAGTAAAACTGGATACAGAAACTGTTCAGAAGCAGTTGAGCATGTTTGTTTAGCGGCATATCAACTATGTAGGGATCATTTAATGCCAAAATTTAATTTTCTTGCAAGCATTAGTAGTTTCTTTTACAGAAATTTATTGCTGGTTATTTTTTACTTTTACAAAAAATGGATTGCCGGCAATTTTTTTACAGAAATGCACTGCTGTTAATGTTTTTATTATGAAAATACAATGCTGATATTTTTGGAGTCTGTCTATATTTCTGAGATGAGATATTATGTACAGTATTTACATTATTCGGACTATTGTCCTCATCTTTGTCGCCATATTTAGCACAATGTTTCGGCCATTGTATGCTCCGGCCTTCTTCAGGTGGTTGGAATTTCCTCAAGGACACATGGCACAGTGGATAAAGGCGTTGGTTAGATCCAGTGACAGACCCAAAGAGTGTGAGTTCAATACCCAGTTAAGGCAGTGGAAAAATTTCAGAGGGAAAATTAGCAAGAGATAACTGATAACTGACATCCATCAAACATGGCACGTGGAACTAGAACAGTCTACCCCAGTGATCGAAATAAAGGGTTCAGTTTGAAATTCCAACCACCTGAAGAAGGCTGAAGCGTACAACGGCCGAAACGTTGTGATAAATATGGCGACAAAGATGAGGACAATAGTCCGAATAATGTAAATACTGCTGATATTTTTATGATAAATTTTTGTACTTTCATAGTATTTTGACCCCAGTTTGTGGGTTAACAGTTTGCCCATAGCTGGAACCCTAACAAGTGCTACCACCCTAGGTCAGGAAACAACAGCAATTCAATTCTCAAAACCTCCAATCTCTTGATCAGAGATCTTGCTGACAGATGTAGTTTATTGTCATACTCAGGATGGAGAAACAGTCGATTGTTGTGCTAGGATGAAGTTGTAAGTCAACATGACTGAGGGATTAGGTATGATGGTTTTGCTCCAAACTGTTGGTCACACTGGATTATGTGCCCTCCCAGAAGTTGTAACTAAGGCTTGTTCAGCATAGATGCAATGTAAACAACTCTGTGAGGCTTGAAGAAACACAAATGTGCCTGAGAAGATACCTGCAGCAGGGATTAGCTAGTCACCCAAACAAATGGGTATACTATAATACAAACTGCTACTATCCTCATCTTCCATTAGGGTCTAACAAAATCATCAACAACAGGATTAATTAGCTACCATAGCAGACAGGCATACTCAAAAATGAGCCAACAACCATTATCTTCTATAGTGAAGCATCCAGTTGCATTTCTGAAGTATTTCCTCAGAAAATGAATAATAAACAAGCTAATGATTGAAAAGATAATTTAGCTATTTCAATTCTTACCAGAGTGATTGTTAACAAGTTTTGGTTTCAGGTTTTGATAAGTGACTTCAACATTTGTTGGATTCCACAATAATTCTTAACTGAGGCCAGAGTTAAAATACAATGAGTGAAAGACCAATATCTGAACTGGCAAATTTCCAATTATTATTGGTAATGGTGTGAAGCTCAGCTGTTGTACACTAAATTTTTCAATTGAACCACTGTGAGTTTCATCATCATTATCCAAACAATCAACTCTACATAAAGTATGGAAAACCATTGTTGATAATTTCTGTAAAATTATAAATGTAATACTTTGGAAATTCCATAGTGTAACTTCAGTTCAGAAAGAAAACACAAAATAATTCATAGATTTTAACAATAAAAGAATAGAGAAATACTATTTATATTTTTAAATGATGCACTCATTTATGAAATATTTTTGTCCTTGATTTTAAAGAACTTCACACAGGACAATCAATCTTCTTATACTTATTTTCTCCTGCTTTGATATTCTTCTGTTTACAGCAGTTTGGCTTTATGAAAAGCAACATAATGTTGTTGATAGATACTGTCTGTTGCCGGTATAGTCAACCCCCATCAAAAGTTCGGAACTGGAACTAGTTTTTATTTAGTAGCATAGACCTACAGGAAGTATGAGATTGTAGATTCAATATCTTTTTGATAAGTATGAGGAAATCTATATACTTTAATATTTTCTACAGTGGAAGAATTATGATACAGAGTTCATTGAAGTGCATACAAACATCATATCACAATCAGGAATCCTTTAGCTCCTTAGGGTTATAAAGGCTCTGCATCTTTAGTAGCACTGGTGTTTCCTGAACAAGAACCCTACCCACTTCAGGCTAGTTTGAATTCAGAGTTTTCCTTCTCCTACACAGGTTGCCAACTAAGGTTACAAGGCCCAATGTATATTGCCATTTACTAAAGGGAAGAGATAGATTCATACTTTTCCCAAAGGTATTAGTACATTACTTAAAGTAATGAAATCAACTAGAATTCAAACTCGGCGCTCCAATTCTTCAGTCCGAGCAACAATATATTACACCACTGTATGTCCCATATAGATTCACAAAAGTAGATAGTTTCAATGTAAGTACTATAAAATTTGTTCATGGAAGTTCTTTGAGATTTTCTGGTAAGTAATTGTTTAATGCATTCGGGCCAAGAGCACATAAAAGTTTTCATTTTTTTCTGTTTTTTAGTTTATATTTCAAATGTATTTTCAGTAATTCACTCATGTGATCTTAAAAATATAGTCCGGGTTACTTTTTTTTAAAAGTTAGGCTGGTTAATTTACTGGCATATCAACCCTTGTTGGTATAGATCTGGTATAGGAGAAAAATCATAATGAATTCATAGATAGGTAGACACAGATTTGGTTTATATGTAGACAGTGGTACAGTTTGTGCAGGTATACTTTACTAAGGTTTTTACATTTTTTTTTAATCACTTCACACAAGCAAGGCAATAAAGCCACTAAGATGCAAGAAGTTACTGAGTGTTAGAGAATATAAGAAAAATATACTATTAAAGAGAGAAGAAAATAAAATAACAAGACAAAAGATATCAATTGATATTGCATTTAAATTTTTGAAGATCAAACTTGACAGAGAAGCAAGAAGCTGGAAGAGGGTTGCACAAACAAGAAGTGCAATAGAAGAAACTGTTAGCATAGAACTTACAGTTACATCTGTAAAATGATGAGACCTTTGTGCCAATCTAGTACTGCAGTTAAATTCAAAGAATCTAGCTACCAAAGAGGAAAGTTCATCAGAACAATTACCATAAAAGTATTTATATAAAAGGCAAGGGTAAGCTAGATTATAGCAGTGAAAATGTGCCTAAAGCTGAGATGCTAGGTGAGGACCAATAACATTGCAGATGCTTCTTTGCATCTGTATATGTACATTATCACACGCACATATAGTTGCTAATATTTCATTATTTAGTTCACACGTATATATTAGCAACTATATGTGCATGTGATAATGTACATATACTGATGAGCAAATAAATATTTAATTTAAGGTGTAAACAAAACAGTGCTCAATGTAGTTAAACAGAGCTATATAGTATATATTAATAGACATATACCTACGTAGGTATATGTGTATTTATTACACATATACCTACATATATGTGTAATATGACCTTAGATATATGAACAGACAGAATCTCTTATTTCAAATAACAACTTAAAAGAGACTGTTTGACCAACACAAGGAATGTTAAAAGATTCATGTTAAAAAGATAAAAAAATAATAAAAAAAAAGAAATGAAAACTACAGACAAAAGTTCATTTTCTCCATTAAGACATTCATTTCTGTAGTTTACTGCTACCAGCAAGCAGAAATATTTCTTCTCCTGATGATGGCCATTTTGGCCGAAACTAGTTGAGGAATCTAAATCAAATAATAATAAAAAAAACGAAAGAATATTAATCTACAAACCAGTGTGTCTGAAGATTTTAATTTTTTTAATATTTTTTTATTGTTCAAAATATATATATATAATATGCAAATCATATCTATCTATCTATCTATCAAAACAGACATTTTGTGTCAATTAATTATTCAACTTTTCCAAATTACAAATAATCATTCTCATATAAGGAGGAAATTCTGTTATAAACTGTCCAAAGTTCATTTTGGAATTGATATGGTCCAAGCTTTCAACTTTCTTAAGTCATCATTAGAGTAGGTAGAGACAAATGGTGGGTGTCATAGAACTGGTGAGTGTAGTGATATAGGCAAAGTGTCTTGTGATATAGACAATGTATGATGTGTGTGTGTGCATGCATGTGTTTATTTTATTATTTATATATATATATATATATATATATATATATATATATATATATATATATATATATATACTCACACACACATTTGATGATGTAGGCTCTTAAAACTGTCATTCATTTGCCTAAAATTGTTCTGATATATAAAAAATTTATATATCATATTCTTCCATTTATATATATATATATATATATATAGATAGATAAATTATACATTTTACATATATATATATATATATATATATATATATATATATATATATATATCTTCATATTTCAAAATGTTTATAAAGAGACAAGGCAACACACTTTTCCATTACTGATGAAATTTCAGAGATATCAAAAAATTTCACACTTGTTCTATGATATTTGATGATATTATTCTACTAAACTATATTCTTATCAGCTAAATATTTGTTTACTTATGGAGTTTATTCAGAAGCAACTGGACCATAACTCTTGAACTAGGAATCATATAGAAACCGGCACAGTGCAACTGAAACTGATTTGCCTTCATCCATAAACTTGCTGGCAAGATTAAATAAAAAGTGAAAAGAAATAAAATGCAAAATATTAATAATCTGTCCATATGCCAAAAGATAAAACCAATGATGGTATCTATGGGAGAGTGGAATCAGTGATCTACTTAAAAAAGACACCAAGTGAATGTGTATTAAAAGAGGCTAAGACTTATCAAAAATCCTTGTCATCTTTTTGAGGATTTTTCAATTTGTTTTTACTTGTGACTTTGTAGATATTAGGTTTCCCTTTCTGACAACAAATTCTAATGACAAATGTATTATCCTAACTAACCAAGGATTACAGCGATATTATATTGAAGCATCAGTTCTTGTCCAATCACCAAAGTTAAGCAACATCAGTCCTGGTCAGTGCTCAAATGGCTTCTGCAATTTTGGATGAGTGCACAGTGTAATGGATAGTGGCTAGGAATATGAAATCAGGGAACTCAGTTCTAATTCCAGTTGAGTTCATTATATTTATTTATGCACAAATACCATAAGTAAAGATATGAATCCTCCTCTCCTCCCACAAGCTATGGGTTAAGTAGTAGGACTTTTATCTGGAAAAAAAGCATTCCAGAAAATTGTTAAATGCAATATTTACTAACCAAAAACAAAACAAAAAACAATTTATTCTTACACTCCAAAAGACATGTTTTATCTTTAAATAACCTACAAAATGTTGATAAACTGTGAAAAAAAAATTATTCAATCAAAAACTGTTCATAAAATATATCATAACAGAGGATGAAAAATGGATTGAATATGAAAATGTTAAATGATAAAGGCAGTGGATTGAAAAGTAAATGATTCTCAAAAAGAAAGGTGTATGCTGTTAGATCACCAGTGTATTATTCACTTAGAGTCCTTAAAATACAATGAAACACTAAATGCCCATTTATATGTCCATCAGTTTCAACATGTCCATAAAAGTTTAGTCAAAAGGTGCCCTGTGCTTGTCAATAGTAAAAATGTTCTCTTCCATAATAATACAAGGCTGAATACATCAAGAATAAAACAGAAAAAAAAATTAGAGATTTTAAGAATTTTGGGGGACAATAATTAATTTCTGATATAAATCTTACTATTTAATCCATAGCTGGGAGGAGAAGAGGTCGATTCATACCTTTCCCAAAGGAATTTGCACATAAGTGAGTATAACCACTATAACTGGAATTCAAATTCAGCTATCTGATTTCTCATTCTAATTCATTATTCATTACACCAACCATACAACTGCCATCAGAGTACCTGATATTTTCCAGTTGTCACCCATCTAGGTATTGACCAGCTTCAGTGTTGCTTAACTTCAGATGACACAACCATTTACTCCTGTCTCAATATTAAGTTCAATAAAGTTAAATTGACAGCTGATCTCAGAAATGACCTACAATCTGTTGTTAACTGGGGCAAAGAAAAGCTTGTTAAACACTTCCAAAACAAAATTTCTCTCTATTATTTATCTGAGAGACCTCTTTCTGCTTTCTATCAGCATGGCTGATGTTAAAGTCCAGAAGAGTTACACATTGTGCTTTCTCAGGCTAACATGACATGGAAAGACTATATTGAATCAATTGCTATATAGTTCATTGTATTGTGGTAGACAATGTTTCTCTTGAGAATCTATCTTACATATAGTCTACAATTAACTCATGATCCAAATATTGCTGCCACATATGGTTTGGCACTTCTGCTATATATTTAGTGATTCTTGATAAAATCCAAAGAAGAATCAGCAATATTATTGGTCCTGATCTGGCATATCGGCTTCAGTCACTTTTCCATTGCTGTAAAGTTGCTTCCCTGTGCCTTTTCTATAAATACTTTCATGGTAATTGTTCAAATGAGCTCTTTGCTATGGCACCTAGACTTTATGAATTTAAGTGTAGTACTAGATTGGCAGATAGGTCTCATCAATTTACAGTTGAATTGACTAGACATAACCATAAGTTCTATGCTTTTCTCACACTTCTCACTTGTGGAACACTCTTTTGGCTCTATACTTTCCAGCCTTCTTTAATCTTCAAAAACTTGAATGCAATGTCAGTCATTATCTATTGTCTTCTTGATTACTCTTCTATTGTTCTTGCTCCTTAATAATGTTTCTGTTTTCTAATTCTTTCACACTCGCTAACTCCTTGTGTCTTAGTGGCTTTATTGACTTGCATAAGATGAATTCAATAAAAATAATATATATATACAGTAGTGTTTTTTAACAATGTAAATTAAAAGTTTATGCAAATTATTAACATCGTTCCTTAACTTTTGTCCAGTAGCTTATTTCCTTTGTTCCATTTAATTTTTATTTAAAAAAAAACTATTATGTAAATTTTTGTAACTTTGTATAATATTTATGCATTACACCCTAATCTTTATTCGGTAATCATGCATTACTTTTTAAGTAATACACATATTTATGTCTTTGTTATTTCTGTTCCTTATATTATGGCCGCTACTGTATATATATATATATATATATATATATATATATATAGCTGTAAACCCTCATCCTAAAAAATTTAAGTATAAAACTAAACATTATTCAACTGACAGATATATAACTGCAGACAGAATAATTGGAGGGTCCTTGTAGCTTGTTAAATAAAATAATGTAAATATTTTTACTTAGCTCTATTTAAAGAGAATAATGCTGAAAGCTCTATTCAGTTAGCATGGAGTGACCTTCTTGAAATAGTAACTAAAAGTAATACAAATGAAAAGATTAAATTAACACTGGAGTCCTCTCGAGACAGATATGCAATGTGATTGGTCCTGATATGGTATCTTGTTTACAGTTTCTCTCTCACAGATGTGCTGTCGCTTCCCTCTGTCTTTTCTACAAGTACTTTCACAGTAACTGCTACAATGAGCTACTTTCCCTAGTTCTTAAATTGCATGAATTTAAATGTGCTACAAGGTTGACATCTCAGTTTCACCTTTTCACTGTCGAAATAGTTAAATGTAGCCATCTCTTCTACTCCAATAGCTTCATGTCTTACACTTCTCGTCTGCGGAACTCCCTTCCTCTTACTTGCTTCCTTGATATCTATAATCTCCAACTGTTCAAATGCAATGTCAGTTGACATCAGATGCCTTGATCTATTCCCTGTCCTTCTCTTCATCCTTTCCTCTGTCATGCCTCTTTACTCTTGCTCCCACTCTCTGTAACCCCTTTTATGCTAGTGGCACTCTTGCCTTGGTTGGGGTGAAATGCCTAAAAAATAATTTTATAAACTACAGAATATCTAATTTTATGTTAGTTGTATATGGAAGAATACATTAATGTTTTATTCTAGATTCTGTCAAATTTGATCATGGAAAGTATGTAGTCCTGGGTAATTTATCAAATATTTGATTTTCTGCTTCCCCATCTCTCTTCCCCATCATGACTTTGGCACTTATATAACTTCTTATCATCTGGTTGTCATGAATATCCAAGGTTCAGTTGGGTTCATGATTGATTGATTCATTTTCCACGGCTTATCAACCCTTTGCAGGTTATTTAAAGCCAAAAAATATTTTTTTTAGATTGTAAGAAATTTTTTGGAAGATAATAATGATTTAGTGATGTAATTCTTACTAATTAACCCATAGCTAACAGAAGAATAAAAGATGCATTTGTACCCTTCCCAACAGTATTTACCATCATCAAATGACATTAGGTAATATTAAATATAGTAACAGCACAGGTCTCTCTAAATTTTTCTGAAAAATAAAAAACTGTAACAGAAACCCCATCTATCACCTGGGATTATGTAGCAAAAGCCAAGCCTTTCAGCAGAAAAGATGATTATGTAATTTATGCCTTTCAGAAAAATTAGTGATTCTAAAATACATAGATAACTCTAATTTTTTTAACCAAAAGATGTGAGTTAATGATCACATGTATATGTAGAAACAAATACCTACTCAAGCATATTGACCCAGATTAATACAGTTTTCTCACATTCAGATGCCACACATACTAATATTAATACTACTATTATTACTATATTAATATTAATAATAATATTGTTAATATTATTATCATTATTTATTTATTTTATTATATTACTAATGTTATTATTATTATCTGTCATTAATATTATTACATATTAATATTACTGTTAGCTAATATTATTAATATTACTATTATTTATTATTATTATATTATTAATGTTATTGTAATTATTATTATTTTATCACTGCATACCTATTTTTATTATTATTATTTTTTCACTACTTTTGCTTTGTTAAATAACTTACCCCAGGCAAAAAATAGAGTTATCCCCCTTGACAATTAATGTATTCTTAAATACCAGCATTCTACAATGGTCATATTTTAAATTGAAGTTAGAAGTTCTAATTTTTAATTTTAAGAGTAAGTTTGAACCTAAATTTAAATTTAGATTATAGTGTAATTAATATTTATTATCAGTAATAATTTATTCAACTAACACAGCAAAACCACAAGACACAGAAATATTAACCTGATCATGACCAGTTCATTTGTACCTGATGATTGCATAGCGCATGAAACTCCAAGCCATACAGTCAGTGTGGGGGTATTATGTATATTTATTAATATATACTTAATAGCTCAGTTATTTTACATTGAGGACTGTTTTTATTTACATATATATATATATATATATATATATATATATATATATATATATATATATATATATATAATGTGTGTGTGTGTGTGTGTGTGTGTGTGTGTGTGTGTGAACAGTTGCATATACATTTATTTATATTTATTTATTTGATTATTAAAAAAATGAGAGATCATTTCTGAAATAATTCATGATCTATGGCATTTTCAAGGCTATTATTGCAGCATTTTATGTCTAATCTGATACAATCCTGAACAGATATGAAAAGTCTTTTATGGCCAAGTTGGTTTAAAGCATGTTGGATCTAATCACAGTTCTGTCTACCCGGGGTGGGAGGGGGGCACAGGTTCGAATCCTGCCAGAGAGTGCATATTTTTCTTTTATAAAATTTCTGTTATAATCAGGACAGTAGATGAAAATAAATAAATATTTTGTTTAATAAATAAAGAGAGCATCTACTCAAATATTAGTATCCACTAAAAGTAACATTTAAAAAGGTAAAATATTCCTTGTGCTAATTAAATGTTTATCATATCATTGATTAAATCAGGAATAAATAGGAAATCTTTAAAAATTTGTCATGTTTCACTATTTATTTTGCTTTATCAGAATTTTTTGGTAAGTGGAATAATGCAGAGTTATATTTCAACTTTTCATATTTTATATTTGTTTTCATTAGTTGTGTAAATGTCACATGTATATTGGCGTTAGTGTTTATGTTTGTACCATTTTTAAAATTCTATGAGGATTCTTTGTTGTTTATGTCTGTGTCAGTTTTTAAATTCTGTTTTTATTTTGTTTTCAGTGATTGTGTCGACATCATATGTATATCTCATGGAATCTGTAAGTTTAATTTTTCAAGTGTTACAGTGTATTAAAAATTGGTTAAAAATATGATGTTTGGAAGTGAAATTTTTAATTACTAATTAATTAATATCAGCTGCAAATATATTTATCTTGCATTCCTAGAGTATAATGAAACACTATCAAGATTTGAAATCGGAAACTTTCATACAGAAGTATTACTGGCTTTCTTGTCCAGGGCTTTGATATTTTACCAGATGATATCTTGAAATTTTACTGACACAAATTATATAAGCTTTAAAAAAAAAAATTAAAAATGAAATAAAGATGGTGTGATATCAGAGAAGACAAAACTTCAGTAATTATTTGAGACTTTAGTGAAAATCACATCAAAACATCTGATATATAATTTGGAAGCCAAAAGAAATATAATTGAAAAAAAAAAAGTTTGGTAACTTTTAATCAAATTTTGCAAAAGTCATGTGGAACAGTTTTAAATTACTTCTTGAAAAAAAATTGTTTATCACCATTATGTTACTGAAATCTAATCAAACTGAAAGCATTTAATTGATTTTCAAAAGTGATATGAAATTTTATTATATATGTGTATGTATGTATGTATGTGTGTGTGTGTGTGTGTGTGCGCCCACATAAAATATTTTTATATTGCTATACACATCTATGTCCATCTCAGTAGATCTATTCTAATTTATATATATTTAGTTACAATATCTGATGTATGTTTATAAAATTTTATTTTATATATCTCTAGAGAAACATTCTTATATCTATAGCTATACATGAAATATATATATATATATATATATATATATATATAGAGAGAGAGAGAGAGAGAGAGAGACACACACACATATTTACAACCATATATACAGCCATGTACATAAAATATATAATTTTTACCATCTCTCAATGAATATATATGAGACCTAGGCTCAAATCCCACCATTTGTTAAGGAAGTAGCTTATATCTATAGGCATATACATATATATATATATATATATATATATATATATATAGAGAGAGAGAGAGAGAGAGAGAGAGAGAGAGATTATGAGAGATTATGAGACTAAGTTCGAATCTCATCAGGGTCAATTTATCAGTGAAGTAACTTATATCTGTAGGCATGCACTAATATATATATATATAGAGAGAGAGAGAGAAAGAGAGAGAGAGATAGAGGGATAGATAGAGAGAGCAAGAGATACATAACAATATATATATATTATGTACATAAAATAAATATTTAATTTTTACCACCTATCAACGAATATATCTAAAACATAGGTTTGAATCTCACCATGTTCAATTTGTCAAGGAAGTGATATATCTGTAGATATACATGAATATATATATATATATAGAGAGAGAGAGAGATTATGAGACCTACATTCAAATTTTACCATGGTCAGTTAATCAAGGACGTGATTTCTGATAATATAAACCTGTGAAGACAATCCTAATATAGAGCACCATTCAAAGGTGCATGTAAAACCACATGACATGTTGACCCAAGCCTTGTAAAGTGCAGTTGGGTAGACAAAACTGTTTCTAAGCCATTGATGATTGTGCTAGCACAAAATCACATGTCATCTTAACCAAAGGTTTGAGTGTACTGGCCTTGTTCAACTACTCATAACATCAAATTATGCACTCTCCTCCAGAAACTGTAACTAACGTCTGCTTAGCTTAATTGCATTATAAACCATACATTGGTTCTGCAGGTGTCCATGAAAACCAAACAAGAGTTTGACTTCTGTCTAAAAATGGAGAGGCAAAACTCTTCAGACACTCTCTCCCAGAAACCTTAAGGTCTGCTCGGAATAATTGCAGTATAAATCATAAGTTGGCTCTGTTGAAAAAAACAATATTTGTGCTAGTATGAATTCACAAATCATTGTGACTAAGGGTTTGAACAAATTGGTCTTCATCAACTGTTTATACATTTTCACTCTGTGACTAAAATCTGCTCAGCAAAGTTATAGTATAAACCACATGTTGGATTTCTGGGTATTGACTATAAAAACCAGTTCAAATTTCACTATGATCAATTTGTCAAGGAGATGACATTATGGTATACAGTCTGGTGATATGTTCTAGGCAAGTAGCATCATTTGAAAGTGCCTGAAAACAATACCAAAAGTTTGAACCAAGCCTTTTGAATGAATGTAGGTAGACAAAACTGCTCTGAAACAGTTGATAGCTGTGAAAGAACCAAGTCAAAAGTTGTCATAACTGAGAATTTGAGTATACCAGTTTTTTTTTTCAAGTTGTTTATTACACCAGATTATGAATGCTCTGTCAGAAACTGGAACTAAAGTCCACTTAGTATAGTTGCAGTAAAAATCACAGGTTGGCTCTGTGGGTGTTGAAGAAAGAAAATGCCCCTAGGCAAGTATTTAAAACATGGATTACCTAACAAGGCTAGCAGATGGATGGACTTGGAAATAAACAGCCAATCACTATAAGGAATATTTACCAAGTTTCCTCTTTTACTTCTATATTAGTACTATTGGAAAGATTTTATTGCACTAAACTTCTAAGTGATGAGATCCAGCTTGTTGAAAAAAAATCAACATTTGAAACCATTAATTTTAATTTGGGCCTAAATACTTAGATAGATTCATTGACATTTATTCAGTTTTATATAAAGATGCAAGAGAAATAACTGTACTGTCACTTCACAATGCCTCATACTCCAAATGCCTGAGAATGGTCAGATTTCATACTGTCCTTTTCTGAAATCTGCACATTCCCATGCATCTGGTATTTGGAGGGTTCACATGTACTGGCCTTGTTTAACTGCTGATCATGTTTGATTATGCACTCTCTCCCAGAAACCTTAAGGTCTGCTTGGAATAATTGCAGTATAAATCATAAGTTGGCTCTGTTGAAAAAAACAAATATGTACCTGAGCAGGTTTCTGCATTAGGGATTAGCTTGCTACCTTATTTAACTCAATAGTCTTCTAAGAGGCCTAGATCATTTTTCTTACTCTGTTGTACTTATTTTTGAATCAGCTTGCTTCATTCACTGATTACATCATTATTTTGGACTCACTGACTTTTCACACTAGTTGTATCCAGTGACAGCAAGTCTTCCCAGTACTCCAGCACTCTCCTCAGTATTCTTGCTTTTGTCTGGATGGTTCTAATTCTTTCTTGGAGTTTCAATTCTTTCAAACCCCTTTGCAATGCTCTTGAATCTTTTCAAAGTACACTAATAATGATGGGTATAATTATTACCTTTGTTTTTCTTCAGTTCTCTGGCAAAATCTAGGTATTTTTCTAACCTCTCTCCCATTTTCTTATTCACTCTTTCTCATTCTTACTTGATCTATCTTACCCACACTCTCTCATTCTCCCTCTCTCACTCACTCACTTATTATTGCTCTCTTCCTCCCTCTCTTTTTTAGCCACTCACTCACTCACTCACTCACTCACTCACTCACTCACTCACTCACTCACTCACTCTCTCTATCTCTATCTCTCACTCTCATTTACTTTCACTATCTATGCTCTCACCATCTCTCCCTTTCTTTGTAAAGTTGTTGAAATTATTTCAAGTACATTAATAATGATGGGTCAAATTGTTACCTTCTTTTTTCATGATTTCTTAAGTTCTCTGGGAAAGTTTAGATATTTTCACTCACCCTCTCATTCACTGAACCTATCACTCACCCATTCACTCTCTCTCACCCTTCTCTCTCTCTCTTTCTCTCTAAGTTTCTTTGAGACTATTCGAAGTATACCAATAATGATTCATTTCTGATTTTATCAGTTTTAGCTATTTTTCTAACCTCTGTCTCACTTGTTCAATCTTTCTTTCATTCTCTCTCTTACTTACTGCCCTTCTCTATCACTCTCACACACACACACACACATATTTTTGGTTTGCTGGAACACAGAAATCCACTCTCAAACAAATTTTATTCTCCTGGACTTGATTGGGCAATCTATTTAGATTTTTATCTTTCAAAGTATTTGACAACTCCTTGTTTGTGTATATACCATTGACTTGTATGACCAAATCTCACTCATTTGAATGATTCCCAATAGATCACCAATCCTACCCATTCAAGGCTATTCTTATATGCCTTTGATAACAGTTTACGTGTCATATTTGTTTGTCCTTTTCCTATATTTATCCTCTACTTAATAAATTTGCCGATGCAAAGAAGATGGTTTTTGTTGACAACCAGTCAGAAAATAATGGTTAAACCTAAAAACTCAATGAGAGAAAAAAATGAATCAAAAACTGTTATCACCTAAATCTTCTTTGTTTTGTTATAATGGATATTTAGGTGGTATAACAGATAGAACCTCATGATGAGAAATTAGAGAGTCAAGTTTTAATTCCAGTCAGGTTCATTAAATTCACTTTTGTGCAAATACCCTAAGGAAAAATATGAATCCATCCCCTCTTTTTGTATCTGGAAAAATCATTGTTATACTAAAAAAATTGTTAATAATACAACATTCACTTGCAAAATAAGAATCATTCTTACAATCCAAAATATGTTTTGGCTTTAAAAAACCCAAAAAGGAGTGATCAGTCACACAGAATAAATAAATCTTCAAATCAATCAGTTGTTTTGTATTGATTCTCACTGGTGTTTTATTATCAGATCATGACAGCTATTAAGGAGATGTGATTAAATATACTTTAATGTTTAAAAAAAATTTTATTCATTATTATTATTATTATTGTTTAGGTAATAAGCATTATAACTTAGCACAAATAGCTATATAGTGGAAAAAGAAATTTTTGACAATATACACATTTTTTATGAATTTATCGTTATTTTTTAACTTTTATCAAAAACGATAGTTATGGATAATATTATATGTTAATTACTAATTTTTTTAATTAATAGCTATTTGTGGTCAGTTGTTGGCATTAATAGCTATCTGTTGATGTGTTAAAATTTTGGAATAACGCAATTAATTGAATTAAATATTATTTTATTCTTTTTTGCCCAAATCTTTCTCTCTCCCTTTCTCTCTCTCTTGCTCCCTCTCTCTAGTCATGTTTTAACACTGCCTAAATCATAGTCTTTCCGTTCCTCAATACATTCTATGCTTTTTTCTCTCTTTCTTTCTCTCTTTGTTTATTTATTGTTTCTCACTAATTAACACTCTTTCCCCTCTCTCACCATCCTGTTACTCTTTCTCTCCCTCTGCCCCTCACATTATATTTTTCTCCGTGTAAACCAAACTCTTTCCATTTCTCACTATTCCTTTATTATTTCTCTCTCTCTCTCTCTCTCTTTATTTATGTTTTCTACATACCTATTTCTCACACTTTTCCTCTCCCATCATGCTATTAATATTTCTCTCTCTCTCTCTTTTTCTGTTTCATTCATTCTTCATGTTTTCTTTCTACTTAAAATCACATTCTTTGCCTCCCTCATTATTCTTTTACTATTTCTCTCTCTGTCTCTCTTATGCTTTCTCCTCTTTTTCTCTCTTCTTTCTTTCTTCTTCTCTCACTCTGTCATCAAATCTGGATTAAATTTTTTACTTTGATTGGCCTCCCTCATACAAGCTGCTGGCTTTCACTCTCCAATCTCTGTATTTCTACCTTCCCACTCTCTTAATATTCTTCCTCTCCTTTACTCTCTCTTTTAGTCAAACTGATATCTTTCTCTCTCTCTCTTTCTCTCTTTTGGTACTCATTCCCAGACTTTATTTATCTTTTGATTTTGTTTATTTAATTTTTTTTTAATTTATTTATTATTTATTATAAGTTCACAAATCATAATCATCAAAGTAAGGACAGGAAGTTGTGGAGAGCCATAATCACCCAAATGTTTGCCTTATTTTAATGATTAGGTTTTCCTTTATATTTCTTTATTTTTTTTCTACTGTGTTTCATTTTACCTTCCTATTCTCTTTCTTTTTCTACATTTTTCTTCTTTCTTCAAATTCTTTCTTCTTTACTTTTTATTCAGACAATTTTTCCTCCTTTTCCTTCTACATTTTTCTTTTTTTAATCTCTTTTATGAATCATAAAAAGGATGTGAGAGGGATAAAAATCCAAGCTACATATCTATCTATCTATCTATCTATCTATCTATCTATCTATATATATATATATATATATATATATATATATATATATATATATATTCACACATAGATATGACTGATTCTATGGTCTTAATACAATAAGAAGAGAAATGATTTGTTTGTCTTGAAATACACTGTGTTAATCTCTACTTGAATCAACAACATCTGTTCAGAAGTAGAGGCAGTGGATAGGGGTCAGTAACGTTAGAATTTGAAGAAATAATGGAGTGAAGGATGGAGGTTTGACAGTGAATTGAAAATTGCTGGAATGGATGGGGGTGACAGGATGGCCTTGGCAGGTTTTAAGAAGGTTGCAAAATAAGAAAGGTGTACAAAGCTCAAGAAACACAAAGAATGTGGTAACTGAGAAATAGCTCAAGAAATAGAAAGAACAATGAAACAGATAAAGTTCAAAAAATAGAAGGAATGAGGTAAGTGCAAATAGCTCAACAAATAGAAGGAATGAGGTAATTGAGAAATAGCTTCCAAACTAGAAGGACCGAGGTGAGTGTGAAATAGCACAAAAGATAGAAACATTGAAGTAACTGAGAAATAGGTCAAAGAATAGTAAGAATGAGAAATAGCCCAAGAAATAGAATGAATGAGGTTAATGAGAAATCGGTCAAGAAATAGAAGGAGTGAAGTGAGAAATAGCCCCCAAGCTAGAATGAACAAGGTAAGTGTGAAATAACACAAATAATATAAACATTGAGGTAACTGAGAATAACTCAAAGAATAGTATGAACAAGCAGACTGAGATACAGACCAAGAAATAGAATGAATGAGGTTAATGAGAAATAGCCCAAATAAATAGGAAGAATGAGCAAATTGAGAAATAGTTCAAGAAATAGAAAGAATAATGTAATTGAGAAATAGCCCCAAAATTAAAAGGAATGAGGTAAGTCTGAAAGAGTATGAGAAAAAGAAATGTTGAAGTAACTCAGAAATAGTTTAAGAAATGCAAAGAATAGTCAGGTGATAAAACAATAAAAGCTATTTATGTACAGAGAAATTAAAGGAAATTCATAAATGCATAGATTTCTTAGTATTAAATTTGAAAACGAGAAAGAGACATGAATAAAAAAGAGAGAAAGAGAAAAACTGTAATCTCTACTTGAGAAGCAAGATAAAAAAATGTGTATATGCTTGCATCAGAGTGAGTGAATCTGAAAAAAAGTGAGAGAAACATAAGACTTACAATGAAGAGTTAAAGGGGAGATAACCAACTGGAAAAATAAGGGAAAAGAGTTTATAAAACAGAAAGAAATAACATAAATGAGAGGGTAAAATTCAGGAGAAAGAAAGGTACATTATTTGAATAAGAGAAGAGAATCAATATGCGTAAAGAGAGCACGTGAGTAATATTGAAACTAGCCTATGAGTTAAGAAGAAAAAAGAAAGATTACACGATACAAGCCTAAAGAGAAAATAACTCATATACTGTATGTAAATGTAAATTTATTTGACTGTCTCTCTCTAGTTTTGTAAGTATGAATGTGTCAAAATGTAGGAAATTGAAAATATTTATTAAAACTGAAGCACCAACAAATGAGACAGATAAAAATCTTTAACATTACAATATTTGTTTTTAAATAAAAACCATTCAACAAAATCACTTTGACCAATAAAAGACAGAAATATATTTAGAAATTACTTATTTTGTTACTGAGCATGTTTCATAACAAAATAAAGTTGTATTGGGTTGGAACAAAACTTTCAGCATTTTTCAGTAGGTGACATTTGAACATGTGATTTTGTTTCACATGTGACTGAAATTTATGACATATACGCATTGTAAAATGAGTGGCCATAGTTATATGTAAATAAATAGCAGAACTGTCCAATGAAGGGAATTGACAAAGTTGGCAATAAACAACAAGAAAAAGAAAAGAACAGGGCAAAAATTAATAATAATACAGGGTGTTCCAAAAATCTTGGGAACATTTTAATATTGAATATCTTGAAAACTATTAAGGATATAAAAACGTGCCTGACATTCTGAAAGAATTTAATCTCAAGTTTTACATAAAATGTTCAAAGATGTCCAATGTGAGCACCATTGGTCACACAACATACATCAAGTCAATAGTCCAATTCATGCTAAACACGTTCCAGCATTGCGTTGTCGATGGTTGCAACAGCTTCCATTATTCAGGCCTTCAGTTCATCCATGTATTTTGGATGGGGAGGTACATAGACCAGTCCTTTCACAAACTCCCACAAAAATAAATCACAGGATGTGAGATCTGGAGACCTGGGAAAGGCACATTGAACAAGTGTCTATGATTCAGTTTTTGCAAATTCAAGGATGCAAAACACCTTTTCTGGTTGAGTAAACGCCATTACTAGATCTGATAAAATATGAAAAAATCATTAGCATTACAAAAAAATTAATGAATTTAGCTTTAAAATGGTATCAGTTTCATCTTACTACCATTCATAGTTCAGCAGATATGAGGACTTGGAATGTGCCCAAGACTTCTGGAACATCCTGTATAAATCAAGCAAACAATATATGCAAGGAAAATCAACAGTAATAAGTAAAAAGTTCACAAACTAAGAATTAAACTTGACACACAAGTTTAAACATGTGAATGTAGTGTTTTGACTTCAAGACAAGATAGACTAGGACTGAGTCATATGAAACCAAGAATTGGCCTATTTTATTGGCTAGGAAGAATCCCAGCATGCATATTGGTGCTTCTGCCTATAAAATTCAGTGTGGAAAGTCTTTTGCAGTAATTTTGTGTCTAGATTGGAACTAACACACATATTCCAAAAGGTGACATTTCAATACACATTTCTTTATTATTCATTTGTGGATTGTGAAATTTAAATGTTTTCACATTAAAACTAAAAATGGATGGAAATAAGATCTTTTTCATCATTTGATTTTCTTATATTTCTGGTAAGGAAAAGACACTTTAAAAATAGCAAAAAAGATATGTGCCATTTATGGAGATGGGGCCATAGCAGTGAGTACTGTTCATAAGTGATTTGCTAGCTTCAGAAGTGGTAATCTTGTAAAACCAACAAAATTTTCTGGCAGGGTTGCAGTCATTCATGATGACCAAATCAAAATGCTAATTAGAAATTATTCAGGTCACATAACATAGAACATTGTAGAGATACTTTGTATATATATTAGTGTTGGAAAGCTTTTGAAAACACTTTGATATCTGAATCATTATGATGCTTCAGTGGCTCATGATTTAACAGAAAAAAATGAATGCACTGCATTTCCATCTACTTTTCTCTTCTCAAATGAATGAAAAAATGACCCATTTTTAAGAATGATCCCAGGTTATGAAAAATGGATTGTTTACAACAATGTAGAGTGAAAAATATCCTGAGAAAATTACAGGATGCAGCAGAAATATCTCTCACATTTTAAAGACTGACAAAACAACCAAGGTAAAGGTATTAAAAAAAAATTATTTCACTATTGTTTAAACAAAGGGCTACAGTTTTTATTTACTTCGGTTTTAAAATGACATTCTCCAAATTCCAAATGGTGGCCTTTATTTGGCATACACTGTTGTAGTCGATTTTTAAAGTTTTCCATCATCCAAAAAATTTCTGGAGTTCAAGTGCTTCAAGGTCTTCCAAGTGGCTTTCTTTTAAATGCTGAATCTGTGGCCCTGAATTTTTCAACCTGTAACAGTATTGATTTTCACTCTCATTTGCTTACTCTCTCTCTCTCTCTCTCTCTCTCTCACTGACTCTCACTTTCTCTGCACCCCCATATCTCTCTTTCATTGTAAGGCTCACAAAATTATTTCAAGTACATCAGTAATAATGGGTAAAATAACCTTCTTTTTCCATTATTTCTTCCATTCTCTGGTAAAGTCTAGATATTTTCCCTCATTCTTTCATTCACTCAATCTATCTCACTCAAACTCACCCTTCACTCTGTAAAACTATTCAAATTATACTATTCCTACCTGTGTTGCAATTACAGATTCAACAGTCATAAAAAATGTTCCAATAGCAAACACACAGTGTGCTCCAGTCATGATGACAACTAATGGTATCTGAAACAAAATTGTAAGACATTAGCTAGATGAAGACACCATTGGCACATGCCTAAGTTCACTAGCACCACACAGGTGACAGTTTAAAATGTGGGAGATATTTCAGCTGCACCTTACATTATTAACAATTTCAAAATCCAGTCAACATCTAAAGAAGAGTATACAGTGTATCTGGTGGGACTGCAAAGATGGTTTATTATGAGCTCCTTCCTTGTTCCAAGCTAGACTAATTAAAGGCAGCAATCAATGAAAATGGTCAGGAATTGGCCAATTAGAAGGGTGTTGTCCTCTATCAGAAAATTGCCAAACCTCACATGTCTTTGCAGACCAAGCAGGGATTGTTAGAACCTGGCTGGGATATCCTACTACATCTACCATACTCATCTAATCTCACACCTTTGGATTACCACTTATTTCAATTTCTACAAAAAATATCTTAATAGGAATTTCTCTGGATGCCTGTAAAAACCACTGAGACCATTTCATCATCCAGAAAGATGTCAAGTTATAGAAGGATGGAATCATAAAGCCATCTCAAAAATGGTAAAAGACAATGGAACAAAATGGCACATATCTGGTTGAATAAATCTGTGTACAAATATCTCATATCAAAATAATATCTTTGAATTTCCCTTAAAAATCTCAATGAACTTTTATTCTAATCCAACATTAATTTGACTAAATGTTTTAGTTAAATAAATTTAGAGCATTCATCATTAATGTATTTTCCCTGACATTCCTTGTAACTTGTGGATTTTATGAGAAAAGAACAATTGCAATTTTGCTTCTGTGAAGTAATAAAGCTGAAAAAACATTGTGGTTTCAAGGAGTAAGTATAATACTCAGATTTGAATGATTGTTTCCAAGGTTACAGGTAAGTAAAAGTTTGTGCCATTGATTTTGCTTGATAAGAGGAAGTGAAAACTTCTTTAGTCATAATTGCCATGGTTTATCATGAAAACATAGACAACTTCAGCTATCATTATAAAATGCCATCTTTTTACCCTGTCTCTCTTCATAACTCTTTTAATTACTTATACATTACTCTTTGTCTACTCATCTTTTTTAGGCATGAACACATACACTTCTTGTAAATATTACACAATATACTGGCAAAATGTTCAGAGAATTTAGACTCAAATGACCAATTTTGACCCATCTGTTTGGCTGTCCAGATATTTTGACATGAGTGACCAATCTGTTTAGCTGTACATTTATTTTGGCTAGACTGGCCAAACTGTTTAACTGCCCAGATAGATTGACCAATCTGTAGTGTTCCTGTTATTTTGGCTAAATTGTCCAATGTACTCAGATGCTATGTTTCCCATGTTTTGCCAGAAGTTTCACACAACTTTTAAAAGCACACCACAAGAAATCCATTATCTTTTGTCTTTTTATTTGAAGAAAACTTTTAATATTCTTAAGTTCCCTGAATTTGTGGGGAGCATGTCAAAGATAAAAAATGATTTATTGCTGTGACTTTTTGCTCATTTTAAGAATTATTTTTAGTTATAACATTTTATAATGTCAGATTACATCTTTATGCACACACATAAACACACACACATTCAAATTAAGGTGCACATGCTTGAAACATTATAAAAGTTCCTTTGCAAATATACAGATTGAACAATATGTCCATATGTCAAATTGCTCACCATTTTCCATTTTTTTGTTTGAAATTTCTTGAAATAATTCTTGAAATCAATCCATCAGAAATAGAAAGAACCATTCTCTATGATTTTTCCCTTTCTTTAAGGAAACCATCTAATATCCTAAGTTCCCGGAATTTCTGGGTATCATATCAAAGATTTAAAAATCAAGCCACAAAAAAGTTGATTTACAGCTGCTTGGACATTGCTGTACATATTAATAATTATTTTTGGTCATAATATTTTATAATGTAAGATTAAATCTTTATGAATCCCCACCATACACAACACACACACACACATATATATATATATATATATATATATATATATATAAATGCGTGTGTATGTATGTTTGGAGAGGCACATATATGAACCTGGAAGAAAAAGAGATTTTAAGGATTTACATTGTGTCATAGTTCATGCTTTCACTCACTTCATTATCTTTCACTTTTAGAATAATTTCTTCAATAAATTTCTCCTAAACAGGTCATCATACTGTGTCTTCATTCAATGGATTTTGATCTATATACTGTTGGAAGAATCAAAAGACAGCTAAATATGATTATTTTTGCTTAAAATATTCCAATTTTGAAATTTAAGGGATGCCCTTTCAGAGAGCAAAGTCATAAGTCACTCTCTAGAAAACAAAATCAATAAAGTTTCTGTATGTAATGCATAGATTTCTGTAGATTGGCCTTTTTCCTATTATTATTTTTTTTTTTTTTTTCAAATTGAGATTTTTATCAATTTATTTAATCTATTCAATTTTTATTTGTGTTTTTCTGAAAGCCAAATTCTTTTGGTGGGGGATTTGTAGATTTTTTAAAAACATTTATTCATTATTTGAATATAGATTCTTTATTTTTTTTTTTTTTTTTGTTGCTACTGACACTGTAGTTTGGAGATGAAATTTTTATTTGTGCATGAAATTGTGTTCAGAAAGAAAAATATAAAGAAATCTACATGTTAAAAAAGCAATAATGAATATTTTATTCTTTATGGATAATCAATCATCAAATAGAACATCTTATTAAATGGAAAATATTTTGCCTTTTGATGTTTTCCTTGATTTAAGTTCATATGTTATCATCCTTGAAAGCTTATCAAAGTCTAATGATGAATTTCCTCAGGATTAACTGTTTTTTTTTCTTGTTGTTCTGGTGAGAGATAAAAGTAAATATAAGGAGAATTTTACATTTACTTGCTTGGAAATATCCTTGGGAGATATATGAATTCATCTCTTCTCTCCCCCTGATACCCCAGTATATGGGATAAACCAAAAGGCAGACTTGGTACTATAAGCTCTTGGTTTGAAATTAATCAGTTGCAGAAAGAAACAGTAGACTACTATTCCCCAAAATTTTCTGCCAAGTCTGTCATGAATCAAAAGAAACAAATTTTAGAAGTCTTTGGACTTATTCATTTTTCTTTCAATTCTTCTTACCATGTCCCTTCATGATGTTGGCAATCATGGGCCTCCAAAATTTCCTGTCTTTTGTAGCTCTTAAAAAATATTGTCTTCTTGTTATCTCTCCTAAACCTTGTTTTGACATCAATTTCCTTAAGTTCACTATAGGTTATGTGTTTCTTTTTACCTCTGTCCCTCTTTGCCTTTAATGTCTCCTGTGAGTATCAAATTTTCCAAACCCTCTTTCCTCATTATGTGCTCTAGAAATTTCAACAGTCTCTTCCTGATGTTATGTATAATTTTCTATTTTGTTTCCATTTTCCCTAAAACATTGTTGTTGTTCACATGTTCAATCCATGGTATCCTCAGCATCCTCTTGTAGAACTACATTTACTTTTTTATTTGTATGTCTTTGTTATACACATGCATACAGCATCTTCATCATTATCGATTTTATTATTTTACAACCAGTATATTCTTTAACTAAAATATTGTGACAAAAACAATGATACATGTTACTTGTAAGTAACTATTCCCAGTTATATCATATGACTTGAGGACTCTTCTTACTCCTTTGATATATGTATTGTTCTATAATATCATGTAAAGACAATACTGATTGGCTAATGTACAGCCAATATACTATTTGTGAAGATAATGTTGACTGGCACCCAATTCTATATTCAATTTCTTTATCTCAGTTGTTCCCAAATTTTTTTTTCTCTGGCTGCATTTTCAGTTCTAAAATTTTCTCATGGCTCACCAAATTTTATGTGATAAAAAAAGAATATTTAAAAATAAAAAACAGAGAGTGTTAAAGGGAGATAATCGCGGATTTGAAGTCAGAACATTATCATTGATAACTCTCTCCTCTAGTTTACTGACCCTACTTGATATAATGTAAAAGTATCACAATGATAAAATCGTTCAATAATTATTTCTAACTATTTATACTGGGACTCATGCATGCTATTACAACTAATCTATAACAATATTTTAAGTTCTGAAATCATATTTATTTTTGGCATATGAATTTTTTGAAACTGTTTCTAAATCTTTGATTATTTTTCAGTTATTCTGCCTCACATACTATCCTTTTCTACCAAATTCTCATTATAAAGTTAGTGGCTACTATAGACCTACATAAGCCACAGTCTCTTGCTTTAAATACCATGTCCCCTCAGAATCATGGTACTTCACAGTTTCCTGTCCCTTGCAGCTATAAATAAATCCTGCCTTTGTTATTTCTAACCCTATTTTACCATCCATTTTCTCAAGCTCATTAAATATGTTATGTGTTGCTTTCCTCTATCTCTCTTGCCTTCAATCCATCCTGTGAGTAACAGATTTTCCAAGCCCTCCTTCCTCATTATGTGCCCCAGAAATTTCAACTACCTCTTCTTGATGTTAAGTATACGTTTCCTTTCTGTTTCCATTTTCTCTAGAATCTTGGTGTTGCTCACATGTTCAGTCCATGGTATCCTCAGCATCTTTCTGTAGAACTACATTTCTGTTGCTTCAAGTGCAATGCAGTAGGACAGCTATCACATAACAGTTCAGTAGTCTTTTCTATCTCTTAATACACTGCTTAGCTTTTGGAATGCATCTTTAGCTATCTCATTGTGTCTTTGGCTTGCTTGATTTGGTATCTCCAATTTGTAATTTACATGTTGGGCTTATCCTTTTGCCAATAACCATGAATTCTATCTTCTTGCAATTCATGTTTAGTCTTGACTTCTCACATTCCTTCACTACCTTTAATAGTCTTTTTTTTTTTTTCATGTCTGATATCAACACTGTATCATCTACATATTTTGTGTTGTTATGATTGTGGCTGCCAATACTGAATCTTGGTAGAACATCTAATTCTCTCAGAATTGCCTCACTATACAGGTTGAATAAGTCTGGTGAGAAGGCACATCCTTGTCTTACACTCCTTTCTATTTTTGTATATCTACTGAACACATTTTCTACCCATATCCATATGCAGGTGGTTTGCTACTAGGGTAGGTTCTTGATTATTCTAGGGCCCTTCCCAAATATGTCCAGGTTGCTGAGCAGTTCTAATAGATCTTTGTGGCATATTTTTTCAAATAATTTTTGTAGTCTATAAAGCACTGTGAATAACACAAAAACAAAGATGTGGAAATTTATGTGACAGAACCACATACAATGATTAAATTATTTTGTTTAACAAAATTAAGGCAATATCACTTCACTTCTGTCTTAAGCTTAATACTTTTTAAGAGTGCATTTTAACTTACATATTTTTCATTATTTGCTAATTTGCTGCTGCTTTGACAAACATTCTTTTTAGATATTGTAAATTTAATTCAGTAGTTAATGAAATTCATATCTGATTAAAATTTGAAGATTTAAAAATTGCCACTATAAATGCAGTCCTAATCATGATAAAAGTATTTTGTATATGCTGACATTGATAAGCCATATTGTTATCATTATCTATTAGCAAGTAAAAGCTGTCAATTCTGACATATTTGCATTAATGAACTTCATTTCCTTGTAAAAAAATGATTATTAATAATTGGAAAAATTCTTTGTTAGTAAAAAGAAAATTTATAATGAGAGCATTGAGAACAAGTTGGTTTGTAACGTTATCTTATTGGTAGTTAGGTTTCATTAGTTGAAATTGCTGTCGAGTCATGAGCATGAGTTACATAGAAACATGATTGGTTGACACAGGTGGGCAAGTCAGACATTCCCGACAGCATGTCACAGATCTTCTTCATGTTGACAGTTGGACATGAAAGTCTCGATATCCCCTCAGTTGGTCCTATGCCAAAAAAAGCAGTTTTTCAGTAATAGTTTCCCAGGTCTCAGGGTTGACATTGGCCTGTGTCAGGGATGTCTTCAACACATCCTTGAAATGTCGTTTTGGGCTTCTGCATAGCCTCTTGCCTCTGGTGAGTTCTCCAAACAGGATGTGTCGAGTGGAACACATTCTGGACATGTGGCTGGCTGAGAAGAGGTGAAGTTGAAGGATGGTAGCCTCAATGCTGGGGACAGATTTTCTTGCCCATGGAACTTTCTTCTGGATTGTTGGTTTCCTGTCACTACCATTTTTAAATGCTTAAAAGTAATGTCAATCAGCATCTTCTGTCCCCTTGAATCTTGTTCTTTTATTGTCCATTCTCCTCAATAATGTTTTCTCAGTTTCTTTCACACACATTAAACCCATTGTGTCTTAGTGGCTTTATCACCTTAAAAAGAAAAATTAAAGCATTTATTTAAATTATTAACAAATTATTTTCCTTTTGGACCCTCTGGTTCCATGAAATATCATTTGGAACTAATTTTGGTATTTTTGCCTTCCACATAATTATGTTCACTCTTTACAAGACAGTCTCACTTCTGCCAATCTAAATTTGTTCAGTTCTGTTTTTGCTGCCATAAGAGACATCATCCAAATGTTGTTTTCTTTCTTTCAAAATGAACTTTGGAAAATATCTGAAAATATATGAGCTGTGAACTTAAGAACAGAAACTAAATGATCACAAAGCTGATAAACAAATTAGGGATCATGTGTGGATCCTAGCAGTTTGATAAATTGAAATCAAAAGAATATTTTTTGTGACTGAAATCAGATACACAACCTTGCAAGTTACACATAGCAAGGCATGAGTTTATAAAAAAAATGGCATGAATTGATAACAAATTTATTAATAAAAAATAACAGTTTATTAGAAATAATTAGAGTTTATTATAATTTAGAAATCATTGGAATTTATTAGTAACTCATTGATAACTAATAACAGTTTATTAGAAAAATAGACAAAAATTACAAACAATTATGAAAGATTTAACAAAACTTTACAGTAATCATTAATGCTAATCTATATTTTTCAACCAGCAACAATATTTAAATTGAGATAATTTTTATCAACAGCTTAGATTGCCTCATGCAGTCTAGGGTTGCTGTATGTGAAGGTATATAAAACTTAATCTTTTTCTCAAATAGTAAATGGTCATCAATTTATAATAGATGCATAAAATGATTTTTTAGGAGGAGTGGGCAAAATTTGATTATTAAAATCATACTTCTTAAAAGATTATAATATCATTCTTCCTATATGCCAGTGAATGCCGCAGAATCTCTTCACAGGTGAAGAAAAGAGGATTTGAGACAATATAGGGTTCTACAGAAGGTAGCTGAGAATCCTGGACTGAAGATGTTAGTCACAAGGAGGTTTTAAGGAAAATGGAATGAAAATGAAGTACTTAGAATTATAAAAAGGCAGTTGGAAATTTTAGGATGTTAATTCTATGAGGAAAGAAATCTTGGAAAGGCAAGAAGAAAAGAGGAAACCAACAAAGAGCCTACTGAACAAGATTGTGCAAACAGATAGCAGAACAGGGAATGGAAGAGATAATTAAAAAAACGAACACTGCTAATAGCTACAAAACCATATTCTGTTGAAACATTGGTTCCCATATGATCACCAAAGTTAAACAACATCAAACTTGGTCAGTACCTAGATGTGTGGCTGCTTGGGAATACTAGGTGCTGTAAGCTTGGATGTGTAGGTAGGTAGTGTAATGGATAATGGCTTGGAATTGTTAATCAGAGTGCAGAGTTCCAATGCTAGTTGGGTTTGTTATATCCACTTAAGTGCAAATACCATTGGGAAAAGTATGAATCCACTTCTTCTCTTCCCCTCAAAATTACTTAGTAAGATTTGTATCACTAAATCATTAGTATCTCCCCGCAAAAATAATTCTTACAATCTAAAAATATTTTCTGGCTTTAAATAACCTGCTATGGGTTGATAAGCTGTAGAAAATGAATCATGGATGAGGTTGGTGTTGGTCATCAGTTTATAGTGGCATATATGTCTTGTTGCTAAAGATGTACATTCAATATAAGTGAATTCAGCAATTAAATAAAACAAATTCAACATGGAGGATTTTTATACACATATTATTATGCATAGAACAACTTAGCACACAAAAAAATACAAAGACAATTTATATCTATGTGTGTACAGAGAGCTCAAAAAAAGAAAGAAACATTTACATACTTAGCTATAGTGTGTGTATACATGCATGCCACATGACTGAGTGAAATCTAAAAAGTTTTTCTGGAGAGCAATAGTCCCGTTGTTCCTTGCTTTTATAATTCTGTCTACAATGACACTTGGTGGGGTAATCCCCACAGATCTAAATTCAGACAAATGTTTTGTTAATATTCTCCATTGAACTGGGGGAGGGGATCTAATAATCCCATGGATCTTATAAGCCATCATAAAATAGGTGATCATAAAACAGGTTTGGAAGTTTTAAAAAAATGTAGGAAAAGATACATAAAGAAAATAAGAGTTTGATGATTTTATTTGTATAGATTATTACAACCTGCTGGTTGCCTCAATCAATACACAGCTATAGGCAATGCCCTTCTCAATAGATTCTTTGAATAAAAATAAAAATCACGGCAAATTAACTGACACAGTTGACAATGCATCAACCTTGCTCACATTAACTTAACAAATATATAAGATGTGATTATGAATAAAAAACAAAAAAGAATCGAATGAAATTTATTTGATTATGTCTGGCTTTTCTTTTTGTCTTTTTAATTTACTTTTCAGGCAAATTCTAATTGACGTAAGTTGACAATATGTCAGGATTGAAGTTTCCTTGTGTCTGCTTCAAAATTCAATTCGTCATAATTAAGATTTTAAATCCAATATATTTGAGAAAGAACATGACAGTCCATTATTATTATTGCTACTGTTCTTTCTTTCCTTTTTTTTTTTGAATTGTTACTTTGCTTATTGTTCTTAATTTTTTTCATTGATAATACATTTATTATTACCGTTAGAGTTCTTAATTTCTGGTAGTCCTTCTAATTGTTATTTTCATTATTATTAGATTATTTTTGTCTCTGTCATCATCATTATCATGACAGTTTGTTGTGAAGTATTGTTATTGTCTTTGTAACACACATTATCTTATTATTATTGCTATCATTATTACTTAAATTCTATGTTAATATAGATGCTTATGTTTCTTCAATCAAAAATTATTAGTTCTGCAGATGGTTATTAAAATTATTATTGATGATTTACTTTTAATAACCATTATTATAATCATTATCATTCTTTTCCTCATGATTACTTTGGTGACAATAATTTTATCATTTTCATCAGCACGATTATCAGAACCTTTGCAGTTGCTTCTGTTCATATAAATTCATTAATTTTAAAACCTGTACAAACTCCATTGGGCATCCTTGCAACATAAACAGAGAATAGAAAATTATTGATATCTCTCCTTAATGGGGGGAAAAATAAGATTAGTTACAATATGAAATTGTAGTTTGTCTATTTACAAATTTATGAGTGCTCCATCACAAAGCACCATGATCTTGACTTTGAAAGAAATTTACACATGTTATATTTAAGCAATTCTTCAAACACAATATTCCTTTTCTTCCACCTGACAATTATTCTTTACTGAATGGTCTTGCTTTAACTCATATATTTTATATATATTTTATAATATTTATATTTTTGTAATATTTTTATAATATTTTTTACTATTTTATATACACCCACGACACACACATACATATATATATATATATATATTTTTTATATATATATATATATATATATATATATTAATAATTTGTGTATTTGGGCACCAATCCCTCTTTTATACAAGTTTCATTAAAGATGACTGAGAAGCTTTTGATTCAATTTTTTCTTATGTTCATATAATTGTTTTTATTTATGGACAAAAAGTATGTAAAAACTGTCCAAATGTTCTATATATCCGAGCATATTTGGTTATTCTCTTAGCTATTATCAAGAATAACTGAATATGTAGTTTTTTATATATTCATATCTATAGTGATGGGAATGTTTTTTTTTTCCAAACATGGTCATAACTATGCCCATGATCATAGTTTATATTATTGAGTTTTGGCATTTTTTTATTATTAATACTTCCATTATTTTTAGCCCTTTTTTAAGATGTGGATGAAGCTATTATAATCATATTTTCTATGTAATATATATATATATATATTTTATATAGGGTTGTTGAACCCTTAGTTTACAAACAGGGTTGCAATTTTTTTTTTGTCCATGTGCAAAATCAAAATGACATTAGTTCTTTTTTTTGGTAAGTATACTTTAGTCAACCAATAAAACTCATTGTGTATGCAAAATGGTGCAGTTAGAGACTAAATTTTAAAAAAATATGCCAAAATCAAAAGAATTACTTGAAACCTGTGAAAATGATTTGGAGTGCATGTCTCCACTGTGTGACAAATTATTTATAAATGGAAGGCCTTTCATATGATGGTATTGCAATCAAGAAGTGGCCATCTGCAAAAAATAACTGCAAGAGCAAGTAGACATCTGGTTTGCCATGCCTAGATGAATCCAAATGTGACCTCTGTGGTTCTCCAATGCTCTCTGGCTAATGTTGGAATCAATGTGCATACATCAACAGTGCAATGAAATATGAACAATACCGGTCTTCATGGCAGAATGCCAAGACAAAAGCTACTGCTTATGAAAAAGCACAAACAAGTTCAGCTCAGCTATGTCAAAGCTTATATTAATAAGCCAGAAACACTCTGGCAAAATGTACTATGGTCAGATGAGACTAAACTAGAGCTTTTTGGGAGGAACAATAGGCAGTATGTTTAGCAAGCTCCTAATAAGGCTTTTGATGATCACTGAAAGGACATGGTATTTTTTTTTTAAATTTCCTTTGAAATAGTCTCATTGAGAATCTACATAATGATCCCAGCATCTCTTCAAGAGTTGGGGAAACAAAAATTCACAGTAGCAAAATGCATGTTCAAGTTTTCCATTGAAAGACCGATTCTGTATTGATTGAATTTGTCAGTCATCGTAAATATCACAGAACCATTCCAATATAATATTGCATAATAATTAAACTCAAGCAGATACTGTGAAGTATATTGAAAGACTGACTCATAGGCACATTTTCAGCCATTGTAAAGATCACAGAGCTGTTCAAATGCATGGCTTCAAAACTTTGCATAATAACTAAATACATTACATTAACAATCCGTATACAAACCTATCTATATATCAGTAGATATTCAGATGTTTATGTATACAAGTTTTTATGTATATATACATATTTGTTTAATATTTTATGCATATAGCTATGATTGTATATGCATGAAGATATGTTTGTATGTTGGCATGCATGTAAATGCACAAATTCATACAATTATCAGCAATGTGCGATATATATAAACACATATATATATAAAATGGAAATACATATTACATAATATATATATATTATGTAATATGTATATATACATACACACACACATACACACACACACACACACACACATATATATATATATATATATATATATATATATATATATATATAATTTTCATCTGAATGCTCTTATAGTGATATCAAGATATTTGTATAAAAAGATGAAACAAAAGCAGACAGTTATCATAAATAAATTACTTCGGCACATTTGCTCACCAGAAATGATATGATTAATCAAGTCATCCTGGCTTTTAAGTCATCAAGGATAATGTGAAGAAATCTTTAGAGGCTGGGCTGGGGAAACAGTTCAACACCTGATGTATCACTGTGTGTCATTAACTTTCTCACCTTGGGATAGGGAGAACTAATGTTCACCAGTATAGCCAGACAGTCTCCAAGAGTTCCAAGGCCATCTTTCTCTTCCTTTTCTTATCCCCAGATGTTTTTTAATGTCTCTCAGTCAAAAAAAAAAAGAAAAGAAAAGGAAACAGACATGATATTTAATAGGCTTGATTTACATAAGAATTCCGTAGACACACACATATATATATATTATAAAATAGTGTAGATAAGTTGGTTAATAAAACAAAGGCAAACAAAGGCAAAACATTTATTAATATTAACCACATGACAGAAATGAAGCATAGAGATTAAGGTTCCAAAGAGAGAGAGGGCATGAAAGCGAGATATTATGTGTTGTTATTTTTTTTTCTTTTCTGGACATAAATTATATAAAAAGTGTCAAATTTTTTGTATGTCCGTGTGCTTTCAGCTATACCTTTAGACAGTATCAAGGATGAATTATATTTTTAGTTTTAACTGAATGTATGGATTGTTTTATGTATGTATCCATACATTCTGTTAAAAGAAAAAATTGAATATATCCTTGATAATGGCTAAAAGTATAGCTGAAATGCTCAGACATACAAAACATATGGACAGTTTTTACATAATTTACATCCAGAAAAGAAAAAAATTATAAGAACACATGAAAAATTTAAAAAAATACTTAACCACGGTACCTTGTCTGTTGTTTTTAATAAAACTTGTATAAAAGTGGGATTTCTGCCCAAATATACAATTATACATATTAATAAATACACATATACCTATGTTTGGTGTGCAACTTAAGTTTTGTTGGTTACCCCACTCGTCGGGCACAAGATATAGATTATTGTTTATTTAAAATAAAATATACAGATGTTCATGGGAGAAATGCTGATTCAAAAAATAGTACAAAAATAGTACAAAAACAATACTAGGGTTCAAGTGCAGTAAATGGATGCAGGTATGAGTAAATAAGAAAAAAAATGGAATTTAAAATTTGAATGGGGGATGTAGGTATATGTGTATTTATTAATATATATTTCTTTGCTCTGTCTAACCACATCAAGCACTGTTATGTCTATACCTCTTGGCAAAATTTGGTGATTATTTATTTGCTTACCTGTGTATGATGTGTACACAGTTGCTAATATCTAGATATTACATTTTCCTAACCATATATATATATATATATATATATATATACAGTTGTTGTGATTTAGATCATTTTACAATTAAATTTAATAATAATAAAAGAAATACAAATAACTAAATAATTATTATCAAGACTCCCTTATCTTCACTATTTACATTATTCGAACTATTGTCCTCATCTTTGTTGCCATATTTATTACAACGTTTCGGTCGTTGTATGCTCTGGCCTTCTTCAGGTGGTTGGAATATCGAACTGAACCCTTTATTTCACTCGCTGGGGTAGACTGTTCTAGTTCCATGTGCCATGTCTAACAGATGTCAGTTATCTGTTATCTCCTGTTAATTCCCCTCTCCAAGTTCTCCACCGCCTTAACCAGGAATTGAACTCACACTCATTGGGTGCTGTCACTGGATCTAACGCCTTTATCCACTGTGCCATGTGTCCTAGGAGAACTTGGAGAGGTGAATTAAATTGTTCTGATTCTTGCATACCTTTTGATACATTGTATTACTGCTATTCATTTTTAATTCAATATGCAGAATTTAAATACTAAGGTATTTAAGCAAATTAAATTTGAATAAACAAAATATAAATCAACTTTTTTTCCAAATCTTCTCTTTCAGAAATTCTATTAAATTACTTCAAAATATTAAGAAACAGGAAAATTTTATGAGCAACAAATAGTACTTAACTGTTATGTAATATCCTTCCTTTAACATGGCAGTGAAAGCTGGACTATCTCCCGACAGATGAAGAAAAGACTTAAAGTAACTGGTAAGTGTATCTACAGAAAGATGCATGGACCAAACATGTGATCAACAACAAAGTTATAAAGAAAAAGGAAACAAAAAAAACACTTATACTTAACACCAGAAAAGAAGAGATCAAATTTCTAGGGCACATAATGAAGAAAGCAGGCTTAGAAAATTTGATACTCACAGGACATATTGAAGGCAAAGAGGGTCAGTGGAACACAGTGCAAAACCTTCATAGTGAGCTTGAGTAAATGGATGGTGAAACAGGGATTAGAAGAAATAATGAAAAGACAAAATTTGCTAAGTGCTGCAAAGGACAGGAAGTTGCAGAGAGCCATGATCGCCCACATCCTGAAGAGGCACAGCACGAAAAAGAAAGAAGATTATACCCCTCTACTAAGCCTAAAATAAAACGATTTGATATGTCGCTGATCATCTAACAGAAAATAGAATTAAAATCACATGACCAAAAGCTTATGAACTTGTTCACTTAGTAAAAATAGAATTTGAGTGGAAATTAGATTCTTATAGGATGTGGGTCAAGAACTGAGAGGAGAAGGGTTATAAAATATTTTGTTAATTAAACATTAGAGAAGAAACTTATCTTCAAGATGGTTTGGTTCTTTGTTGTTTTAGAAATATAATAAGTCTCACCAGTGCTTAGTACTTAGTGACCTCCCACCCTAGTTTGTGCCTTCCCTGCTCCCAGCCACTTCACTACCAACAAAATTATTTATCTCCTCCTCCCACTTCATCCCAGATTACTGTAAGTACATTTCTTTACCCTGTGTAATTACTAAACCAGGTAGGTTAGTAGTTTGGACTATTTTGTTAGGTGGAGTTATTTGTTTTCCTTTTGGTTGTGGAAGGGGATATTCTTTTTTTAGATTTCTAAGACAGAAAAAGATATGCAGAAAAATTAAGAATTATAGTCTACTAAGAGGTCTTCTTCAATAACTTTATATAGTGTCAATTAGTCATTACAATGTCAAGGGACTAGAATGTGGGTGATCATTGGCTCTCCACAACTTCCCATCTGTTGTTGCTCTCAACAATATTTGCTTCTTTACAGCCCCTCTTTCTCTTAGTGTTATATGCCCCTTCATCTGTCTTATTAAACATGTCATGTAGGTTACATGCTGCATTCCTCTGTTTCTTTCGCCTTTGAAATGCCCTATGAATGTATGGAGTCAGTCTACCTAGATTTAGGAGGAAAAATAAAATCCAAGTGTCGTGCCCACAAATACAACATAATTCTTTATACAACGCAAAGTAATGATCTTTACAGAAGAGGGAGAAGACCAAGCTAAATATGACAGTAATATTTATACAGTTAGATATATGTATTTACATATTAAAATTCAATGTTCTTTGTTGTGGTCATGAAGAGACAAATAGTTCAATTGTTTGAAGTGATTTGTTGCAAATGAGTCTGCAAAGTTTTGAAATGTTTCTATCACAAGTGAGGAAATCAAGTGGTTTGGTATGCCAATGTGTGTGCGAAGCACACACTAATGAAACATGTGTATGACTTTTGAATGTGTGTGATAGCAGTAATTTTAAAACACAGTGAACAAAAAGAATATAGGACTTACTTTTGATGTGGCTTTGTATGGAGAAAAATCCTTGCTGACATGCATGTCGAGGCATGGTCTGGTTTGCTGGCTGTCTTTTGCTGACTGTCTTTCACTAACTGCTTTTTGTTGTTAACACCAAGCCATTTTTATGGCTTATGGCAAGCTGGTGCCCAGCTCTCAAATCCTATCTAAGTTTTGCATGGGAATCTACTCAGTAATCCAAGCCCTGACATATTTTCAGGTCATTTGGAGTTCAACCATGAAGGTGTTGTAGAAAGCACATCACATGACTTGTACTATCCAATCAGGTTCCAGAAACCATTTATTTAATATGGAGTTGTGTTTATACAGAATTGTAAAAAAGTTTTTCATATTTACTGAATTTAGTAAGATTTATTTATAGGTGTCTCTTAGTTGTTTGTGCTTCACATATTGGCAGTAAAATATAGGAGTTTATATTCTATAAATGTTAAAATTCTTCTTTTTTTTTTTCTTATGTATCCCAAAAATTCCAAGTTCCTTCAAAGTTAGTGATAGTGGCACCAATATATTATTGTGTGTTACAAGTCATAGGTAAAAAGCTTTCAGCTAAAGGGTTTTTATTCCTGCAAAAAAAAAGGCTCCTCCATATTCTGCAAATTTGACTGTTGCCCATATTGCCAAAAAATATTTGTAGTGGATTGGTAAATAGGATTTTACTTATTTGCATATGTTAAGTAGAAGAGAAATAAAGTATATAGTAAAGTAAGAGACAAGCAGAAGCTGGCTACTAATCACTTGTCATAGAACAACATGATCAACAATATGGCACCACCAAAAGGATGCTTAAGTCGTCTGGATGAACTAGAATTTATCAAGACTTAGATACTGTGTTTTGTGGTCCAGGATAGGACTAAAAAATTGAAAGACAACCAAGCAAGAGGAAGAGAAAATGAAATAACTGACACCCCCTTTCTAGCTTCTGCAGGTTCTGAAGCTGTAATGAAAATTTCTGTTATGGCATACCCCAAACAATTGGAGAATTTGACTTTTACTGAAATTTCAGAAATAATAAAAAGAAGTTTACAACCTAAAAAGAAATTTGTCATCACAGATTAAGAGAAGCTAGCAGATT
>CAHIKZ030001088.1:0-95000 GCA_903632075.3 Acanthosepion pharaonis | reverse complement strand
TTTTTAATTATTAAATAACATCAGGTAAATTTAGCTGAGCCTATTCATACTTTAAACAATTCTCAAAGATTTAACCTTGTTAAATGCTTGCTTCATGCTTAGAATTTTAAAAAGTTGAAACTTTATTAATATAAACTTACTTAAAAAATTCTGAGCTTAATTTTTGGACTAATCTGAGACTTATCTTCCTTATATGCTTTCTGTTATTTAAAAAAGTCTCTCCCAAAATAAATGTTTAGTTGCATATGGCCTTTTCAGTTGAGATTCATACAAATCATACCAAATAAATCAATATACATGTGAATGTTTAAATTTTTCATCTTTTTCTATTTTATTATCAGTCATATTTTTTTTATTTCTATGTGAAGGCATTAAGTTATATTAGAATTTAATATTAGAATCAATAATTTTGCTATAGCTTTATGAGTTTTTCATAATTAACAAGTTTTATATTTCACTTAAAGATTTTGGTCTTGTCAGTTGAATTTTGCAAATATTTTTATGATAACATTGATAATTTTATGAGTGTTGAATCCAACTTCATTTAGAAAGCAATGGGTAGGTAATTATTAAAAAACAACATAGAAAGGTTTCTATTTTATTAGCATCAGGTATTTTAGCTGAACCTGATCATGCTTAGCAGATTCTCAAGTTTGTGCCTATTTCATGTTTAAAATTTCAATTCAAAATTTACATCAAAACAAAATTGCCTCTGAAAAATCTGAGCTTTGATTCTGTTGTGGCCTGTTTAGGGGCCAGAAAGAAAGACACAGAAGATGAAGGTAAGTTGAAAAAGTATATTGAAGACATATACAAAACAATAGTGTTAGTAATAAATAGATTAGCACTGCATCTACTACTCCACTCCACTCTTCTCTGTCCGACTCCTGCAGTTTGTAGTTATGAGAGAAGGAAGAGTTCATTATACTGTAAGAGAGTTTACCACAACAGATTCATACTTAAAATATGCTTAATTTCCTGATTAATCTGAGCTTTGTCATTCTTATAAGCTTCAGGTTAACAAAAAATAAGTGTATTGCAAGACTCCTTCCTGAGAGGTTGTAATATTTTAGAATATTCCAAGTGAACTATAGAGGCTCTAGCTTCTACTCTACTTTGCATTTTAAAGTATCATAATCAACAAATGATCATCATCTACTTCTGGGCTTTTATTTCAAAGGAGAATACTCCCACCTCTCAAGAGTCCCTGTCTGTTATATAATGCTCTGTGTATGATATGCTTTGACAATCCTGGCTCTTCTGAAAGTTTTTGATTGCTCTTAGGTTTTCTTCTGCTTTGTGTTTTAAAGCGCCACAATCAACAACTGATGGTCATCCATTCCTGAGCTTTTATTTCAAGGAACAAGATACGAATTCTCAAGAGCCACTGTCTTTTATTGAACCTTATTTAATGCTCTATATAGGATATCTTTTGATAATCCAAGCTTTTCTTAAATTTTTTGACTGCTCTTAGTCTAGATTGCTTTTGCCTTGTGTTTTAAAGAATCACAATCAACAACTCACAGTCATCCACTTCTGAGCTTTTATTTCAAGGGACAAGGTATCATATCTCGAGAGCTCCTGAAAGGTTTTGAAGCTTATGTAATGCTCTCTATATGGCATCCTTTAATAATCATAGCACTTCTGGATTTTTTTTTGAGTGCTGGTAATGGAACATGTAGGCCATATAGAAAAAAGCAGAGCACAGATGAAACACATATGGCCACCACTGGGCAACAAAATCAATTCAGGGTTTGACTGTGACTCTGTAGTAAGTAGCCAGCTGTCATGACATAGCACTTATTTGAACAACCTCCAGGATCACTGAATGTGCATCACTGTATCTCTGTAGGGTTTGTTGCTAGGCTCTGTAGTCCACTGACTTACAGCTACTTATAGGTAGTTACTAACCTATATTGTAGTTACTCATGAAGGTGACAAGTTATTCCATTATATCATTATCAATCATGTGTTGAATTATATGGTACTTTACAGATAGAATGAAGTGTTTAGGTGTTGGGTGGCTGAAGAGTATTCTACTATAACCAACAGTAATCCTGCAAAATCCTTGAACCAGCACCCTATGGATTAGTGATGTACACAAGCTGCTTTGTGAGCAACTTCTTTAAAAGCAATGGATGCTATCTACACCTCTGACAGAAAACAAAGGTATGACATTAGCTATATGAGGACATTATTGACACTTGCCTAAGTTAACTAGCATCATATGGGTGATAGTTTAAAATGTGAAAGGTATTTCTACCACACCCTGTATTAGATAAAATATTAATCCTTTTCTTTTATTATGGCAATATATTTTATGCTTTTCTTCTCTTCTTGTTTCTTTTGTAATAGACAAGCATATGGTTGCAAGAAAGAAATACGACAACAGCAGAAATAGATTTACGTAATTTATTTCAATAGGAACATGTGGGTTTGGGACAGCTACCTTATGGTATAGTTCATAAGCCGGCTCCCGGTCTGGGTTGATCTCTCATAATAGTTCACACTAGTTAATGTGGCGCTCCTCCTGCTGACTTCTGCTGACATCCCGTGACAGGTCTCTTCCCTGGCCTCCTGTTGACTGCTGTTGTACTTCTCCGTGTGACCCTTTTTATGACGTCTTTTTATGGCTTAACAGGCTCAAAAAATGACGCAAGTATAATTAGGAGGGAAGCATTTTTATTAGTCGAAAAATAGAAACACTTTAAAATATTATTTTATTTTTCAACCAGAACTCATGCATTGGGCTTATGCGTAGACGACGATAATGGTCATTTTGTGACAGGGCCTTGTCCCATTCACATCCGGCTCTCGCTCTTGAGTATGTTAGTTTATTTGCCAGCAAATCAGCCAAGATATATCTTATTTTATTTTATAACACCTGCCAAATTTTTTAAAAAGTGGTTCTGAGTCAATGGTGATGTAATGGTCATTGGTAACTAGTGTCACAAGAATGAGGTATCTTTTTATTTCCTGTGTTAGATAAGATCTTATTTTAATGTCTCAGTATATTTAAAAGTATAGAATAACTGGCCATAGTTAAATTGGCAGAAATACCCAGCAAACAAAATTCCCAAATTTTTCAATAAACAACAACAAAAGAAAGAAAAAAACAGGGTAAAAATTGCACAAAGAAAACAATATATGCAATACAAAAATAGGCAAAACAAAAGTTCACACGCTAAGAATGGTGTTAACACACAAAAGAGATACAAACAAGTGATCCCAGTTTTCTGACTTCGAAACAAAAAAAGACAGAAATATGATGTATATGGTGGAAGAATTCCCAGCATGCACTATAAGTTTTGTCAATAAATTTGGGGAGGAAGATGTTTTTGCTGATCAGTACCAACAAATAGTAAGATGTAAATGTTCAAATTTGGCACATACCATGTAACATTACATTATTTTTATTATCCCTTTTTTGGCCCATTTCAAGGGGATCTTTTCAAATACCTGGATCATCCTGTATAAAATTATAATACTAATAACATAATGGAGTCATAGATTGTATACATGAAATAAGCTTTGAATTAAACATTGGTAAAAAAAATGAAAATATTTTTGATACACTCTAATGTTTAATAATAATATTAATAACCTTATGGAATCATAGGTTTTAAGTATGTGCATGAAATAATCTTTGGAGTAAAAATCTGTAAAATACAAGTATACAAGGATTACTTGAAAAGTAACACCATTTATTTTATTATTTTGGCCCATGAGGTTAAAGAACCAGAGTTGGTTTGGCAATAGAAGTTGAACCTTCCTGTAAATAACCCATGTTTTTTTGCCATTTACAACCACTCTGTATGACATGAAAGTGCATAAAAAGCAAAGATGCATCATTAAATTATTCCATGTAGAAAAAATTTGCATACATTCATCAATGGTTGTTAAACATTTATGGATACCAAACAGTGGTTGAGAGCACAGTTAGGCAATGAGTAATGGATTTCAGCAGTGGAGACAACTGTGTGTGTACTAAGCCACATTCTGAGTGGTCCTCCATAGCTGTTATCCTATGAAAAGATATGTACCTTGAAAATGTTTAATGAACTGTGGTGATGATGTGTAAAAATAATGTTTTGCAACTGTAAAACTTGCTCAATTTAATGCTTTTGTTGTGCTTCCTGTATCTGTTGCACTTTTCTAGAAATAAATTGGCAGCCATTACGTTCAGAACATCCTCATACTTTCGATGCTGTCTCTTGATATTTATAAGACAATGAAAAATACTCTAAATCTACAGGATAATCATTCTACTACCAGAAATTATGGTGTACAAGTTGACCTCAAGATTTTTAGCTTAAAATTCTAAATTAGACCTATACCTACTGTATAGGTTGACCCACAAATATACAGTAGGCTACTAGTGGCCCAAAACTTAGGTTTGCTGGTAAATTAAATATATTGTATATTCGATAAACTGTCATTATGTGTCATTAAGCTGTCATTACTATCATGAAATTGTGCAGATGACACACATTTCATACCTAATTTTCTGAATGGCCACCTTAGTTAAAGAACACTTCAGTCAGAGCTTGCACTTCATGTATCAGCTGTTGGACATGATGCATGCTGCAACATTAAAAGAATACTGAATTTGTTTTACTATTTTATTATTTTAACTTTTTTTAATCATTTCACCCCCTAGCAAGGCAAGAATGCCACTAGTAAGCAGGGAGTTACAGAGAGTGAAAGTGAGTGAAAAGACTGAGTAGGGGGGGTGAGGAAAGGATAAAAGACAAATGGGATTCAAAAAGACAGAAGATGGCGATTGATGTTGCAGTTAAATTTTTGAAGACTGTAGTTTTCAGAGAAGCAAGTAAATGGAAGGGAGTTTCACAGGTGGCAATTGAGAAAAAAAAACTGTTGGAGTAGAAGCGGCAGTTACATTTGACTATTTCAACAGTAAAAGGGTGGGACCTAGATGCCAATCTAGTAGCATTCATGTAGTTGGAACATCGGGGGAAAAAGCTTGTCAGAGCAGTTACCATGAAAATATTTGTAGAAGAGACAGAGGGAAGCCATGTCATGTTGGTATGAAAGTGACTGGAGTTGAGATGCCAAGTCAAGAACAATTTCATTGCAGATCCTTCTTTGGATTTTATCAAGAACCTTGAGATGAATAACAGGAGCACCAGACCAAATATAGCAACAATATTCAATGCATGGATGAATGATAGATTTGTAAATGTGCGAGATAGACGAGAAAAACCTTCTGGCACAACACAGTGACCCAACTTTCCTTGCAGTAGATGCAGCTATTGATTCAATGTAGTTGTTCCACTTCAAGTCAATTGAAAACATGAAGCCAAGAAGATGCAGTATCGTTTCTCAGGAGTCTTGCATCAGCCATGCTGATGGCAGGCAGGAAATTTTCTCTACGGTAGTTAAATGAGAGCAGTTTAGTTTTGGAGGCATTAAAATTTACAAGCCATTTCCTGCCCCAGTTAACCACTGATTGAAGGTTCTTTTCAAGAGCAATGTCCAGGTTAACTTTGTCAGCTCTGATGGATTTGCTATTAAGACAGGAGTAAATGGTAGTGTCATCCGCATAAATACCTACTTCGGAACTGATGACATCAGAAAGATCATATTAATTTTTGTGTTAATACGGCAAATCTGTTCACCAAACACAAGTTTTATCTAGTGGGATATATTTTTGGCAGCCTACTGGGTGTAGGATAAGTGGTGTACAGTAATTGTTAAGAGTGTTGTCCCATATTTTTACAACATGGTGGCAAAGGTTTGCATTTTATATCAACCATATAAGTCAACACCTATTTTTGGAAAGATTTTTAAGGCTTGAAAACTTGACTTGTATGAGACAATTTATGGTAATTCTAATAATTCTATTTGTTAATAAGCTGATAACTGGATTTTCTGATTGCAATTTTGATTCTTTATAGATTTATTGAATTCTAAATTTTAACAACTATTTTAAGAATTGTGGGAGATTGTTTAAGCCTTTCTTCCTCATGAGTTAGAAGCATGAGGGTGAGGGAAATAGATATATGTCTCTTTTATTACAACAGTCCTCTTTATTCTTTTATTAAAGTGAAAAAGAAAAGAAAACAGCAAAAATAAACATATATTTTTTTATTACTTCTGTCTTATTTAGAGCTTGAAAAAGTATGTCAATAAAATTATGTGGGTCAGCAATTATAAGTAACAGGAAACATGAGTAAGATTAGAGAGAATTAATGAGAGTGATTGATGAAAGCAATCCAGATGGACAAGGCAGGTTGAAAAATTGTTGGTCCTGGTTGGGCGGGGGGGTTGCAGATGGAGCAAGCAAAACAAAAATTGGAGAAAGAGAAAAAAATTAGAGAGAAAGATGAAGAAAGGAAAAGAGAAAGAGGAAAAAAAGACAGTGTAACAATAAAAGGCTCAACATAAGTATGAAATAAAAGAAGACAAACAAAAGAAAAGGACCCAGAAAACTAATCCCTCCACAATTGCCTTGATCTATCCGCTATACTTCTCATCCTTTCCTCTACCACTTCTATCTGATCTTGCTCCAATTCTTCTATAACCCCTTGCGTCCTAGTGGCTTCTTGCCTTGCTTGGGGTGAAACGCTTAAAAGAAAAAAAAAATCATCTTCCAACAAACATTATGTTCAATGGTTAGATTCAGTAATCATAAAGGTCACAACTACTAAAGGTTACAGAATCTCATTTTTAGAGATGGTATCTCCTTGCCATTGACAGAGACATTCCTCTACCAAGTAGGTATAAGATGTGATCAGAAACAACAGTTTGCTATTGCATACAGCACTATATTTTACCATTCCACTAAATTTCAAACACATAATGTTTACTCCCCTATTGCTTGCAGAGTCTGATTTCCTCCTAGTGAGCCATCATCTAAGAATTGATCAGGCTTGGCTGCTTAATTTTGATGATTTAACAAGAACAGGTATTTGATAGGGATTTGACAATAAACTAATAAATATGCAGAAATATTTCAGTGAAGCTTTCAAATAAGTCAAAAAAGAGAAAGAAAGAATGAATAGAAAAGAAAAAGAGAAATGAGAGAAAAAGTGAGAAAATGTGTAGAAAAAGAAAAAATGAGGAGAAAATTGAAGGAATAAGTAGAAAAGAGAAAGAGTAGTGAAGTAAAAATGAGAGGTAATGTATAGAAAAGAGAAATGAGGAAAAAAAGTGAGGGAATGTGTAGAAAAGAGGTAAAGAAGTGAGAGAAAAAGTGAGGGAATGTGTAGAAAAGAGGTAAAGAAGTGAGAGAAAAAGTGAGGCAATGTGTACAAATGAGAAAGAGAAGTGAAGGAATAATGTAAGGAAATGTGTAGAAAAGAGAAAAAGAAATCAGGAGTAAAAAAAAATAACGTAAGAAAGTAAAAGAAAGAAACAAAGAAAAAAATGGTGGGAAAATGTTTTCTTGAATGGCAGGGGATGAGGGAAAATACAGTAATGGATAAAATTAGTGAGGATGAAGAGAAAAGGAGAAAGAACAGAAAATCAGTAAAAAGGGTGTTGAAAATCAATCAAGAGAAACAGATTCCAAGAGAAGAAGAGAGATGAAGAGAGAGAGAGAGAGAGAGAGAGAGAGAGAATCCGCAAGATTAAGAGTGAGGGTGGTAAACACACATTAGGTAAAAAAAAAGTAAAAATGTTATCTAAAAAAAAACAGATTGAATATGATAATAAATAATGAACAAAGCATAAATGAAATAAAGCTTCTGAAATTTTGAAATGAGATCATCATTCCAAGCATTGTTCTGAAAGTTAATCTTATTTTATCTTGTTATAATACTCAATGATCTGACTGGTCAGTTTTTATGTTTTACATTTCTTTGGATGTAGAATCCATGGATAAACAAAAGAAGTGTCCTTCTTTTTGAGGGGAGGAAGTGTAGGGAACTTTAAAGTTAATCAAAAACTGCTCACCAAGAGTTTAGTATGATCAGTTGATAAGATCAGTATGTAGTATATCACTTACCCAGATGTTGCCATAACAGTCTTTACACTCAGTGTTATGCCAAGGTTTCACAGAAGCTAGGTATATCAGTGATTTGATTTAAAAAATAACCTCCTAGCCACCAGGTACATATCTGCACCTCACTCAATGTCAATAAACATATGGTGACTCAGTTGTGCCTAGGATGTACATGCATGGGAAAACTATATGCCAAGTTGATATAAAGGGTGTTACCAATAACTTGGACCAATTTTAAATGTGAATTAAGTTTAAGTGTCTAATGATTTTTTTTCTTTTTCTTTCACATTTAACAACTTAATTCTTTGGCAATTTCAACCATGGAAATATTAACAATCAAACAACACGTTAAAATTTCAAGAGTGCAATTGGAAAAATTTGTTCGTAAATTCAAACAAACTGGTTCGGTGGCAGATTTGAAAACACCATTGTGTACTTGTTTATGCCATTCAGCTGAAAACATTTCTGCAGTGCACAAGAATTTGGCAAAAAATTCAGGCACCTCTATTCGTCATCACACACAGGAATTAAACCATTTCTCAACAACATTACATCATTTCCAATTGCACTTTTGATTGGTTGATTATTTTGACCAAAAAAATTGTGAAGTGCGCAAAATGCATTTCTGTTTGAACGTCCATTTTCATAAATAGGCTTCGATAACTTTAACACATTGTTTGTTTGTTAATCTTTCCATGATTGAAATTGCCAAAGACTTAAGTTGTTAAATCTGAAAGAAAAAGAAAAAAATCAATAGATGCTTAAACTTAATTCACATTTAAAATTGGTCCAAGTCATTGGAACACCCTAAGCATCTACTTCAGAAGGAAGACAGAAAGAGTCTCTTACATCCATGTATGAATGTAGAATTCATTTTTGGGGAAATCCCCAAAACCACACACCCAGTTGCTGAAATTAATTGACAAAGTCTGAAGTTAAATTAACAATAATATTACATATGAGAGATTCAGTATTGTATTTTTATAAATCTGCATGCAATAAGATTACAAGTATATTTACCACTTTTGTTTTCTGTTGGGAATATTTGACTGGTTTGCTCTAACAGAAGAAAAAAGAACCCCAACTTCTTTTGGATTTTTGAAAATGTGATAAAAAGCCAAAAAAAAAAGCAATGAGATCAAAAGTCTGAACAATTTTCAGAATGGGAATGAAACAGCAAGAAAGGAAAGAGACAAAAGTTAAAGTAAGCTATAGAAAGAAAACAAAAGAGAGTTAAAAGGTGAAACAAGAAAATGAGAAATGAAAAAGAAAGTGAGGTAAAAGAAAAAGGGGAACCAAGAAAATGAGAAAGAGTGATAACAGTTAAGAGGAAATAAGAAAAAGAAAGAAAAAGAGGGAAAGAGGAAACAATAAAAAGAGAAAAAAGACAAGAGAGGAAACAAGAAAATTAGAAAAGAAAGAAAAAGAGCAATAAAAGAGAAAAAAGAAAAGACACTACAATATACTGAGAAAAGGAAAAAGTGAGGTAAAAAGGAAAAAAGAAAACTAGAAAAGAAAGAGAAAAAGAAAACAATAAAATAAAAACACAAAGAGAGATAAAAGAAGCAAGCAAGAAAATAGGAAAAGAAAGAGAAAAAGAAAACAATAGAATGAGAAAAAAAGAAAGGTAAAAAGTAAGCAAGAAAATAAGAAAAGAAAGAGAAAAATCAAGAAAATGAGAGAAGGAAAAGAAAGAGAGGTAAGAAATAAAAGAGGAAACAAACATCAGAAAAGAAAAAGAGAGGTTAAAAGAAAGCAACAAAAAATGAGAAAACTAAAAAATTACAGTGTGAATTAAATAAATATAAGATCAAAGAAATCATAATTTTCAGATTTCAATTTCAGATGAATTCTCATTATTTATTTATTATAGTGAGAACTAAATATCCTGAGTGATTATGATCAGTATTAATTTTTAATTATCAATCTTTTTTATTTATTATTGTATTCTTTTTACTTTTCTGCATTTACAAGTTCACATCATGTGTCTGGCATTTATCACTTAGGATTGACAGACAGCAAATCGCCTCAAATCTCTTCAACATTCTTACTGATCCCTGCACTGCAAGGACTGGATTGTCAGGGCCTAATGTGTACTACCCAAGACTCGTCCCTTATCCAGGGACCCAAGTCTAACTGGGAGACCTGGGCAGTGCTTTGTAGACTATCTTATTAACATTTACTTTTTTCTACCTGTTTCTATAGGTTACAAATTAAACTAAGCACAACTGACGATAAATCTTTGCAAATTTTGACATCATTCTGGGTTCTTTTCTCAGAAAATCACTAAATAAAATTCACTATTTTTTATCTATAATGTTGAATGTGTTAAAATTATTCAACTTTTTAACAAGAAAAATCTCAAGTTGATATTAAAAACTGACCCAAAACATAGTTGATTTATTTAAGATGGAATGACATGTCTCTCATTTATATTTAGTTATATTGTATTTATTTTCAGTTTTTCTAATTGAATTGTTTGCCTATATTATATATGATCCATTATTATACATAATTAGATTACAATAAAATTTGTATTTTACATGAATACTACCTCATGAAAATTGAGATGAGGGGGCTCTGTATCATAGATTTGATGGGGGCTCACAAGATTCTTACATCAGCCTTGAGCAGGATTCACAGAGAAGTGTGGGTAGTGGATGTGGCTGGATGAGTTGGACCCTCCTGGAAGCATGTTGCAGATTCTCTTCATGTTGGCAGTTGGACTCAAACGTCTTGGTCATCCACCAGATGGTCCTCTACCAGGAAGGCCAATTTGCAGCAATGTTCTCCCAGGTTTCAGTGCCAATGTTGGCCTGTGTCAGGGATTGTCTTCAACTGGTCCTTGAAACATTGTTATGGGTCTTCCCATAGCCTCTTGCCACTGGCAATTTCTCCATACAGGAAGGTACATGGGAGTCAAATGGGACTTAAATATGAAAGACAGCAGGAAAACAAACACAAGGATTAGATCAATAAAGAGGAAAAGAAATTCAAGCAGAAGTTTTTTTTTTCTTAAAACAAAGAGAAACACATGGAGAACAAAGATCATCATGGATAAAAGTGGAGTAGAGGAGAATGATTATGAAATCAAGAGAGGTTATAATAAAAAGTACAAGAGAAAAATAAAGTTTTAAGTGGTGCAAAAACATAAAAGAACTTTGAAACAACACAATGTACAGGAAAAAAATAAAACTCTGGTTCTTCACTCTATGCTTTCTCATTCCAACATATATTTCTTATTAAATGTTATTTGAATCAGCATCTTAGTTGTTATGCAAACAACATTTTGATCATTATAGTCTCCACCCTTAACCTGGTGTCTATTGTACTCAGTAACCTTGGAATTTTTAACTGAACATTTTATTCCCTCTACAGAGGTAGGTTGTTATGAAAACTCTTATTTTCTCATGGATTGAGGCAATGGTTAAAGGATAGCTCATTTTCTGGCAGGTATGTATTTAATCCCTGAACTGTGGAGTGTGGAAAAATCATATACTTTAACAAGATAAAAAATCAAATTCAAATATTAAAAACTGCCAAAAATGAAACACCAGAGGAAGCCAAGATTTATCGTGACTGAAAATAAATTTACTCCTTAAAGATGGCCAAAGTGGCTGAAAAAAGTATTTGGAGAAATAATTTAAAAAGTATATCTATCATCTGAAACCATCAATAATTTTTATTGATGGTTCCAGATGATAGATATATTTTTTAAAATTATTTCTGTTTTTTAAATTATTTCCTGTAAGAAAAGAAAATTTAAGTGAAAAACTTCAAAAGTTCTTTGCTCATATTTGTAATTTACAAACAAAAAATCTGAAACGAAAGCTTTCACTAATCTTCACTCATGAACACACATATATATATATATATATATATATATAAACTGATGGCTTGAAGATTGCATTTAAGCAAGAAACGGGCTGCTACCACTTCATTTTGATCTCAGTATTCACACACACACACATATATATATATATATAGAGAGAGAGAGAGAGAGGCTGTCTATTGTGACAGCTAGCTAATCCCTGCTGCAAATGCCTGCTCAGACACATATGTGTTTTTTCAACACTCACAGCTCACCTGTGGTTTATACTGCAAAAATGCTGATCAGAACTTAGTTACAGTTTCTGGGAGAGAATGCATGTTATCTAGCGGGGTCAACAGCCTGGACAAGACCAGTGCACTCAAGCTCTCATTCACGATGACTTGTGACTGATAACGACAAACCAATCTTGTCGAATATGAATAAAGACAAAAGGATAACTTTTCTTTACCAACATATTTTGTCGTTTGATGGACTTTATCAAGGTAAATGTAAGGGATTTGTTTTGCAACATGTTTTCATAAACATTAAGTAAAAATATTCTCAGGTTTTAAAATTTTTAAATTTAAGAAACCTAAAATATATTTCCTAATGCTGACTGTGAAAGTCAAGGTAAACTATGGAGAATGCTAATTGATGTAATTTAATGCCTAATGAACAAAATGGAGTAAATGTTATTGTAGTGGTTGATTGTTTTTATTTGTTTTTTTAATGTAATTATTATATATTAAGTTGATAAATTATTCATGTATTTATTTATTTTAAATAAAATAAGGTTTTGGTTTGACTGTCTTTTTTTAAGTTTTTATGGCTATGTATGTTGGCTTGGGAAATATACATACATACATATATAAATATATATATATATATAGATATATATATATATATATAGTTTATACAAATTTAGGTAATCCGTATGGGTAGACCTGAGGAGGATGATATCCAGAGAGCTCAATGTGAAATTCAGAGCAGATATGTTTGAATAAAAGACAGGCCACGTTAAGATTCCATGTAATAAGCTATTTCACCATAACCCCTTTAACAGGGTTCTGGATCATCAGAGCTTACTTCCAAAAGCTGAAATGAAAATTTTTCATTTCAGCTTTTTAAATTTCTGATTATTCAAACAAATATATATATATATATATATATATATATATATATATATATATATATATATATATATATATATATATATATATATATGCTTATACATATATATGTGTGTGTCTGTATGTACTTTTTATATGTAAATATATGTCAGTATATCTCATATAAGTATCTCTTTCACACAAGAAGAAAGTACATTTTGGTTTTTGTCCTTACTTATAAATTCAAAGTGAATGGGAACAGTATAGAATATCTGGAAATCTTTATGCAGAGGGGTGGGCCAAAAATTATGTGGGGGGTAGGGTTTTTGTTCTCTCTGGGCCTCAAAACACAGTTTCAATTATCATAAACCAAAAACATTTTCGCCATGAAAAGCAAAAATTGATTGACCATTACAATTTTGGTTTGATTGTTGATTGGAAGAAGAGAGAAAAAAGTGCCCTAGGGCTGCCCATAGGCCATTTACCAACTACCACCAATCAGAATTCATATCTTCCTCTTTCTGTTTCTCTTTTTCTTTCCTTGATATTATTTCTTATCCTCACCATCGTTTAGCCACAGTCCAGTCTTTTCTCCTTTAATATGCCTTCTATACTCCAGCCCAACACCTTCAAATATAACATTTGGATGAACATTGACAAAGGCTTGAAATCCAACACCTTCCAAGCACTGACACACTAGTGAGTTACATGCCATTGAAATTGCGCAAAATGTAGTCAGGTGGGCAGGGTTAGGGTTAGTCTTGAAGTTAAGGCTTCAATGTAGTCGGCAGTGGTGGGGATTTCTTAACAGGGATGAAGGAGGTTTCTGCATTGGAAACTGCCTGAAAGATGTACTGATGTTGGATGGATGGTTTTGCATTTGACAAAAAGATTTTGTTTGCTCTCATTGGTCAATATGCTAGCAGAGAATGTGAAATTGATCTCAGATTGCTTATGTGGGGGAGCTGAGTAGGTAGTGGTGTAGAAAAGAAAGAGAAAGGAGATGATGCAGATATGTGTACTTTTAAGACGGTGGTGTCTGTAGGTGGAAATGGAGGGTTGAAATGTAAGGTGTGGAGAGTGGATGTGAGACAGGAAAGATTAAAATGGGACAGACTTCTTTTTCTTGAGCTTAATTTATTGGAGAAGTCCATCTTGCTACATTGTTGGTCAGTGAATCTAACGCCACGAAGGAATTGTCAAAGCTGAGCCATTCAACTTGAAATAGAAAATTACAAAGATTATCAGACAAGAAAAAAAAACCATCTTCTGTCCACTAGCTTGATACTGTTCCACAAGTGAATTTAGATTTCATGATGGGATCAGAGATGGTGGTGTTTGGGGTTATGCTTCAAATTGTTATGATGATAGTCATTCAGGAGTGGTGATGTAGAGGTCATGATGTTGTGGATAGTAACATAGATGGTTGTGGTGTTAACAATGATACTTGTCTCATTGTAGTAATGATATTAGCTCGGGTTTTAGTAATGATAATCTTCCTGATGGTGGAAATACTTGGAGCAAAAATGGTGGCATAACTATTGGTGACTGATAATTCTGGCAAAAATCATAGCAGGAAACATATTAGTCGTGATGGTTGAGGTTTTACACAAAATAGACAAGTTTATATTGGTGATGGCATAATAAAATAAATAACGTAGCCAAGCTATGTCTACAGATTCAAACCATCCTCATTTCCTCCATATTCCATTTGCAAGGAAGAAGTTTTAGCCAGACAGTTTTTTTCTCAAGAATTCCTATCTTGGAGAACGAGCACCCACATGGAAGTTTCCCTGAACAATACAACCTCTTCAAGTAAAAGGTCAATTATTTTCTATTCTCCTTATCCTCATATATTTCCTTCTACCTCTTCTTATATTCATATCACATCTCATTCAGGAAGCCTCTGCTGTGAGTGGCTCTTGAGCCTTGTATTAAATGAACTTTAATATAAAAAATCTTGTTTATGATATTTGGGAAAATTGTTGTAGAATTAGTGATTATAATAATTGGATTGTAAATGATGATAATGGTATACAGACATTCCAGAAGTCCTGGAATGGGTACTATTTGGATTATTTAGTAACCCTTCTATCTGTACAAATTCTAACACCTCAATATGGCATCAATTCCACAGTGGTCAGAAGAACTTATCACCATAAATACTTTATTGTTGTTCTGTCAAGTGAAAGTGAGGGCCACACCCTCCATCAGAAGTCTCCTAAATACTTTTCAAAACAATTCTGGGCAACTTGGGCAAGCAATCATGAGGAAGGGCAATGTAACAGTTACCACTGAATGTGTATAATAAAAGTTTACAAAGTCCAAATCTCCATGTAAACCCATGCAGCCTTCTCACAAAAATCTGTTTTTATGGGAAAAGTCAGTTGTTTTTATAGCAGTTTGGTGGACCCTTTCCAGGTTTTCAATTTGTGGAGCATAGAAATGGATTAGCATCTTTTCCTTTTCAATCCATTCTACTCAGTGAAACTTGAACCACAATTGGTCAGCAAATGTTAATTTGCATGACTTCATTCAATAGTGAAGAATTTTTCTTTTTTCTTTCTTTTTTTCTTCTTCTGCAAAAGCAACATGCAACATGAAAGTGTTTTGGCCTTCAGGATATATCAGCATTTTCTTCTGTGCAGAATGACATGTTTAAGTGCACACATAACTTATCTAAGGCATGGGAATATACCCAACACCATTATTGAACCAACACCAGCTTACACAACTGTCAACCAGAGACCATAGCCTTATAGGATCTGTGCTATCCGAAAACAAATGAAACTGTAACTCATCAGACCAAGCCTAACATTGCCAGTCTTTCACGATTCAGTTAGCCTAGATGAGATACTGTGAGATGCTAACAGGAGCACACTGGGGGCTCTTATATTCCACTGAAGCTAAAGAATACAGTAATCACTGAGGTCTCTATCTTTGGACTTATTAAAAGCCTACAAATGAGGCAATATTGCCCAGTGTTGTAGTGTTAAGAGGGGCAAGCTGGTTGGTCTTTTGCTCCCATGTCACACTAAAGCTAAAGAACACTGAACTAAAATACTGGATATGCATAGCCATAAATCTTTTGTTATGATCATTAAGGACCCATGATAGAGTTATAAAAAACAATCAATCAACTATATATATATATATATATATATATATATATATATATATATAATACCTTGACATTTAAGCATACGGACATACAAGATTTATGAGTTATGAGCCAAAGTTTGGTCAGTTTTTTTGCCTTGAGATACAAGTGAGTTTCAGTTAAGCATCTGCAGTACATATGTTCACCTCTGCTCTTGAAGGATCTCTGTTGTGTTGTGTCGTTTTTGGTGTTATTTTGCAAAATTTCTTTAGTGGTCAAAAGAAAGTAAGTCTAAAGTACAGTGGTGAATTTTTAGGGGCTTGGAATGAATTGGAAGTATTCCCTTTAATTCCAATGGAGAAAATTGATTCAAGACATGTCTTTTGAGTCATGAGTTCAGTCTTGGAACAAATCAAATTCATATCACAAGACATTACCAAATATATATATATATATATATATATATATATATATATATATGTAGACATTGTAAAACAATGTAATATACCAAGCCACTGTAAAATCAACTGATAAAAAAAGAAAAAATATATGTCTAGGAGATTAAAAACAAAAAAAAACAAATCACAGCAAAAATATTTTGTTAAATAAGGAAAAGAACATTGTCCTACAATAATCAATCCAAAAACTGTAAACTCTGCTTGGAGAAAAAAATAGCTATAATTACCTTCCCATAACTAAACAAACTACTAAATAGATGATCAGAATTAATCTCAAAATGCAGACACAAAAACAAATTTTTACTACATTAATTAAAAATCAAAAACTGAAAAGAATAAATGAAAATAAATAAATAAAATAAAAGTAAATAAAAAAACAAGTAAATAAATTAATCCAAATAAATAAGTAAATAAACTAAGTAAATAATAAGCATACTAATAAACCACACCCACCAAAATAATCATTATAATAATATAATAGATTATTGACAATGCAATAGAATACCCAAAATGTACCACTGACCTGTATATATAAAAATTCAAACAAAATCACAACACACATGGCCTGCTGATTGCTTTTAACATGAAACAGACTATTGCCCCTGGGTGTTGACTTCAAGGTTCAACTTTATATTTACATACATTCTATCCCTGATATTGACCACTTTAATCCATAAATATAGCATGTCTTAGAACTATATTTAATCATTATATATATATATATGTGTGTGTGTGTGTGTGAGGTGACTCATTTACATATGAAGTCACAAAGACTTTAAATAGCTACAGCTATTACCCATGGAACAGTTCAGTGCATACTACTCCTCCTGAGTCAGTAACACTACAATGAGAAAGAACTGAACAAACAATTATCACTGGATAATTATGAATATACACAAGTGTTGCTTAGGATAATACCAGCTAAAGCTAGAACAAAAATGCTGATGGATTTAAAATCAGTTAAACCAGAAAATCAAATAACTGATCTTTTCTTGGCAATTGCTGGTTGTGAAGCCATTATAAAATTATCAGCAATTACACACACAAAACAGTTGGAGAAAATTACATTTGACAATATAAGTCAATTAATAGTAAAAAACATAGTACCCAAGAAAAAACTAATGAATGCAGAAAGATCTATGTTCACGAATATTTCTCAAAAAGTGTATAAACCAGTGACTGAATATGTTCTTCATTTAAAACAAGCCACTAAATAATATCAATTTGAGAAACTGGGATTGAAAAACTAGTCAATTGAAGAGGATTTCACCCAATTGAAATTGGTAAACAGCCTTCAAAATGAGGAGTATCAGCAAATGACTAATGCATTTTCAACTGGGAAAGTTGTCACTAGAACAGCATGCTGAATTTTTTCAGCAACAAGAATTAATAAGAAAATTTAATAGAACAAAAGTTACAGATCTAGTTGAGGAAATGGACACATACATGACAAAGAAAAAAGATAGACTAATGCGTACTTTTTGTGATTATCAACATCAAAGAGAAAATAAAAATGTCCACCATATAAAAAAGATGTGAAAAATGTTTCAAAATGAATTATTTTAAACATATGTGCAAATCCAAAAAGAAAAAAACATAAAGACAGTCCAACAAAATGAAGTGAAAATAAGTATGGACATCTTTTCATTAAAAAGAAAAAAGAAAAAGGGTTACTAAAAATTTGAATCAATAATGTTTTATTGGACATACAACTAGATATGGGAAGTGACATGATATTGATATCCAGAGTTTTCTGGAAGAGATTAGGAAAACCAAGATTAAAGAAAAGCAATATCCAATAGGATCAGTTCAACAGATCTGTGATAAAAACATTATGCTATTTTGAAACCTACGTGGAACTAAAAAATGAGTTTGACATATTACCAATTATTATGGCAAACTGTGAAAAGAATCACGGTCAAATAAGAAATGATGCACTGAACATAAATTCAACAAAATTAGTAAAAAAAGTCAGGACAGAAGAAATTAAAAGGTTAAAAAAAATATGAAGCAAAGTTAAGACTAAAGGAAAATGTCTCCCCCTCATATTTACAAGCATGTGGGAGCAAATGGAGGTCATTGTTAGTAATTTTAAGAAAGAAGGATGGGGATCTGCACATTTGTGGTGACTACAAAATAGGTGTAAGCCACAAAATATGTGCAGACCCATATCCTAACCCCAATACAGAATGGGCTTTGAACTCCCTTGCAGGCATAAAAGTATTCTCTAAAATTGATCTAAAATTGGCATACTATCAAATACCTGTTGACAAAGACTTTAAAGAAGTCACAACAATAAACGCTTATTAAGATGGAAAAGAATGTCATATGGAACTAAAACCGCAAGTGCAATTTTTCAAAGGACTACCGAGCAAGTTATTGGTAGTGATATAAAAAATACAGTATACTACCAGGATGACATTTACATTGGTGCAAATAATGATAAAGAATTAAAGTGGAAAACCAGTACAGTTTTGAATAAGCTAAAATGGATTAACAATTAATGAAAAAAAATGCATGCACAGCACTAAAAAAATATCACTTTTGGATATTCCATATCTAATGAGGGCATATCACCAGACCAATTGTTAATTGACAAAATATTAAAAGTTGAAATACCTAAGAACAAAAAAGAATTAGAATCTTTCTTGGAACTTATAAACTTCTACAGATTATATGGAGAGTGATATTATAAATTGACAGAACCCTTTCGCTGCTTTAAGAAAAAAAGAATGTGAAATTTATTTGGAAGAAATAACAACAAGAGACATTTGAAAATTTAAAAGCTGTTCTGGCAAAGAAGCCTAGTAGTAAAAATATTCAGCCCTAGAAAGGAAATAGCAGTAACAACTGATGCAAATGAACACTCATGTTCGGGAATATTAGCTCAGGATGGTCATCCTGTTATATATCTTTCAAGAAAATTGTTAAAAGCCAAATTGAACTACTCAAATATTGAGAAAGAAGCATTGGCCATAATATGGACAACAAACAGAGTTTGTCAATTATGGATTCAAAAGAAATTCCTACTAAGGTCTGACCATAGACTTTTAGAATTCATATTTAATCCTAGGAAGGAACTTCCTAAGGTAATGTCTTCTAGAATTCTAAGATGGGCCTTAATGTTAATGGCATTTGACTAAGATATTGAGTATGTGAAAGGCAATACCATTCCGTATGTAGACGCGTTGTTGAGATTGGGGTTCATTATTTCAGAAAGTGAGAAAGAGGAGGAAAAATTTGAAGATACTTTCTTACTTTGGGTCAAAACTGATATTTTTTGATAGACAAAGTAGTTGAGGATATGAAGCGAGATCCCATATTGAACAGTATATTGTTCAGGATAAAAAAATAATAAGTAAAATAATTACTAATGAGCAGAAAAGGTGTTTTAAAGATTTTAAACACAAGTTAACCATAGAAAAGCGTGTAATTTGTAATGGAGACATAGTGGTTATGCCAGCAATGCAAAGGTGCAAAATTATAAAATGCATACATGATGATGTTCATTGTGGAATCACGTTTACACAAAGGAGATTAAGGCTTGAGGCATGGTGGCCAGGCTATTCTACAAATGTAGAAGAATACTTAAAATGATGTAAAATGTACAATGAAAGAAGAAATATGGTTTTTTTCAAAAATTCTGGGTCAGTATGTTTTAAAACAACTGTTTGCAACTCTCTATATGAAGATAATCACACACATGCATGGTTGCTCATATGTCTTTATTTAATTCATATTTATATATATATATATATATATATATATATATATATATATAAAATATATGGATGTATGGATGTATCTGTGCCTAATCTCATTGTTTATATGGGTGTGTTTGTGTGAACTAAAATGCACATACCTGTATGTATGCATGTCTGTATGTGTGAGAGTGTCATCCCAAACAAACAAAGAGAAGAATTAACCCCACCACCACAACCAAACATAATCAAACACAAACATGCATAAATACATCCAACTTTTGTTTGTTGATCACAAAAGCTGGAAACCCAGGGTCACAAACTCATACCCATACAACTGAATATATATATATATATATATAGCTGGCCACTCATATTCGAGGATACCGGTCTATTAGGGCAGCTAGCCAATCCCTATTACAAACACTTGCTCAGGTCCATTTGTGTTTATTCAACACCTACAGAGTCCATCTGTGGTTTATACTGCAACTATGCTACAGTTGTGGGAAAGAGTGTGTTATCTAGCATGATCAAAAGATTTGAACAAGGCCTGCATGCTCAAGCCCTCAGCCATGATGACTTGTGACTTCGTGCTAGCACAGTTATTGATGGCTCCCAAGAGTTCCGTCTACCCAATTTCACTCACAAGGCTTGGGTCAATCCATGGTATGGTTTTCAGGCACTTTCCTTGCAGTAGACTGATAACATCAAGAAGTCATCTTCCTGACAAATCAACCATGGTGAGATTTGAACCCAGGTCTTATGGTCAGAATGTAAATGGTTATAACCACTCACATGCCATATGCCCATATATATATATATATATATATATATATATATATATATATATATATATATATATATATATATATATATATATATACACATACACACACACACACACACACACACACACTGGTATTATTTAAAATAGTCTCTGGTGATGTCATGTGAAACAGTTAAGGGAAATAAGTTTGCATGAAGAGGTATACCTTTTTTTATATACATATTGAATACTTATATACACACTTCAATATACCATATCCTGTGGAGAAAGATATTTTATTTAATGTGGATCTTTCCTTTTGTATGAGAATGGCTTCTGAAATCATTAGTCTTTCTTTGCAGGAAATGTATTTAGAAATGACCATACGATAAAACAGTATCCTTATTGATCAATATATATATATATATATATATATATATATATATATATATTTTTATTGGATAGATGTGAGTTTGTGACCCTGGGTTTCACGCTTTAGCCATTATCAGACAAACTGATTCATTTTTTTAAAAATTTTGGGTTTATGTAGATTATGTGTATTGGTGTTATTGTGGAAGTGGTGGGGGAAACTTCATCGCTTATGTCATCGTACTAACGCAAACATCGATGTATGTAGACACATATACATACTTGGTCGTCTGTCGGGACTCATACATATATAACCATATGTGGGCAGTTTCGGATATGACATATGTATGTATATGGGTAGTGTTGTATCTATACATACGCATTTGTATGTTGAAATTCAATGATTGGGAGTGTAGCGAAAATTTTCTCGTGAATGTCTCATGAATGTATACATGTCATGTTTTTATTTTTCCGGTGAATAAATTTCTTCACATGTGTTTATATACGTGTGGTGGGGGTTTGTGTAAAATTATGATAGGTAAAAATTATTATTATTTATATTTATTTTTAAATTTTTGAAAAAAAAAGGTGGGGTTATTTGTTATATTTAAAGCTGGTTATTTGTTTGTTTTTGATGACTGTATATGTAACAGGTAGAAATTTGTAATTCTTATTGGTTATTTTATATGGTGATGTTTAATATTTAATATGCTGTGTGAGAGGGTAGTTTAATTTAATAATTATAGCGGGTCTATATGATATGATGTGATAGTAATGTTGCAAGGGATTGGAGACAATGATAATATAATTAGCTAATACTTATTGTAGATTGGTAGAAATGATTAGTAACGTTGGTGGGAGAATGATGAAACCATAAATGTAGTTATAGTGGTGGTAGCTTGAACTAAAAAGTGGTTGTTGGTGTTTTATTTTATTTTGTTATATGTATTAATTTATTTTGGTATAAATCCTGATAATAGGTATTCTGTGTAAAATTATGGTAGTTGAATATTGCTATAATTTTTAATTTTTAATTTACAAAAATATTATTGTTATTATATTAAAGCTGGTTATTTCCTTGTTTTTTGGTTTTTTTTATGACTGTGTATATGTGACTGGTAGGAATTTTAGTTTGTAATCCTTATTGGTTATTTTTATGGTGGTATTAAATATGCTGGGAGAGGGGGTAGTTTACGTTAATAATCATGGCAGGGTTATATGGTAATGGTAGATGTGGTGTGATAGTAATGTTTAAGGGGGTTGGTGGCAATAATAATATAAGTGGTTAATATTTATTGTAAATTGTTAGTAGTGATTAGTAATGTTGGTGGGAGAATAATAAAAACCTATAAATGTAATTATTGTGGTGCTAGCTTGAACTAAAGAGTGGTTGTTGGTGTTTTATTTTATTTTATTTTCTATATTTATTTGTTTATTTTTATTTATTATGAATCCTGGTAATGGGTGTTTATTCTCATGGTTACATATGGAAATTATATCTGATCTTATTGTTTTAAGGTATTAAATATGCTGGGGGAGTAATATACGTTAATGATTGTAGTGGATTTATATGTTAATAGTAGGTGTGATGTGTAAGTGATGGTGCTGGGTGTTGGTGGTAATGATAATATTGTTAGTTAATAGTTATTGTAAAGTGGTAAAAGTGATTACTAATGGTGGTGCAATGACCATACAACACCACCCGTATACATACATATGTCATATCCAAAACTGCCCACATATGGTTATATATGTATGAGTCCCAACGGACGACCAAGTATGTATATGTGTCTACATACATCGATGTTTGTGTTAGTATGATGACATAAGCGACGAAGTTTCCCCCACAACTTCCACAATAACACCAATACACGCAATCTACATAAACCCAAAATTTTTAGTAAATTAATCAGTTTGTCTGACGATCGCTAAAGCGTGAAACCCAGGGTCACAAACTCACATCTATCCAACCAAATATGTTAGCTCTATCTCTGATATTGAGCACTTTCTAATAAGTACCACGCATATAATATATAAATAATTATACATATATATATTTATTTATACTTATATACAGACACTTTTCACATATATATATATATATATATATATATATATAAAGAAGCAGTGGTAGGATTCAGCGGGTTTGCACAGGTTCACACAAACCTGTTCTTGGAATTTTATGAGCTAAGTGAACCCATTCGTAGCTGCAACCCAAACAAACAAACTTCTAATTTTAGATTGTCTACAAATTGTAGTCACATAATCGGTTGGGGATGTAAATTCAGGTGATTGAATAAAGGTTAATACAAATTTCATGAACTGCTGAACTTGCTAGCCAGATACTTGGAATATTCAAAAAATAGTTATTCCCTGGAAAGCCGCAAAAGAAAAGCTGAATGACTTCGGTAAAATTCTTCACCACAATATTTCCATTAATAAATTTCATGACTATGTGGAAAATGTCCTGAAAAACTTCCATCATCCTATAATTCCACAAAGTGTACAAAAAGCAAAAACTATTATCAATACAATTGCTATCAGTTCTTCTGAGACAGAAAGAGGTTTTTCAAGAATGAAAATTATATACTCAGATAATAGAAGCTGCCTTACAGTGGAAAATGCAGCAAGTTTGATGACAACCAGTCATACTGGTCTCCCTTTAGATTTATGGGATGCCACTCTATTCATTAAAACATGGTTTAGAAAAATCACAGTACTGATGACAAGAGAGTGAGGCAAAAAATGCTGAAGACTATGATGACAATCAAGGAGCTATTTGGAAATTTTTAAAATGAAAGATAATGAATAAAAAATTTTCAAGCATTTCATTTAACTATTTTTCCTTTCAAAATGATAATGTGCAATGTAATGCAGATTAATTTTGGTATTTTTGAATAAGTGCAAGTATATTCTTAAATTATATCTATATAGTAAAGTATAGACTATAGAAAAATGAGGGAACCCACTGCTATTGAGACTTGTTGCTGAGAGAACCTGTTCTTAAAACTTTTGTATTCACCCACTATGTATGTATATATATGGATATATTTATGAGTGTGGGGGTCTGAACAGACCTGTGCAAGAAAATCATGGGTGCTCCCAAGCCATCTTCCCTCAATGTTTGAGAAGGAAAAATCACAGCATCAAAACCTTGTTGCCTTCAGTATGGTTCATTGAAAGGCACTGTACTGTGTGTTGGCGGTTGTTTTGGAAAGATTCAACTCCAAGATAAATAAAACCTGAGGCCTTTTGCAACAATTCCTTGTTATCAGTAGTACTAAAAAGTGTGGATAATCCGACACATGCATTCACCACTATAATCAGATCCTCTGTTTAGGTTTTCTGACAAATTTCATCATCTCAGTTCTATATGTGGGCTTGTATGCAGATCACTAGTAGGACTGAAGTGTCACATACAACACAAACATAAAAATTGAAAGAACCCATTCTTAAAAATGTTTAATCCTATCACTGTATACAAGGTATATGTCTACCATTTGCCCATGCTTAGAATACTGCTGCCGTATATGGTCCAGTGCTCCTGCTATATATTTAGAGATTCTTGATAAAATCCAATGAAAAATTAGCAATATCATTGATCCTAACCTGGTATTTCAGCTTCAGTCACTTTCCCACCACTGTAATGTAGCTTCCCTGTGCCTTTTCTATAAATACTTTCATGATAATTGTTCAGATGAGCTCTTCACTATGGTACCTAGACTTTTTGACTTTAAGTGTAGTATTAGATTGGCAACAAGGTCTGATCAATTTGCAGTTGAAATGGTGAGATATAATCAAAAGTTCTCTGCTAACAGTTTCTTTTCTCATCCTTCTCACTTGTGGAATGTTCTTTTTGCTCCAAGCTTTTGAGCAAACTTTGATCTTCAAAAATTTAAATGCAATGTCAATCATTATCTATTGTCTTCCTGAACATTCTTCTATTGTTCTTGCTACTTAATAATGTTACTGTTTTCTAATTCTTTCACATTCAGTAACCACTTGTGTCTTAGTGGCTTTACTACCTTGCTTGAGGTGAATTCAATTAAAAAAATATTTATACAGGAAGAATTCACCCAAACAAGCTTTATTGAATTCAACTGACAAAATCTGTCCATCAACTTTTATTGTATTTTTCCAATTATCAAAATTGTGGATAAAATTTTCAGTTTTATATTTGTTCTGGTTTTGTTCAAGTACTTGTGACTATCTCAGTCATTATCAAGAACTGGATGTTATCATTGTGGAAGACAATGTTTGGTTGATTAGATCTTAACATTATTTTTTTTTTTGAATACTAGAATTTAATTTATTCAAATATATACATTTTGTATAAGTTATATCATTTGTAAAACAGATTCACAGAGCAAGACTGCACTGGAAAAAGAATGTATTAAATATTCATACATGTTATTATTATTTTATATATATACATACTTAAAAAAAAATAGGGAAAAATATTTTATTTAATGTGTGTTATTTCTTTTGCATAATGATGGTATCTTGTATTTTAAAAGCATTTTTCAGTAGGCGTTGTATACCAAAATGTACATGTAACAGAATCTTACCAACCACATGGTTCTTGAAATATCTATAGATATGAACATATGTGTATCTGTTTGTGCACATTTATATTTAAACAGACACACTTCTATAGACATATAGAAATAACACCTACAGATACAGTGATGCATACATAAACAACTATGGATGTACATGCATTTCATGTAATTAGCAACATAATAATTAAAAGAAAAAAATTCAAATTTTTTCTTAGTAAATGAAAAATTGATTTCTTTACAAGTATTTAAAAACAGTGTAAAAAATGTCTTTTCTCAGGTTATTTTGGTTGTGCCTCAAATGGTTTCAGGTTATTTGAGTTTTCAAGAGCTTTTTACAAATTTTAAATAGATATTTTTCTTTCAATTCATTATGTAATATGCCACAGCTTGAAAAAAAGAGAGACATAATTATAAAATATTTGAATTTTATCATAAAAATTATTCTTCCTAATGACAGCATAACACCTATTTTACCTTATTAATTCTACGCTTGAGGCTCAATATAAAAATCTTGCTATATACATATTTACATACATAACTGTATATATATATGTGTGTGTGTGTATTAGAGTAAATTCCTCCTTCAAGTTTTGGCTTGTTGTTTTGTTTTTTATTGATTAAGTCTTTGATTGTTTTAGATATAGTTGTGACAAATTTTATGTTGAGTTTAGATAAAATTTTCTTGGTTGTAATTGTGATAGAGTTAGTGGGTAGAATAATATATTTTTTTGTTCATTGGGTTTGTCAGGGAGGACAGATTTTCTATTTTGGAATATTTTATGAGCCTTTGGTTTCATATTGAATATGAAATAGTTAAGGTATTGAAGGGTTTTGAATGTATTTTCAATATATTTCTCCTCTTTAGGTAAATACTGAGGGCTGCAAATTCTGAGTGCTCTATAACAGCTACAACCGAAAATACTTTAAACTCAACATAAAATTTGTCACAGCTACATCTAAAACAATAAAAGACTTAATCAATAAAGAGGGATTTACTGTATCAAGTGCAGGAATTGCCAGAAATATATTGGAGAAACCTCAAGAAGTTTAAACAAAAGATTATATGAACACAAAAGGGACATTTTAAATAACAACACACAAAATGCATTGGTTATGAAAATGACCACAATTCTGACATAGGGAATGCTATTTTGATTAAAAGAGAAAATAATCCACTTAGATGAAAATGTCTGGAGAGTGCCTTGAATGCTAGTTCCGCCATGGTAAATTTGCATCCAGACTCTTAAATTATATCACTATTCTTGGTAGATTTTCTGTTATCACAGTGTGGGATAGTGTGGGACAAAGGAGATGGAGAGAAAAAGAAAAAGAATACAGATGAATTTTTCTAAATTGAAAAATATTTTTAAAAAAACACAAATATTCTTTCTAAAATATTCTTTCAAAAATTTTGAAACTACCAGTATCTCTCATTTCTCATGCATGTATAGACATAGCAGCCCCAACAAAATCCTCTTCAATGAAATCCTAATAGATGAAACACATCACAAAAACTTTTTTTTAAATTTGTCATACTATTTTTAGAAATGTTTTTTGATAGAATTAGATAATGTTTGTTGATAAAATTATATATTGTTATATCATATACACATGTATATATCCAAATTACAGAGAAACAATATTATTTATGAATTCCCATGTGTTCTGATGAAACCGAATTCATGAATAATTTTATTGGAGATACCACTACATGCCTATCAAGAAGACTCATGTTACATCTCATAGCTCAATTAGGTCTCATTTAACCACACACAGAGACCTACCAATCTCTATCACTATCTAAACTACCAGTCTCTCTTGTTTCATATGTATGTATAGACATAGCAACATCAACAAAGTCCAGTCCAATGAAATCCTAATGGATGAAACAGGTCACAAATTTTTTTCCCAAATTGTCATACTATTTTTCTAAATATATATATATATATATATATATATATATATATATATATATATATATACATATATGACCTGACGATTGCATCTAGTATGAAACAGACTGTCGCCTCTAAGCGTTGACTTCTATGTTCACTTTTATATTTACACACACTTTATCTCTGATATTGAGCACTTTATCCCATAAATATAGCACATCTTAAGAGTATATTTCTTCACATATATATATATATATATATATATATGATAAAATATAGTTTTAAGGTATACTATATTGATCAGGGATAGAGTGTATGTAAATATAAACATGAACATTGAAGTCAAGACCTTGAAACAACAGTCTGTTTTCATTTAAACATAATTGTTGGGCCTGATGATTGCATTTTTGCATGAAATATGCTATCGCCTCTTGATGTTGATTTCAATGTCCACTTTATATATATATATATATATATATATAGAGAGAGAGAGAGATTGGGGTGAAGGGTTACATTTTTTACAGGATAAATAATTTTGTATAATATATTTCACTATCCTCTTTGTACTGGTATTTTTTTGTATTTCCCATTTCTTCATTTCTTAGGATTATTGTTACAAGCAATATTATTTAGGGGGTGCATGTAGAGAAAATGCTTGTAGTTTAATGAGAAAAAACACAAATAACAGCATTTACTTTACTGGCCTTTTCAGTAGGGAACATAAATGATAGAACATAATAGTGAGTGGGTGAAAGAGAAACTGTCACCAAAAAGCAGAAATTCTTTTGCTTGCATTAGAAAAGGCTGTGGCTTTAGTTTTCCCTATTTTATTATTCCCTTCAAGTTGGGTGCATGAAAAAGAGAATAATAAAGTCGGGGTGACAGAGAGAAAGCCACTGAAAAGCAGAAATTATTTTGCTTGCTTTCCAGACATATTAAGCCAGCAAACACTCTCTACTGATGATGTTTTTATTGTGTGCAGCTGAAATCAAATAACTTCTTATTCAAAGGATTTATAGTCAGACATATTTAGACAAAAAATTTGTATTATTCAGTTTTGAAGAGTATATAGGGAACATCTGGCAACTTTAGTGTCACATCAAAAGTTCTTTTTTCTTACTGACTTTTAAAAAATTTTAATACATGGAGAGTATTCTTGACCACTTCTTAAGACCCAAATTCAGTCATGTGACCATTAAACAGAAAGATTTTGATCAATTCATAGGTGGAGTGAAAAGGAGCAACTGACAAAGTCTATCTTTTGGGATTGTTATCCATTTCAATGCCTTAAGATTTAATTTTAAATGTTCAAAATTATTATTTTTAAAGTGATGACCACAATTGCCATTTCTTGATAATATTGTATATTATTTCACTAAACATGTTAAATTTTGTTAAAGGACATTTTAAAAAAATTACTGCAATACCTAATTCTAGAATCAAATTAAAAGTATTTAAATTCAAATTTCATATATTAATATTATTTTAAAGAAAGGTTGAACTTTATTTTAAATGAACATTTGGGTAATAATTAATTTAGTTTATGTCAAAATTATGAATTTTCCAATCATTAATCAATTCCATTTTATGACACCTGTCATCAAACAATAAGAAGCTTATTTAAACATTTTTTTTTTAAATTAAAATAAAAATGTCTATATCTCATTGAAACAGAAACCAGAATTGTAAACAAGATTAAACCAAAATTACTTACTATTTTTTTAAAAAAAGCAGTGAAAAACAACTTTTTGTGAGTGGGGGCAGCCTTTTCCCTCTACACCTTGGTGATTAGCCTGCACAATAGACCCTCATACCCTGGTTTCCAAGTCACTCTTTGATATATATATATATATATATATATATATATATATATATATATATATGACTGGCATGTGCTGAAATCAACAGGAGATTCCTCTCATAGATATTGTTGTGTACTATGTTGCTTCAGAACCCCTTACCCCAATGCCACCTCATAGATGGTATCAGTAAAAAGTGGTTTCTTTTTCTTACTCATTTTATTATAGGAGAGGGATAGACATGGTAGTATCAATTCTAGGAGGCAACGAGAAGGGACACATACCCGATTGTTGGCTTAGTGCCCCTCCATATTTCAATTGTAGTTTGTCTATTGAACCTGGGTCTGGGAAGCATATGGACACTGCTGAACAACTTTTTTTTTAGGGAAGTCCTGTTCCCTCTCCACTTTGCAAATTATTGAGAATTCATCACTTTAGTAAATACTTTCCACCGTAATACGTAGAAAAATAAGTCATGGATGCATTGAGGCTAGGGAGAAACACTTAACAGGTAACAGATTGCTCTCTTAACAATTAAGGCAGAACAAGCAGAGAAGGTAGAGAGACAGGAAGAAATAATAAATGGAATAATGATGTATGAGACCACTGTCTCAAAAAACACAACAGGCAGTACATAACTCCCAAAACAAAATGCACCAAGAGAATGTCATTATATGACACTGAATCTCTGTTGACAGCAAAGTGAATCATGTCAAAAGCAGACAGCTAACTGCTGGTTTTCCTGTTGCTTTTATTGACATGAGACAGTTGACAAATACCCAAATATGGAAAAGTTGCAAAGAGGCTTGTATCTGGATATGCCAAGCTAATCTGCTGCTGATGGAGAAACTCGGATATAACTATCTTTGACAGATATGTCCACAAGCAACTCAGGGATTCTTTTTTTCCTTTTTTCTAACTTCATTACTTATTTATATCAAGTTTCATCTACTTTCTTCTCCTTCTCTGTGCCATGTTCCTTTAGAATGTGTGTGATCATGGCTTTCCATAATTTCCTATCCCTTGTAGCTCTTATCCCTTCCTTTGCCATCCTTCCCCCAATCCAGCTCTACCATCTGTATAATCAAGCTCATCAGATAAATGACATGTGGCCTTCCACTTTCCCTTTTGCCTTTGATGTGTCATATTCTCCAAGCCCTCCTTCCTCATTATGTGTCCAAGAAATTTTAGCTGTCTCTTTTTGATACATTAAGACTTCTTTGGCACACACATATTCAGCATCCTCCAGTAGCACTGCATTTCTCTTCATCAGTCCAATATTCACTGCCATATAAGAGAATTGACAAATCTTAAGGTGCATTGTGATAGCAAAAGATGCCCTTCAAAAGCTAAGCAAAGTACTTAGAAACAAAGAAACTTAATTAGAAACAAAGAAAAGAGTACTGAACTGTTAGTTAATATCAGTCCTCCTATATGGCAATGAATACTGGGCAGTCTCCTCACAGATGAAGAAAAGACTTGAAGCAGCAGAAATTTTGTCCTACAGAAGGATGCTGAGAATATTATAGACTGAACATGTAAGTAACAACAAAGTTTTAGAGGAAATGGAAACAAAAAGATACTTATACTTAACAACAGAGATAGTTGAAATTTCTAGGGCATATAATAAGGAAAGACAGCTTGGAAATTTTGATACACACAGGTCAGATTGAAAGCAAGTTAGAGTGGGGGAAAATGGATGATAGAACAAAGATTAGGAGAGATAACAAAAAGACAAAATTTATTAAGAGTTACAAATGACAGGAATTAGTGGAGGGCCATGATCACTAATGTCTTAAAGGGACATGGTATATAGAAGAAGAATCTGAAACTCTTTTCTTTCATTATTTTTCATCAGAAAGAAAGAAAAGTGTTTTAAATTACTGTTAGCTAATAATATGCATTACTGCTTTTCTATAAGCCAGAAAAAACATATTTTGAGTGCTCATTGTAACAAAAATGAAGAAACTATACCTAAAAAGTGGATCATAGTTCATAGCCTGACAAATAGCTCTTAGTTCAATTCTGAATTTTTCATTGTAAAATTTTAATTCATTCACTGAGATTTTCTAAGCATATCTTAGATGTGACACAAGGCCGAAAGTATGTGATACCTAGAGTGGATCAAACTCATTATTCAGTATTAACTGATCTAGTGAGACAAACTTGCCAACCATTACACCATGTTGAAGAGCCCTAAAGGATTTTCTTATCATAACTTAGATGTGGCACAAGGTCAAAATTATGAAGCAGGTATCGAAAACCACCATTGATCAATTACAATTGAGTAGTGAGTTTGATCCTCATTACTCAGTTATAACTTAGCTTAGGTGTGGCACAAGGTTGAAAGTAGGGGTCCCTCACGTTCAGTCATTCATGTGTTTGAATGTATATACCCGTTTTGAAACAGATCTCAACCAAACATCTGATATTTTTTCTTTCAGGTTTTTCCCAACACTTTATATTCCATTCAAATATTACATTTTTCTCTGTTTCTATTGCATGATTCCTGTCACATGAAGTATTTCAGACATTTCTTTGTTTTTTTTAAAGATATTTTCTTTTCATTTCTTCCCTCCATTTTTTTATTTCAAGAGAGAATGTACACATTTTCTAGACACGCATCAACTCTTCTTGGTCAAAGAATGTTCAATAATTGAGATTGTGCTGTGCTCATTTGACCAGAAACAAAGAAAAATAATACACCCTCATACAAGAAATACACTGTTCATATATCTTTTAATGGTTTTAGCCTTGAAAACACACAAATGGAGTAGTCTCTCTCTCTCTCTCTCTCTCTCTCTCTCTGTAAAGTAGTGTCCTTGTAAGAGATTTAGAAATACAAAACATATCTGTCTTTGATAATGTGCAGATTTTACTTAAAACTGGTTCAAGAATGACAAACATAAAAATGTCAGCAAAAGAGAAAAACAATTCTTTATGGGATTTAAGTTTAAATTAATTTCAAGTAGAGAATATCTACCAGATTTCTTAATTTTTTTCTTCTGTGTAACATATCTCTTCAGAACGTGCGCGATCATGGCTCTCCACAGCTTCCTGTCTCTTGTGGTCCTTTAGCAGCCTTTCTGCCTTCACCAAACCTCCTGTTCCACTATTCATTCACACAAGCTTGTCAGGTAGGTGGTTCACTAATTTCACCTATCTCTCTTGCCCTCAATATGCCTAGTGAGTATCAAATTCTTCAAGCCCCTTTCCTCATTATGTTTCTAAGGTATCTCAGCAGCCTCTTTCTGATTCTAATTCTAAGTGTTCTTTTTGATAAAATTTTCTTTAAGACTTCCTTTTGGCTTACTCACTCCATCCATGTAGAACCATATTTCTGCTACCTCCAGTTTTTTCTTCATCTGTGAAGAGATTTCCAGTATTTATTACCATACAAGTTCAGTCCTTGATATTCTCTGCATCTTTCTATAGAACCATATTTCTGTTGCTTCAAGTCTCTTCTTCATTTGTGAAGAGATTGAACAATATTCATTGCCATACAAGAGGATTGATACCTTACCTTGTTAGTGGCTCAGTACTGACTTTTTGTTTCTAATGATTTTTTTCTGTTTCTTAGTACTCTGTTTAGCTTTTGAATGCATCTTTTGCTAATCCAATGCATGTTCGGATTCCATTGTTACATTTTCCATCCTCTGTTGAAACACTTCACAGATATTTAAACTTCAGTACTTGTTTGATGTTTGACATCTCCAATTCATAGTTCACATCTTTGGATTTTTGTTTTTCTGGTGACCATACTTTCTGTCTTCTTACAGTTGATGGCTAATCCTTTTTTTCTCACTTTTTTTTACTACCTTGTTTAGAAGGTCCTCTAGTTTTCTTTCTAAGTTAGAGTCTGCAACACTCCTAGGATGGCCTCACTGCAGAGGTTGAATGAAATCTAGAGCAATGACACGTCCTTGTCTTATGTCCCTTCCTATTTTTGCATTGCTGCTCAATTCATTTTTTCCCATATACAGTCAGTTTGCTTCAAGTATAAATTCTGGATTATTCTGACATCCTTCCCAAGTAGATCTAGTTTTCCTAAAAGTAGATCCTTGTCAAATGCATTTGCATAATCTATAAAACCTAAGTGCACATCCTTCTACATTTGTATTGCCCTCTCCAATATTATTCTGAGCATAAATATTGCATTTCTTGTGCCAGTGTCCTTGACAAAGACACACTGTTTTTGTCCTATTTCTGGTCTAATTCATCAGGATTTGGATCATTAGTTTGGTTAGGTGGCTCATTAAACTAATTGTCCAATAGACTGTACACTTATTTGCACCTGTTTTTTTTTTTTTTTTAGGTAATATGACAAAGAGGGATCTACTGAGGTCATTTGGTATGTTACCAATGTCTATATTTCATTTTATTAGTTCCGTGATCTTGTTGATGCCAAAATTGTCGAAGGCCATGAACATTTCTATTACTATCCTATCTGGTTCTGCTGTTGTATTGCTGTTCATCTTGTCAAGTGATGATTTGAAAGTTACAGCTATCAAAAATAAATCTCAAATAAATGTGAATATACACATATTCTTCTTTTTTTATGTACCATGTTCCTTCAAGACATGGCAATCATGACTCTCCATGATTTCCTATTTTTGTAGCTCTAATTAATGTTTGTCCTCTTACTACCCACCTTACTTTCTGTTCTGCTACCTATTTACACTTAAGTTACTTATTGTTTTCCTTTGTCCTTTTTGCTTTCAATATGTCCTTTGAGTGTCCAATTCTCCAAGCCCTTCTTCTTCATTATGTGTCCCAAAAATTTTCAACTCTTTCTGATACTAAGTATCTGCTTTGTTACCATTTTGCATTGTAGATGGGATTCTCAGCATCCTTCTATAGAAGAACATCTCTGTTGCCTCAAGTCTGCACTTCACCAATGAGGAAATTGTCCATTTCAGAGGATGGGTATTACATAGCAGTTCAGTATACTTTTCTATTTCTTAATACTTTGTTTAACTTTTGGAAGACATCATTCAGTATTCCAATGTGCCTTTGGTTTTCTGTGTTACATTTTCCTTTGGCTGCTAAAGCACTTCCCATATAGCAATGGATCCTTGAGTGGTGTAATGGATTGTAGTTAGGAATGAAAGACTAAAACAAATGTATGAATCCGACACCCCTCCCAGTTATGTGTTAAATAGTAGATGTGTTTTCTTGCATAATTATTATTGCAATCCAAAATATGTTCCAGCTTTAACCTTTACAATCCCACACTAACTTTCAGAGTTGTATCCTCTGGGTCCACATTAATTTTGGGTGTGGTAAGTTTTTGAATGGTGGGTATATTACTAGCACTGCAACTTCTAGGGTTTTAGAGATATTGTTATAAAATTTTCTGGGTATTTGCATGAAAGGAGAATAGTTTTAATAAATTGTTTTATTTTGAAGTCTTTTTTATATCGGGGGGTCATCTCTAAGTACTGCCATTGAATTATCAAGAGGATGAAAATACGACAGAATTGATAAAAAACAATTCCTATTCATCACATTGTGAAAGCCTTGCATATATAAAAAGGGGTCTGTTGTCCAGTAAGATGTATATGAAAGTCACTCTATAAAACCTATCAACAAAAACAAGGCCAAAAATCCTTTTAAATCTTCAAAGAAAATGTTTTTCCAAGATTTTTCATGATTTGTGATTTGGGTTTTGCTGTGTCATGTAATTTTGTTTTAGGAAAACTCTAGTAGCCACATATGATTGTATTCTTCTGATGATTCAAAAATTCCTCCTTCTTGGTCGGAATCACTTTCAGTCTCAATATCACACACGTCAATATCTGCATGGGTAAATCTGATAAATTCTTCTACATCGTTCTCACTGTCCATACAAAGTTCCTCTACCAACATACCAGATCCATACCTCATGCCAGAGGTGCCATTGTGATCACAAAAATGAATGTTTTTAAAACACTTTATTAAAATGGCTGACATCCGGGCATTCCCAGTTCACATCACAAGCTTAATCATTTAATTTCTGTAGTAATAGGTTAATTTTAGAAACGTACTTTCCTTTTGAAACAAAGCACTGTCACTCAGTGAACATGTTCGCCTGGAGAATATTGAGAAAGAATATCACCAGCAGACATGTATGTCTGCAGAATTGTAACAGTTAAATTACCTATAAAGTGTTGATAAAGTATAATAACAAATAAATCAGTCAATCAATTTTATATAGGAAGTACAGAAATTTGTCCGAGTTTGATTTAGATACCATGTTGAAACACCAGTTCTTGTCCGATCCCTGAAGTTAAGCAACATGGAGCCTGGTCAGTACCTAAGTGAGTGACCACTTGGGAATACCAGGTGCTGTAAGCTTGGATGTGCAGGTGCTGTAATAGATAACAGCTTGGATTGAGAAACTGGAGAGCCAAGTTTAAATTCCAGTCAAGTTTATTCCATTTGCTTACATGCAAATATTCTAACTAAGGATATCTTTTCTCCCACCTCCCAACCTATGGATAAATAGCAGGACAACAACCAACAAACATTATTAAGGAGAGTGAACAATAAAAGAACAGGAACAGACAGCATTGCATTTAAAGGTTTTTTTTTTTTCTTTTCAAATCAAACCAGTCTGGAGAGGGATGGAAAAGGGTGGATGAGTTTCTTTTTGGCGCCAATAGAAGCTAGATGGAAAACTCCTATTCAGAAACAAAAAAAGAATAAAAAGAAAAAAAAAGTTTGTGATTGTAGCCCCATCTGACATGTGGCATACACAGTGCACAAGTACAGGATATGGTGCTATGATGGAGTGAGTGTGAATTGCAGGGCGGACAGGCAATTGACCACTTTAAACAATTCACTTCTGCTATTGTTCAGTAAAAAAACTTAGATTTTACTAAACACTTATCCATCATTCTTGGCAAGAGAATCCATCCACATACGGTGTATTTAGACAGTAATTGTTCATTTATACAAGTTTGGTTAAAAACCAATAAAAGTCCTTTGCTAAAGATTTTTTATCTATTTTTTCCATATTTAAGATCATTTTCTTGGGTTCTGGTACATATTTATTAAATATGAATATTCCAATCTCTGAATACTTTCATCAAATAGGTTTTTTTGCTTTTTGTGCCATGTCAGTTTCATCGTTATTCAAATATTGTGCTATCAAAAAATATATGAGAGTTTAAAAAACAGGCAGCACACTGTTTTTTAAACCTCATATACCATATCATATATCAGTTCATGTTGTCATGCTATTTTTTTGCATATATACGAGGTCTAATCAAAAATTATCAGGACTGGTACTATAAAAAAAACTACAATACATATCAATTCAGCATTTAATCTCCTTTGAAGTAGTCCCCTTCTGAGGTCACACACTTTATCCAGCATTGTTTCCATTCTTGGAAGCATTTGTGGTGATAGTTAGCAACTGCTTTGTTGCATTCTTTTGAATTTCCTCAATCTCTTGAAATCTTCCTCCTTTCAAGTGGGATTTGCTTTTTGAAGAGGAAAAAGTTGAAAGGGCAAGATCTGGCAGAATATGGTGGTTGTCAGGCCTGGGTAATGTTGTCCTTGACCCAAAACTGCTTCACAAGCCATGTTCACTGATGGATTCTCTGTGGTTAGATGAGATGACCACACACTACAGACTTTCCTTCCAAGCACTGCAATAAACAATGGAAGTGAGTGACAATGCTATAACTTAGTTATTCTCTGCATCTTTCTATAGAACCATATTTCTGTTGCTTCAAGTCTCTTCTTCATTTGTGAAGAGATTGAACAATATTCATTGCCATACAAGAGGATTGATACCTTAACTTGTTAGTGGTTCAGTACTGACTTTTTGTTTCTAATGATTTTTTTCTGTTTCTGAATACTCTGTTTAGCTTTTGAATGCATCTTTTGCTAATCCAATGCATGTTCGGATTCAGTAATAAATCAGTCAATCAATTTTATATAGGACGTACAGAAATTTGTCCGAGTTTGATTTAGATACCATGTTGAAACACCAGTTCTTGTCCGATCCCTGAAGTTAAGCAACATGGAGCCTGGTCAGTACCTAAGTGCCTTAGGTACTGACCAGCAGCTTCATTCTGTATACATTAGCTACATTACCATAGCAATAGTTTGAATACTTTTGATCAGACCTCATATATATATATATATATATATATATATATATATATATATATATATATATATATATATATATATGTATATTTAAATGGCAAAAATTCGTTTAAATATGTTTTATTCAATCCAACTGACAAGTTCTGCCTGGTTAAATTTCATTGTATTTTTAGAATAATTTCAGTAAAAAACTTTGAATTTTATGGATAAAATTCATGTTTTCTCCTGTTTTTGTTCAAGTGCTATTGACCTTTTCTGTAATTAGTGAGTGTGAAGAATTGTTTTTATTATAGTCAAAAGTTTTGTTAGTCCTATGCTGACATTTTTGGGAATGCGACATTTTGAATTTAAATATATGTATATCTGTATTTTATAAATAATATCACATGTACAAGTGGTTCACCAGCTTCACAGTACTGGGAAATGAATGCATTAGACATTTTATACACATTTTAAGATACCCTCTCTCATGGCAAAAGATATTTTATTTGTTGTTGGTTATTAATAAGTCCACATTCTTTGCTTCTTCTGCAAGATTTTTAGCAAAACTTTACATCACTAATGTCAAAGCCACAGACTTGTTTCCTTTTAGTTTCTGACTTCTTCCAAAACTAAACTCACCATTTTAAGGTAGGAAATTTTGGAACATGGACAAGATTATACAGAATAAATTTGATTTCAAATGAGAACTTTACAGATTTGGGGGGGACAGGAACAAATGTGCTATTGCCCTAGGTAGGCTATTTTCATAATTAATATTAAATGGTTAAATTATTTCTGGACTGAACTCATATATCCCTGATTATTTCTCATGTGTGAGTAGACATCACATTTCTTTTTTTTAATGGTGAAATAAACATCTCCTGGTTCTGATCATTGATCACCAAATTTAAGCAACATTGAGCCTAGTCAGGACCTTGATGACTAAATTGGAGTGCCAGGTTTGAAGTCCAGTTCAGTTTGTTACATTCAGTTAAATGAAATTACCTTTGTGAAAGATATGAATCTATCTCTACTCTCCACTCCCAGCTATGAGTTAAATAGCAGGGAAAACTGAGTCTTATAGCCTTGGCTGGCTACCAGTCTATTGCAAAATGTAATGAGCAGCCCACTGCAAGAAAACTTCTGTCAGGTCAATCATAAATCAAAAATAGAGAAATGATCTCCCATACACACATCACACATAACAACTAAAGAAGGAAGATACCTATCATCAGGAATTATTTTATCCAGGCTTGCTTCAGCCACAGAGATCCTTACACCAAGGCAAGGACCTATTACCCTTATTTTGTGCCTCATCTTTTAACAGGGATTTGTTCACCATAATCAGCAGGGCATATTCAAATTACATTGTGAGATTTTTTTAACCATTTATAGTAAGTCTAGGCAGCCATCCCTTTGCAAGGAGGCATAGCTGCAGAGTCTAAATGTAATCTGTCTGTGATTTATACTGCTGATTCTCTGGTAGTATTTTTTCTCAATTTTTTTTAGCTGTTCTGCATATATTTAATTATTTTATTTTCAGTTGGCTCTGAAAAGTGATAAGCAGTAAGTTATTTTTTGTTATTTCATTTTGTTGTTATATCTTTATTCAATCCACCACATTACAATACATATTTTTTCTTAAGAGTTCTCTTCTACTCCTTCATTTTATATATTCTTTATATATTCATATATACTTTTAAGCTGCCAATTTTTAAGCCATAATATATATATATATATATATATATATATATATATATATATATATATATGCTAGCTTATATTTTCATTTATCTGAAATGTAAATAAAATAATCTGAGGAATTAGTAGACCTTGTAAAATCTGATGTTATTTCTTATCACCAAATGGACCTTGAATTTTAACCTATTGTGATGAATGGGCACTCTTTCAGGGAGGCCCTATGCCTTAAACACCTATTGGGACATAAACCCAACCCAGACCTAAAGTGAAACTCATACATGTAATCCATCACTAAAGATGCTGGAAAAATAATCAATTCCCAGTACCACTTCAATAAGTACCTGACACCTCCCGCTGTCTTCTCCTTTTACATGAGCCAGATCAGGCCTAAAATGGAGTACTACTGCTATCTATGGGCAAAAGTTGCCATCTACATTCTCCTGTCCAAAAGTGTGTCTGCCTCCACATGGGTGACAAATTATTTTCCACTCTACAATCCCTTTTTCACAGATGAAATGTCACAAGCCTCTTGCTGCTCTATCACTATTTTCATGGAAAATGTTCAGATGAACTACATTCTTTAGTTCCAGCAGTCCTAAGTTTCATGGCTTAGGCCCACTATGCCACACACATTGTAGCAAACTACCCTCATTCCCTTTTTATTTCATTGGTAAGATGTAAGTTCCATTGCAACATCTTGCTATGAACTGCTGCTTTGTGGAACTGACTCCCAAGAGGATACTTCCCTAATCACTACAATCAACCTGTTCAAGTCTGGAGTCAATCATTATCTTCCCCACATATCCTCATAAACTGTCTATTATTCTGTAACCCTCTAATTAGGATGGCTCTTGGGCCTTGTATCATTTTAAAAAAAAAAAAAAATTATTTTTTGTGGGTACATTTGTGAAGCATATATACTGACCAGGATATATCAAATGTCTTTTTTATTGCCTTTTATCAAAAGGGCTTCTTTCCAAAAATGGTGAAGAAATCAAAGCTGATACATTGAGCACTACACCCAATATCTTATCATTCTGTCTCTGTTATTAGATAAAACAAAAAAAAGGAAGATTGTTTAATCTCCATAAACTAATAGGACTGAATCAAACAAGGGTATATTTTTTAAGGACCAATGATATAGAAGAGCCATCCAGTCAGTAAAATTTCTTATTGGTTGATTGCAATGTCCAAATCTAGCCTATCAGCAAAAATGTCTGGAAGCTTATGAATGATAACTAGTAGGAAACCAAGAAATAAATGGTAAGAGTTCATCATTAAATTGTATTGACATTACCAAAAGTCTGGGGTTTTGACTCAGAACTAACTATTAAAGCCAATTTTTAAGCAAATATGGAGAAGTGGACAGATGGTCAAGATGAATATATCATATGATCAGAACTTTGGGATGCTACCATAGAGCTTTAATTACATCTTCTTTACTATATTTGGGTTTGTTACTCCAAAGACTGTTATTTTCTTCCAAATAACCTTCTGTTTATTATGCAATCTCTGAATTCTTTATTCTTTCTTTACAAATTTGTATTTGATTAGCTGCTTTTTAGCTCCTGTTTTTTTTTTTTCTAATATAAGAGCTTCTGGGAAATTAGTTGAGATATTGTCGTCTAATTCAACATAAGGGCAGTTTTTGTTTGCTATACATCTGTCAAGATAAAAGTTATAGCTATAAAAAATGTTTTGCAATTATCGTAAGTCATTATACCAATTTTTGTCTGAATTTATGAGATGAGATAGTGTCACTATTATACTATTATACATTGATTCATTCAAACTAACATTACCCTAAAATAAGGCTTGAGGAACGTCAGAAAATGGTCATATGTGGACAGACTTTGATAATCTCTCAGATATGGCAGATCATTTAAAAAGAGAAAACCATCAACTCCATTTAAGAAGAGAACACCAACTCCTATTAAACGAAGTCAAAATAATATACACATAAGATCAGAGAATTAGAAGAATCACCATACATGCTATGTTTAAATCATCTGATTAATAAGTAAAGCATAGATATCAGTGCCATTGAACAGAGAATCAACATCCTCTATCTAGTGGTCCAAGAAATAGGACTCAAAATAAACCTTTCCAAAACAAAATCTAAAATCTGAACCTGGAAAAAATCCGTGATGGTGCATATCCTGAATTCATCATGGATGTGGATTTAGTAAATACTAAACACTTCAAATACATCCGTGTATAGATCAGTTATAACAAATTTAGTATAGGAGAAAAGGAAATGGAACTTAGAACTTAGAATAGGCTGCACTAGGGATAGTTTTGCCCAATACCACAAGTTGCTACAAAGCCAAAACATTAACCTGAAAACTCAAGTCATTTTCTTCAATAGCCTTCTCAGATTGAGATTGATATATGGATGTCATGCATGGCACTAAACCCATTCAGATGTATGTATCATGCATAGCACATAACGGACTGACTGACAAACATGCACATATAACATCTAACATTATGTATCAGACAATACCCACACACACATGCACACAGATAAATAGATAATGAACAAACTTAGATAGATAGATAGATAGATAGATAGATAGATAGATAGATAGATAGATAGTGAACAAAGATAGATGGATAATGAACATAAATAGATAGACAGATATACAAAGACTTCTTGAATGATCCTTGCTGGACCAAAAAGAGATTCCAAATAAATTCTGATTTTTTTTTCATTTGATCAGATTTTGCAAAGTTAATTGGCCAAAAACTTGTCAAGATGCCCTCACTCTATATACATATTTGTGTGTGTGTGTGTTCAAATCCTGCAAATATTACCAAATGTAAACAACACACTTTTTCCAGAAGGCTGAATGTTCTTATAAAAACAACTAAGACAAGGTAACTGGTCTGAAACAATGAAGTTTGTATATTGCAGATAGAATTTCAATAAATTTGATTTGAACTTCACTGCATACACACACACACATAATATATAATACTAGCAGTACTTGTGAAAATTTCACAGCTTTCCTGTTTTAATTTTATTTATTTCCTTTCTTTCTTTCTTTTTCTTAGAGAAATCAAAGCACATCTCTGGTCTGTCTTTTCCATCTTCCTTGTGATCAAAACAGAATGGTCCATTATATATGAGGTATTAGCAGAGCGTTTCTTTCTTTCTTTTTCTCACTGAAAACAAACAGCATCTCTGATATGTTTTTTGCATCTTTCCTCACAATCAAAATGGAACAGTCCATTATTTATGATGTATTAGGAGGACGTTTCTTTCCTTTTTTCTTTTTTTTATTTTCTCATTCAAACCAAGTAGCGTCTCGGATATGTCTTTTCCGTCTTTTCCATATGATCAAAACAGAACTGGCAAGGGTAATATATGAACTAACTAAGAAAGGAAGGGACACACAGAATTATTATAAGATAATAATATATGTTATGTATATTAAATATTATATGATATATGTGTGTGTGTGTGTGTATGTATAATTGATTGATGTTGCTTTTTATGTAATGTAGCTTTGTTCTGTGCCTTTTCTATAAATACTTTCATGATAATTGTTCTGATATATATATATATATTAAATGGTGCAGTATATATAATATTATAAAGAGGTAATCATACAAAGAATTAATCAGTAAAGTTAATGTAATTAACTTACTATTCATTGAATGGTGTGATCATTATGTTTAAAATTGTAAGCTGGATTTGATCTTGCGACTAGTACTTTTGAAAATCTTCCTTACAATTTTAAGCATAAGGATTGCATCATTCAATAAATGGTTATTAACTTAATGCTCTATTAAATTTGTTAGCAAAGAGATTTTTGCCTTTAATTACATTAACTTTACTGATTAATTCTTTGATTACCTCTTTATAATATATATATATATATATATATATATATATATATATATATATATATATATATACATGTTGGCCATTGGTCTTTATAAGAATCTCATATGCCCTTTGAAAGGTCATGTTTTTTATCCTGTGGGGTGACACACCACCCTATTCATGAGCAGAAAAAGCTAGTGAGAGAGCTGATTTAGAAGCCAAACACCAGTATTTAATCTACAAGTGACTTCCAAAAGTTCAGGCAACCTCCGGCATGGAATAATTTCATCAAGAAAAGAAAAATCATAGGGAATAACATTTTTTTAACTCCAGGATGAGGGATTTTGAGAAATATCAGAAATATCTTGCAAATGCTGGGAAACAGTGGTTAAGATAACATATGAACAGGTTAATTTGGGGTAGCCTCTCGGGCTGTGAAAATTTAACTTACAATGTATATATTCTATGACATTTCCTAATAATTATGTAAATGGTAATGATAATGTAATTATTAGCCATTTCCTTACATGGAAATATTCGATATTCATTGACTGAACAGCCAGTGCTACTTTCAGTTGAAATTTATAAAATCTTTCTATTAAAAGAATTTTTCTGGAAAATCGATTTTTCAAGTCAGCTGTTATTACCCTTTCTAATATTAATGGGAGTTTCCTTCCTAAGCTTTTGTTTGAAGTAATGGGGAACATGAACATCATGATTATATCATTATATTCTTTTTGAGTTATATGTGAGAGAAAATCCTTTAGTTATTTATTACAGTTCTTTATTTGTGATTGTGTAGCACCAGTTCATGAAGTTTGAAGAATATAGTCCTTGCTAAGACCTACAGACTTTCTTTGCTCAAAGTCATTTTTAATCATTGAGCTGAGAAAGTGGTTATTATCATCTCTGACAGTTTAAATATTTCTGAAAGAGTTTGGCATCATGCATGATATTTATATTAAAGTCTTGATCTGACAAGGATATTTAAGAAGATAACTCAAGTTTTTCAGCTAATATTTTGGTTTTGTAGCAACTTGTGGTATTGAGCAAAACTACCCCTAGCACATCCTATCCTAAGTTCTGTTTCCTTTTCTACTATACTTAATTTGTTATAACTGATCTATACAGAGAGGTATTTGAAATGTTTAGTATTTACCATGAATTTTTATGATGTATGATACCTGCCATCACTGCTTTCATTCAAATTCCAAATCATAGTTTCTGATTATGAAAGGTTTATCTTGAGTTCTACTTCTTAGAACACTTGGTAAAGGATGCTGATTTTTTTTCAATATCATTCTTATACCAACTGTGAATACATATATCATCAGCATAGTCACTTCATCATCTGCACACTGATCTTGGGATGGAAAGCAGGAACTCTGTTGTCTTATAGTAGATTTGTAGTGTTAGTAAAATAGTTTGATCCATGAATTGATAATAAATAAGAGTGAATTTGAACACTTAATAATGAGTTAGTGTACATTTGAACACGTCTGTATGGATGTTTATGATTTGATGGTAATAATAGCTCCCATGAATTGCATCTTTTGAAGGATAGGGTATGACTAATGGTAATCCATGATGGTGGCTTTCATTGTTTGCCATGTAAACACAAAACCTGGAACTGTTATGCCATGATTAATTTTATTATTCTTTATTTTGCTTCTTGACAAATCATCTGTAAATAAAGCAAAAAAATAAAAAAGAATTAATTTTAAGAATTCACTAAAAGAAATCCATGATTGAACAAAAGAAAGCAGTTAGTTCTGGAGTATTTCAAAACAAAAATCCAGGGCCAGTGATGACTGATATCATTTTTCTCAGCCCAATATGTCAACAAACATATGCAGAAGTACTAAGGAAAGAACATTAGTGATTACAGTTCAATCCAATGAAGTCTTTCTTCTGTCACAATTCTCAAAGATTATTGTTAAAATGGAATTAAACCAACTAAAATGAAAGCAAAAGACATGTCAGACATAATATCTATTGAAGAAATAAAAGAATCGTCATCATAATCATCATTTAAGATTTCATAGAAGTAGAGTCTAGTGGCTTTCAATCGAAATCAAGTGACATCAAGTCTACTCAATACTCCAGCATTCTCCTCAGTATTTCTACTGCTTTTAGTAATGCTGTTGTCGGGATGTTTTTGCATCATGTCTTCAATATAATCAAGCACACTCAGTATTTACAGTAATTTTACTGATACTCTTGTCTCAATGATTTCATATAAAATTACTCCTGTAGACTCATCAGTATTCTTGACATTTTTAGAAACACTGTCAACTGTTGTATTTCACATCAAGCACTCTCCTCGGTATTGTTGGTGATTTTAGTGATGCTGTCATCTTTTGTATTTCACATCAAATCACCAAAATATTCAGGTACTCTCTTCAATATTCTGGTTGACTTTAGTGATACTTTTACCTGAATGATTTCACATCAAATCTCTTCGATACTTCAGAACTCTCCTCAGTATTCTGGCAAATTTTAGTGATTTGATTGATTCTACAGCTTAACCATTTGCAGGTTATTTAAAACTAGAAAATATTTTTAGATTGTAAGAATTATTTTTTAGATAATATTGGTTTAATGATACAAGCCTTACTAATTAACTCATAGCTTGGTAGAGAAGAGTTTTCCCAAGGGAATTTGTGCATATGTGGATATAATGAACCTAACTCAACTTTCTGATTAACAATTCCAAGTCATTATCCATTACACCTACATACCCAATCTTATAGCCACTGGTATTCCCAAACTCACCCATCTAGGTACTGATTAGGCTCAATGTTGCTTAATTTCAGTGATCATATGGGAGCCAATGTTTCAATGTGATTTGGCCATAAGACGCAAGTTTTAGTGCTGCTGTTGTTTGATTACTGAGTACAAGTTCCATCAAGGTGAATGTTGATAGCCATGGGTGAGGTAGCACATCCTAGATAAAACCCAAGGTTTAATCAGCTTAGGTTATATTCTTTACCTCTTGAAAGATCCCAAATACTCAATCAGAAAAATGAGTGATCATAATTATGTACAAATTTCTTAACATTTGTTGCTCTAAGCAGTGTTTGTCTTTTTACTATCCACCCACTCTGTTAGGTCGGTGAATTTCAACTTTTCCCATAGCAATATCAAAACTCCTAAATTTAAATTCATTGCCATTGTAATACAAACAGATTAACAATGGCTAAGTATTTTTAAATTGATTCAGGATTAACACATCTTCTATATGTTGTGTCCCTTCAGGACATGAGTGATGATGACTCTCCCCAACTTCCTAGCCTTTGTTACTCTAAGCAATATTTGTCTTTTTACTATCCCTCACACTGTTAAGCTATGATGATCAAAGTACTTTGCTAATTCAACTGTGAAAAACATAAAAAATTTTGGAAGCATATATCCAAAGACTGCAATCCATCATTTTTATATTAACAAAGAAAAGCATAATTCTTTATTTATAAAAATATCCAAAAACACAGACTATTTAAACAAATAATTGATTAGCACAATATCCCATATATCTGAATAAATTATTTTCTTATTTTCCATGCTGATAGGACTTTTATTCATTAATTTTGTTACCTTTTCTTATATTCCATATTAATAGGAATATATACTTGAAAAACAAGGTAGAGGTTTACTGTAAAAGACCAGTACAATAAGAATAAAGGTAACAGTTATGCACACGGTCATTGCAAGTCAATCCAGTAGTGAGTGCTACTATTGGAAGGTTGGTAGTTCTCGCGTAAGTCTGAGTCATACTCAACAGATCCCAGCTAGTCTCTGTAGTCCATTGACTTACAGATACTTATAGGTAGTTACTACCTATAGTGTAGTCACTCATGGAGGTGACAGGTTATTCCATTACATCACTTTTTCTATAGTTTTGACTTTAATTGCACCAGTTTATATCACTTACCAGAAATCTTCTTTACTTAAATGTTGTTTTCCATTCTCATATACACTTCTTTGAATTTGGACCAAAATTTTTCTGTTGTATTAATATCTGGAAAGGTAGGGCTAAACATTATATTTGTTGTGGGTGTTCTGGTGATGTATTGACCTTGTCTGAATGTAATTATTCTTTCATATATGTACTTTTGGTACTTAAAAGGGGATCATCAACCCAGAACAGGATTATAAAATTACAAACAAAATCATATATGAGATACAACAAAATAAACATAGACAAAAATGATAAAATACTTTGGTATGCATTTCAGAGAAATGAGTGTATATTTTAAAGAACATATATGTGTGCAGAAATAAAGAAGTTTTGCTTATCTGGTCATGGCAACATGTTTTATCAGTGAATTGTCCAGGACATCTGCCATCTTTGGCTGTTGAAAAACAAAGAGAGAGAATGTTTTGAGTTTTGTTTCATTTGGCAGTAAATTACTTGTTCTGAAGCATCATGGGAGTAGTCTATATTTTATTTAACTATTTTTTATAATCTAATTTTTTTCTTTCTGTATTATTAATTACCATTCTTATCTGTATTTTAGAGTATTTTTATTGCTTAGCTTTTAATTTTTCTTTTATTATTATTAATTAATTTTGTTCCAGACTGCCGAAACTCCTAAATGCAGCCGTCGCTTCTACTCCAATAGCTTCATGTCTCGCACCTCTTGCCTGTGGAACTCCCTTCCCTATTCTAGTTTCCCTGAGAGCTATAATCTCCAGCTATTCAAATGTAATGTCAGTTGACATCTCCAGTTGCCTTGATCTATCCACTACCCTTCTCCTCATCCTTTCTTCTATCACTCCTATCTGATCTTGCTCTAAATTTTCTGTAACCTCTTGCGTCCTAGTGGCTTCCTGCCTTGCTTGTGGTGAAATGCTTAAAAAAGAAAAAACTACTACATAAACTAGTAATAAGGGTTGGGGGATATTTAGTAATTTATTTGTTGCTATCACTACATATTAATCTGTTGTTTCTTAACTTTTCATAGCAAGATGAACAATAATCATTTTACAGAGTGTGAAGGTGCATTGTCTAGCATGAATATAATGTTTAACTTAAAACTTCTGGCTTGTGACCTATATCACCCAAAAACGTCTAATCAAAGAAATTAGAATATTTCTCTGCATTTATCTTGACCCATTATCTGTCTTGAAATGACCTATAATTTTACTGCCAGAATTCCTGATTCAAAACATTACACAACTACTTTTCTGTAGTCTTCTGTGTCATGTTGGTTGAATACGTCCATGAAGAACACCTCTAGCCCAGATGTCAGGTTCAACCAATGTAGCTCTACATTAATCATTAAAATTACAGTTTTCATGTATTTCTTTATCCAGCTTAACATGTTTTTTTTTTTATTGTGATGTTTACTTGAAGGGTCTCGGTTGGTTGCTTTCATAGCTTTAGATAATGTTCTTAATATTCTGCATGTGCTCTTTCTTTATATTTGTAAAACCAGCCTCAAGTAATTTCTTCCTGGTCACTTTGATTTTTCTTGCTTAATACTCTTTTAAATTTTCTCAAATCTCTTTTTGTAACATAGTGAAAGTTTTTTTGTCTTTATCTTGCAAATGTTTTCCATTTCTTTCTTTTTATTTGTTCTTTAATCTGTGTTGAACTTCTTTCATAATTTCCAATGTTGTTTCTATCTCAAATAATTTTCTAATATCTTATTTCTCTTTTCATGCTAAATCTTTCTTATAAGACATGGTTATTTTTAAATATCTAAATTTAATAATAACTTTAATATATATATATATATATATATATATATATATATATATATATATATATATATGTGTGTGTGTGTATATATATATATATATATATATATATATATATATATATATATATATATATATGTGTGTGTGTATATATATATATATATATATATATATATATATATATATATATGTATGTATATATATATATATATATATATATATATATATATATATATATACGCACAATAGGATGAACTATCCTTGAGTTGCACAATAAAATACCCCCATGTATAATTTATTGTAAATATATCATAAATAAATATTATGAGCTAAAATAATTATAGATATATAAATAAATATTATTTACACAGTATATCTATCACATAAATATATCCTGGAAATTTTGCTAACATCATTTGATCATTTGATCAATATTAATTATATTGTGAAAGCTTTGACTTGCCTAATAATATCTAACATAGTATTTATATATTTGTGTATGTGTGTATATATATAGGTAATAATCTGTTGGTAAATAATCCAAGTGAATCCTAATAATATAAAAATATTAAAACTGATCCACAAAGAGAGCTCAATGTATTTATTATAACAGAGCATATATTAAATAGAATAAAACTTCAAAGTTACCTCATTTGAATAGCTATTTTGACCCAGAAGACTTCCTTGTGGGTCTTGTCAACTCAGAGATATCTTTATATATTTAAAGTGTACCATTTAAAACCAGACCCTCTGAAGACTGGAAATTTTACCAAGAAACTTTGAAGCTGAGATAAAATTGATATTTAAAGTATATAATCTTTTCATATAATATTATATATATATATATATATATATATATATATGGACGTTGAAGTCAACATGCAAAGATGACAGTCTGTTTCCTGCTAAATGCAATCATTATACTCTTTGTACATAATTACTTTAGGCATGAACATACATTCAGACAGAGAGTCATGTATGCACAGGCTCTGACAATGCACACACGACTACAGGCACACACATTAAATTTGCCAATTTTCAAGTCAATTTAAAAAGAAAAATAAACCATTTACATCTTGCACTTCAAAACTCAGCCCCACTCACTCTTCTACTTTCACTTTCACTTTTGCAAAGGCCCTCATGTATCTCTCCTCAAAAACTCTTTTTCCCCTGCCAGAACATCACTTTCCATCCCCTATCACCTTTAAGTTGTTAATAGTCATTAGGTATAACACCACATTTGCCAAGTTTGTCTCATCATCACCAGCAGCACTATTTCCGAAACCCCGACTTCCGTCAGCACCACTGAAACAGACAACTATTCCCAAGTGGTAGTAGTATTATTAGTGCTTTTAGTTTTAGTGGTATTAACAGCAGTTGTGGTGACGAGGTTGGCAGTATGGGTGACATCCTTCACAGTAGGTTTACCCAGGAGGTGGAATAAGGGGAGGTTTGTAAAAGGACGAAAAGAAGAAAATAGTGGTGGGAATGTAATGAAGGTTTCTACTGACAGCTTGAGGTCTTTTGGTTAAAATAAAAAAAAAATTTCAAAAAATAACAACTTAAAATTAAAATTAAAGAGTAAAGGACTCCATCACTGCAAATGATACTCTTCTTTCTCTTACCACTGAAATCATCCTCCCGCCCTTAAATGATCCACCTTTCACTCCTGCCTTTATCTGAAACAAGCCCCAGCCCTTTTCCCCTCTTCATCGACATGCTGTTTCTCTGATATCTCCTTCCCCGAGTTTCTTGCTCTCTGACAAACCAATATGGCAGAGATACAATATGTTCAAATAAGCTGATAAACAAATGAACAAACTAATTTGTCAAAAAGAAAAAAATTAAAAAGAATCAAAAAGAAGAACTTTAAAATTTTTTTTGTGTATAAATGGAGAAGGAAGGGGAATATGAAAAAATAAAATAAAATAAAAAAAAGTGGCAGGCGATGATTTTCTATCGGAATCAAAAATATTTTAAAAATAGATATGCTACAACACAAGTGAATTAAGCTAAGTTTTTCTTTTGCTTTTCTTTCTTTTATCTTTTATTTCTCTTTCCCCCGCAAGACAAAATTTGTTTTATTTCTTTTTGTTTTCAGTATATTAATGCACTACAGTAATATCTGCCTGTCTACATAAGGTATACGTAATTTAATATATTTCCTACTGCTGCAAATGTTACTTTGTGGATGACCATATTTGAATAGATGCCCTGTTTTCTTTTTAAACAATTATGACTACCAGCCTGTGCATTTGATAGACTTAGTAAAGATGTGATTTCTCATAGGTTCAAAGTTGCATCCCTCTCTGTAGGGGAAACCACTATCTGATCTGTCTTAGATTAGCCATTTTCTGTATTAAGACTTTTGAATATGCAGACCAATAGTTGTAATTTACGCTGTTAAAAAAAAATGAAACAGGGCATCTACTCAAACACGGATATCTACAAAATAATGTTTGGAGTAGTTGCAGTAGGAAATAGTGTCAGATAAAAAATTCCATTGATTACTTATATATATATTTATGTATATATAAGGAATCACTGGATTTTTCTACCTACCTATCTATCTATATATATATATATATATATATATATATATATATATATATATATATATATATATATATATATATATATATATATATATATATAAAACTTTTCTCACTTTTTCCCCACTTTAAAAGATCAAAGGGATAAAGAAATAATAAACGTTAAAATAGCAGGTCTGTCTGTGTGCCTTTCTTTTATCTCCATCTCTTCCACCTTTCCTTTTAACTGCTTTTCATTTGATTTATCTATAACTTTCTTTTTTACCCTCTATCTTATATTCTTTCCTCTTTTCCTCCTCCCACTTATTTTTTCCCAGATCTATTGTTGCTTTGAAATTAACAGATAGACAGATGAAAACTATATATAAAGTGTGATGAAAAGTTCTTGACAGTCCATTTTGTATAGTTTACAAATTCTGGACAAATACTTGTGTGTGTATAGATAAGAATGATCCAGCATAGTAGTACCAATTCATATATGTAAATGATACCGTTATTTTTTATGGGTACTATTCTAGTACAGAGCAACCTTGGGTCTTGAATGTCTGACATGTCAAACAAATCGGCTTTTGAATAAAAAATTTGAAATGAAAATGTCTCGGTTATCGAACAAAATTTCGGTTCTCGAACAACATTGCTGAACTGAGCTAAACCAAGTTAACCCGAACTGAACCATTTCTGAGTTGACCAACGTGTTGTATACATTCTTGGTGTTGTGATTTGCTTTTCTTTTACAATTTTATTGTACTGTGCCTTTTAATTGTAATAGGGAAAATGATTCAGTTCTCGAATAATTCAGTTTTAGAATAGACTTTCAGAACAAATTATGATCGAGAACCGAGGTTGCTTTGTAAGATGAATTGTAGATGAGGGGAGGAAAATAATTTCAAGGAATCTATGATGAGAGGGATTTTGCTTAAAAGCTCTTTCAGACCTTGCTTGATCAGCAAATCTTTGTGGATGAGTCGGCTAAGGCACATCTGGTCTAACAGCAGTTTCCCCTTGCCCAAAGGGACACAGGTTCAAATCCAGCCCTATAGATATTTTTCTTTAATAAGATTTTTTTGAATATTCAGGCCAGTAGAACAAAATAAATAAATATACTGGTTAATAAATAAATGGGATGTCTACTTAAATATGAATACCCATTAAAAATAACATTTAAAGTGATAAAATTATATATGCAGTGTATTTGTGCATCAGTTCTTCTCTAATACATGTTTCATTAAAAATAACTGGCAATGTAGTTCTGTTAAGTTTTTTATCGTCTTGCTTGTTTGTGAACAAGAAAATTCATTTTGGGATTTAGTGTAAATAGAAATTGTCCAAATGACTGCTTATTCCCAGCAATTTTGGATAATCTCTTAGCAATTTTCAAGAATTTGATTTGTATTATAGACTCCTTTTCTCTTAATCTGTTAAATACTAAGGCTTGAAGTGATTTCCTGTTGCCTTCTCCACAGATGCGAATTTAGAATAGTCTTCCATGAGTGGCTGCCATTCAAGCATAGAGAGCTCATTGTAAGTTTGTATTTAACCAATGGGTGTGTGGAGAAGAAATGCCTTCCCAAAGGCACTTGTGTGAAAGTGAACGCAATAAAATATGCTGATCCCACTTTCCGTGTCATCTGTGTAAGATGCTGAAATAAGGACATATTTTTTATTTCTGAATATGGCCAGTACATTATGGGCGTATTCATAGCAGATGTTTTTAAGTGCTTTTTTTTTATGATGAGGGCTTCTATTGTTATTTAAATGGCTAATAAATATAAATTAGCGAATTTAGGAAAATTCGATAACAGAAGATTCGGTAATTTTGACAAGGTAGGAAAATTCGGTAACCATGAAATAAAAGTTGATTGAAAATTGATTTTAGGTAGGGCCGTTCTGGAGTGAGGATTTGGGGGGGATAAGACCCCCCCGCCCTATATTTTTAAATAACTGAAAATCGTGGGGGTCTAGATAAAACCCCACTACAACAATACCAGGGCTTAGGGGACTTGGCCTTTTTCCCCAATATTTTTTCGAAAATATTATTAACTATGGATATCTGGATAAAACCTCATAACAACAACACCATGGCCGTACTTTCTAGAGGGGGCTCTGCCCCGCTTTTTAAATAAGTATTATTAACTAAAAAAATCATGTGTTCCAGTTTAGATAAAACCTCACTGCAAAAATACTAAGGTTCTACTTTCTGGATGAAGGTTTAAGGGTCTAAGCACCCACCGCCAATATTTTAAATAGTTTTTAAGTATTTATTTAATTACTATATTGTTTCCAAACAAATAAAATCGATTATGTAAGTTTTAGTATCTTTCGTTCTTGTATCTTCTTTTTACATTATTATTTTAATAAAAAAGTAGTAAATAAATTAAGTTTTAGATAGTTATATTTCTTTTTAAAAAAGCAAAAACCTTTATTTCTATTTCAAAAATACAGGGGAGGGAGTTTAGCCCCCAAATACCCACATTTTCCTACCTTGTCAAAATTACCGAATTTTTCGTTACCGTATTTTCCGGGCACCAAATTTTCCAAACGAACGATCATTTATCGTTTGTCTAAGTCACCAAGAAATCACTTGTTCGTACACAAGTAAAACAATGAAAAACTTAACACAAGTATCTTGTCAGTCATTTAATGAAATATATATATATATATATATATATATATATATATATATATATATATATATATAGCGAGACGAAAGTCGCAAACCATACGGGTAATGGATAGGTCGAAGAAGCCCTGTTGAATGGCCACTAGAACTCACACCCTTGGATTATTTTTTTTCTGTGAGGCCATTTGAAATGAGTTGTTTATCAGACGTGCCCAAAATATTGAGGAACTTAAAGAAAGAATTAAATATGAATGTAGTAAATTTCTCCGATGTGTTAACGAATCATACAGACACAGAATTGAAATGTGTTTTATTTGAAAAAGAAGGAGGACATTTTGAACAGCAAATATAACAATTAAATATCTAGTAAATAAAATGTTCATGTGTAATTATATTTTTACTAAATTACCCCTATGGTGCGCGACTTATATACATATATACCCAAGCATAGGATTGGTGTATACGGAATAAATTCCAATAACCAAAAAGAATAACTTAAAAGAGTGCTCCATACAGAGTGAAGCAACACCATCCCTTGTTAAGACACCAGAAGTGTTGAAACAAAATGGCTGATTTTGTAGTAATTTTATAACATATTTATGTTATAATTTTCGAATAAATTATATATAACTTCAAATATCATTAAATACTTTATATTTGAAATGGACGCCTTGTTTTTATGTATTAAACACTGTGTATTACTTCTATCAGCCTGTACATTGGAGAATTGTTAGTAAAGAAAAATAATTAATCTAGTGTGCTTTACCACTTGGCCACAAAGAATGATGCAGCAAGCATGGTTCTATTTTCCCGTTTAAGGAAAGTACATTCTCTTCATTCAGATTATTTTCTCGAAAGCTTCATATCTGCCCAATTTCATATCCAAATCGTAAACAAAGCAATTTCTAAAGAATCATTGGATTTATTTTTAATCCGACATCGTAATTACTTCAAATGTTATTATAACGGATACTCCGTATTTAAAATCGATGCCCTGTTTTTATTTATTAAACAATGTGTTTTATGCCTAAAACATTCTGAAGCTCACTTAGCATTATTGATGGGGGATTCCAGCCAGGTTGTTGCATTCATTTTCGCACAAATACCCTCCAACACTTCTTCTTCTAGTAATGAGTGCCTATGAGAAAAACTCGATTTCAAACCTCGGAGAAGGCAACTGAAAACTAATGTACTATATTTTCCAAGGTTGCATAACAATTCAATTAACCTATGATAAAGAAAAATAATCTTTGGAGAGTTCCGATTGTCTACATCCTGAAGGGACATGGACTTTTTAATTTTTTATGCTTTATCTACCCGTATGTAGACAGACTCTTGTATATTTTTAATTACCTGAATATGTGTTTTAATTACTCCAAAGTTATTGCTTATGGAATACCCGTATGTGAAATAGATGCCCAGTGTTTTTTTTTTTTTTTTTTTTTTTTTAACAGTGTGTATTACATCTATCAGCCTTGCACCCTTGAAAAATCTTAATAGAGAAAATGTGCTCTCCGGCAGGGTTCGAACCTGTGCCTCCCTTTGTAGGAGAAACCACTGTTTGCTCTGATGTGCCTTGAACCGTTCAGGCAGAGAGTGAGAGAGAGAGAGAGCGAGCGAGTAACCCAGTAAAGTTCTATTTTCCCTTTTAAGGAAAGTATATTTCCACGTATTTATTTTTTTCTCTCCTCGAAAGCCCATTGATTTGGCTAGTGTATCAGTGATCTATCTATCTATCTATCTATCTATCTGTGTAAATGACTTGAATAATTCATTATACTTTTTTTTAAGTGTAAATTGATGATAAGAAGCGGAAACAAGGATGGTTTCAGCACTTCTTTGTCCCTCTCTCCACCTTTTCCGGTATTCTGCAACAAAGGAGATATGGTTAGGGCATTCCTTAATGACTCTTGTTCGTTACTGAAAAGTGTCACGAGCTTATTTATTATTTATTTCCTTTATTTTTGCACGTACCCATATTAATAACAGCATTTTATCAAATTGTCTATCACTTTGAGATATGAATAAATGCTTTTATGTTTTCGCGCGTGTGTAAGTGAAGTGTGTAGATTTAAAAAAAACTCTCTTTAAATTAAAGGCTTTAATGTATCGGAGAATTAAAGGTAAAGATAGCAGAATAATAAACAAAATAAAAATTTAAAGTGGTTAAATGATGTTGAAACTCGAACATGGACTATGCTTAAAGGGTCTGAAATTCTGTCAATTATTTTTTTTTTAAATAAATTAATTGAAAAAAAAGGAAAGTGAAAACAAAACGCTGTCACACTGAAAAGGGGAAAAAAAGCGGGAAAAGAGACAAAATGATTAGCTAGCTACCAACCCCGTCCCACCTTTTGAAAAAAAAAAAGGAAAGGAAATAAAAATAAATAAAACCAAAATGTGAATAGGTTGGACAAATTGACGGCGAGGAGAGGAAAACTTGACGATGGTTTCATTCAACACTTCTTTTCCTCACTGTTTTTTTTTTCCGGCATTTTTAGCAATACACGCCAGTTGGTTCTTAGAAGGAAGTTTTTGTAACGATAAACAACATCTCTCCTTTGCCCCTTATTTTTAATTTTTTTTTTTTTTTAATTTTAATGTTTGTTTTATTTTTAGTGCTCAAATTAAGAGAAGTGACAATAAAATGGAGTAAAGATAAAATACAGAAAGGGGAGACAAAAACAAAATATAAAAACTGTTATTGGTAAGGGGAAAATGAGTGATGATGACGAAGTAACCGCCAAGTTACATCATTTGTAAAATTTTATTTAATTTTTCTAAATCTTTTTTTTTTTGTTTAACATATTTGTCCTGATCTTTTTATCGTATTTTCTTTGTTTTATTTATTTATCTTTCTAGCTGTTTTCATTTGTATTCATTTTCTTTAATGATTATTGTGATCGAAAATGTTCCTTTATTTTTAATTACTTTTAATTAATAACAATTTTAATCTAATTAAGCTTAAGCCATTTTTAATTTACATTCATTATTGTATTTTAAGTCTTTGTCTTAATTCTTATTCTTTCAAATTTATTTAATATTAGAACTGAATTTCTTTGAAATTAATTTAATTCTAAGAGCGATTTTTAGGAGTATCGGGCATAACACGCATCATCCCATCTTTTTCAATCGTAATTTCTTTCATCATTTTTGTTACATTTTAATTTTTTTAAACTATTTTATCACTTTGTTCGTTTTTATTATCTATATTTTTTTAACATTTTTAAAATTCTAATTTTATTTTTTCTGTATAATTTCATTTTAGTTTCCTATTATTATCTGCATCAATATTTTAAAATTATTCTCGTTTAATCATTTTAAGTTTCGTTTTTATTTTAAATTATTTTTAGTTTTTTTTTACTTATTTATTCCATCCATGTCACAACGAATATTTTCAAATAATTTCCACTTCATTTTGGTTAAAGTTTCTTTTTAATTAATTTTACACTATTACGAACTTTTTCTTCCTTATGTGCCGTGTCCTCTCAGGGTGTAGTCGATCATGGCTCTCCACAAATTCCTGTCATTTGTATCTCTATCTTTTTGTTATTTCTTCTAAACCCCGTTCTGCCATCAGTCTCACTAATCATGTTATACCGTGGTAAAGTGCCAGAGAGCTCTGGGTATTATTTATCGAAAAATTCGGAATAAATGAACATAATCAAAGGTATAAGAAAATAATATATGTTTATTTATTTGATTTCGATTTGAGTGAGTCCTTTGTAATTCGGGTTGACAAAAGTCCGTTCGGCTTGATAGTTGATAGTTTACTGGTAGCAGTCGAGAGTGTGTTTACTTTGGAAACTTGTTACGGACGTCAGTCCGCTGTGTTTTCTCGGCTCTCAGAAAGACGGAAAATGTCTTAAGCAAATGACCGATTAACTTCTTCGCGTGAGACGCTTGGCTGTTTTCTCTGGCAGTTCCTCTCAGTTGTCTGTTTATATCCCTTCAGAAAGGTCTTCAGACTACTGGCGCAAAGTTTGGTTTCAGCTAACATCAAAAGACTTTTCGTTTTTTGGATTGGCCAAGATTCTTTCATTTTCCGGCATTCCTGTTTTTTCTTTTCTTTTTTTTTTTTTTTTTTTTTGTTGCTGTTGTTGTTGTTGCGTGGAGCCTCTCTTATTTTGGTAGATTTCTAGTTACAATGATTAGAAATCGGGACCAGCAAACTTACGCCATTGCGCTGCTACGTTCAGTTTTTTCTTCTCCCTCTTTTTGATGGTTGCTTTCCCATAAGTTGAGGGAGAAGTATATATAGAGAGAAGAATAAAGGAAAATATATATATATATATATATATATATATATATATATATAGAAAGAGAGAAAGTGATATGGGTTTTAAAGGAAAGCAAATGCATTATTTTAATTTTAATTCTTATTATTTATTTTATTTTTATATTTTTTTTTTTATCTAGGCTAACCACAATGTATTGTTTTCCACTCTCCCTCTTGCCTTCAATCTGCCTTGTGAGTATCAGATTTTTCCAAGCCCTCTTTCCTCATTATGTGCCGGAGGAATTTGAAATGTTATTTCCTGATATTAAGTATAAGTTTCCTTTTGGTTTCCATTTTCTTATAAAATTTCGTCGTTGCTCACATGTTCAGTCAATGGTGCTTTTTCAATACTGGTGTTTTTGTCCCGGTTCTTCCTCTTAAAAATGACCGCCAAAAAAAGAAAAGAATTAACCATAAAATAAAATTTGAACTGGCAAATAAAAAGCAGCGATTTTAGGAGTCTATTAATTGGGGTATTTTCTTCCATAGGAGTATACTGGCGGAATGTAAACAGGTTATTCACTACGCTCTGGATCATCAGTTCATTTACACTTATACCCAGTAAAGAATAATAATGCAGTTTTTTTGTTTTTAAGTAATCTAGAATTCCCATATATATATATATATATATATATATATATATATATATATATATATATACATATCCTTTTGCTCAGGAAACGAGTAAGAAAGTTCAATGATTTGACTAAGGTATTGGGCAATGGAAAAATTTAATGTTTGAATACTGGCAACATCAATACCTTTAGAATATTTCAGCCATGTGTCATGGTGAGCATTAAAGTCACTGAAAACAAAGATGTTCGTAGATGGGTCGAAGGAAAGTGCCTTTTCTATACTGTCAACTATTATGTCTAATATATACTGCAGTTCTAGGAAGAGCGATAAAGAAAAAAGAGATAGCTAACAGAGCTGAGGAAGGAATGACTGAAGTACATGAAAATGTAGTCAGCGGCCTCGAGAAACGTAGCTGGTAAGAAAGTTACGGGAAAAACTCACAGAAAAAGTCACAATTTTGGCTAGGAAAAAGTCACAACATTGTTTTGTGAGTGACATGATTGGTATACATGACATGATTGGTATACATGAATCAATTATATGATATTTTTGTACCACGCCTATCACTATCATTAATTTCTATGGCGGGAGGGGTAATGGAGACCTAAGATCTCTACTATTCACACTGTCTTCAGTGTGAGAGTTAGGGATACTGACGTACATACTGACGAGAATAACAAGGTCATATACTGTACGTAGAATATAATAAACCCAACCGGAATTGGATCTCGGCTCTCCAATTCCAAGTCGTTATCCATTACACCACCTGCACATCCAAGCTTACAGCACCTGATATTCCCAAGTGGTCATCCATTTAGTTCCTGACATTGTTTGACTTCGGTAAACATACGAGAACCGGTGTTTCAACATGTTATGGCCGTAAGCCTTCCACAAGTGGAAGAATGGATACTAAAAAGTTGAGGATGTTACTTACACCACTGTAATAAGTAAAAAGGTTAAAGAAGTTATACTACTATTCTAGACAATACGTATCACTTATATTATCGATACAAACATAATAATCAAAATAAATGTTTATATGGTATGAAAAGATATCTTAAAATATCTTCCACGAGTGGATTGATTTGATTTTTACGACTTATCACAATTTTGAAGTTCATTTAAGGCCGGTTTTTGTTTTTAGAGTGTAAGAATTTTTTTTGAGAAAATGATTTTTACTGACACAAGCTCTACTAATGAATCCATAGCTGTTGGGGAGAAGAGATAGATTTATATACTTTACAAAGGTATTTGCGCGTAAGTGAATATAACGAACCCAATCAGAATTGGATCTTGACTCTCCAATTCTGAGTCGTTATCCATTACACCATCCGCACATCCAAGCTTACAGCACCTGATATTCCCAAGTGGTCATCCATTTAGTTCCTGATATTGTTTGACTTCGGTGAACGTACCAGAACCAGTGTTTCAACGTGTTATGGCCGTAAGCCTTCCACAAGTGGAACAACGGATATTAGAAAATTAAGATTCCCACTAGACACGCTGTCTTCAAGGTGAGAGTTATCGATACTGACGTACATACTGACGAGAATAACAAGGTCATATACTGTACTATAAGCCTTCCACAAGTGGAAGAATGGATACTAAAAAGTTAAGGATGTTAGTTACACCACTGTAATAAGTTCGATCCTCAGTGGATGACCTCACCGGATGTCCCATATTTGTGGCTTTGTGCCGCATGAAATTAAGCCTCGATATGGAATAGTTGTTAAGACATTTTTATTTTTTACTGTAGAGTTCAATCCTTAGCGAGGAACTTCACCGGATGTCCCATATTTATGGCCCTATACCACACAAAGCTAAATCTCATTTAAGCGCACCTCCCTGGAGTAGTGATAAAGGAATCTAGATGAACCGTGGCCGCTAATAAAGTCACAGGAAAATCCCCCCCCCCCCCAAATCATAATACTGGAGTTTGGCGAAAGCATTTATGTTTTTATTACTTAATTTCTAAGCTTTTTAGTTTATTCCTCCTGGTAGACATTTTGATTTTAAACTTCATATTACTTTTCTTTTTCTTTCTTTTCTTTTTCTTTCTTTTCTTTTTCTTTCTTTTCTTTTTTTTTTTTTTTAATTGCTGTCTTTTACATTTAAGTCTATTTGGTTAGGTTCACTTTTTTCATGTGGGTGGGAGAATTGTATTAATTATTCATATTACTTTTTTTTTTTTTAACCCTGCAAATAATGGTCTCTGCTAAATCAACAACCTTAAATCTAACCGGCTACTCTTTGAATATTTTTTTTTTTTACCTACCTCTTGTTACTTTTGCGAATGGTAATAATAATAATAATAATAATAATGGAGTTGCGTTCGTTGAAACTTTTTCTATCTGGTTCATTGGTAGGTACATTTTTGTCTTTCACTGTGGAAAAATAATGTACCGAATATTTTAATGATAATTTTTGTTTTTCTTGTAGTCTATTAATTGTAGAACAGGCCTAATTAAGATGAAAAATGTGATGGGTGACATTGCTTGCCGAAAATTAACCTCGGGCAGCAAGTACAAATTTTTTGAGTAAATTACTGAGTGAAAAAGAAAAAAAAAATGGCGTAATTGAACTAATTCATTCCAAAGTAGACATGCATTAATCTGAAACAAAGATTATGCATCGATTTTGGTAATGGTTAAACAGGCGTTGATCCTTTTTTTTTTTTTTTTTTTTTTTCAGACTGGTTAAGAAAGATTTAGTTTTAGTTTTTGATACTTTGCTACGCGTTTCCTTGCTTTCAGCTCCTTATATGATTTTTTTTTTATATTCCAGTATCTTAAAAGATTTATTAAACTCAAAAATAATAGAGCGATGTTAAAAAAAACAAAAAAAAAACAAAAAGAGAAAAGATGACTGCTTTTTCAGTCTTGTGCGGTCCTACCGCATCTAACACCGAAATATTTAACCAATTTTTCTCGGGTACTTTCTTCATAAAGAGGATAACGGGACGGGGGGGCGCTTCTACGCTTACCCTACCCAACCATTTCCATCACTTACGAGGGAGTTTTAAAACTAAAAAGGTTTCTTCAAATCGCTACACTACAGTGTTGCAAATCTAAATTCCATTCAGAACTAGTATGGATGAAACCACTGAAATAGGATTTTCTGTGTAAGTGAGATAGAAACATGCATATGCATGTGTGTGTATATATATATATATATAAACACACTCATGTACGGGGACGCGAAAATTTGTTCGTTTTTTATTTATTTATTTTTTTCTATGTCGAGTTCTCCACTATTTTTTTCGATACTTAATGAATTTTAAAATTTACTTAGTAAATGTAATAGTTCTCGCTTTCAATTCAGTGTTTTGCTTCCTGGGAATAGTAAATTTTACTATTTCCAGTAAGCGAAATACTCTAGTGCAATTCAAACAAATTATATCGATTGGAATCGCAACTTTTTGGCCGCTTTCACAAAATCAGCCATTTCTGACAAATTTGTAAACAAAAGTTAATTCTCGGTTTTAAAAATCTTCCAAAAATAAAATATACTTTTTTTTCTGAAACTTTGCAAAATAGATGGTTTAAATTATAATTCATTTGATATTATTTACTTTTTAAGTTGAATATAATAGAGAAATGAATTTTTAAAACAAACAGTAGCGCGATTAAGTGCTTGTCAACACCTCGTAAATCATTCAAGTGATTTACGAGGTTTTGACATTGACACTTAACTTTACTGTTCTAACGGAGACTTTTTCTGTTAAAACACAATTTAAGAAAATGAGAGTTGAAAATTTTAACTGCTCAGTAATCTTAAAAATGTTGGAAATATTCCCTGTAATCTAATTTTAGGAATGTTGTCTTTAAATTTGCTACCATGATCGATCTTATTTTCTGATAATATCGTCTATGGTCACACATACTTTCAAAATCGGCACGTTTATAAACATTAAAAAAAAAAAAAAAAAAAAAACTTTGGTGTGATGATTTGTATTAAATAGCAAATATAGTCTTCACTTAATAACCAAACGAGTACGAAGTTTGGAAGAATTTAAATATTTTTTGAAACTTTATAAATTATTATAATTGAAAAAAAAACAAAACAATTCTTATAAAAATTCATTATTCATTGAATTTTTTTCTTCAGACTATAATGTCTTAATATTTATAAAAGCAATTAAAATCTTATCTAAATGAATAATTAGATATTTATTGCAGATTTTATTTTACAATTTGGAGCAGATTTTAAGGAATTTTGTAAAGTTTGAAAAACAAAATTGATGATTTACATTCTTCAAGGAGTCCTGCATTTAACTTTAAAAAAAATTGGAGGACGAATTTAATTTCTAGAAATTTCATGAAATTAAGTAGAGGTAACAAACAAATACATAAACACACACACACACACACACACACATATATATATATATATATATATATATATATATATATATATATATATATATATATATTTTCTAAAAGTAATAACTTCAAAAAATAAATTCATTTATTTGTCAATAAGTCCTGAAAGTTTCATTAAAATCTGATTATTAAATTTTTGCAAGACTTTCTAAATTAATGTGTTATTTTACCGGAAAGAAGTCCTGAAAATTTCCATTACCAGTTCTGTTACACCGTTGACACATTAAAAAGAAAAAACAAGAGTTTTAACCAAAATTTCAAACGTTAGACAAAAAAATCCTTGCAGTACATAAAACACAAACTGGGAATAAAATTTAATCATTAAATTAACTATTGAATCAAATGTGTGTGCATATAGACACATTTTTGTCATTATTGTCTTAAATTGACCTCATTAATGCTTAATAATACCCTAAAAATGAAATTTTATCATCTCTTTAAATTTCTGTTCACTTATTTAAAGTCATGAAAGATCTTTTCTACCGACTTAACTGTTAGTGTTTGTTAACCAAATAAATTAAACAAGATAATTAGTACATATTAATAATCACTTTTATACACGAGTTTTTATTTCAGTTACAAATGAGAAATTTAATGTTTTTTCTTCTTCCCCTCCCATCAACACAAATTATTATAAGAAAATAAATTTTGCTAAAACAAGTTGAGATGTAGATTTTTTTTTTTAATAAGTCAAAAATTTAAAACGTTAACGTAGATTAAATACGTAAATTTTTTGGCGGGAAAGATTAAATATTGCCGCCTTTTTGTATTACTTCTCTCTTGTGCTCTTCTTGAATATTCAACTTGCTGAAGATATTCCTTATTTATGAATACAACATTTAAATTTAATTGTTATCAGTGAATTCTCTTCTCGTTGTGGTTAGGGGCTTGCAATGAAAAATCAAATTCCAGTTTAGTTTGTTACATTCGCTTTTGCGCAGATACGTTGAAAAGGTATGTGTAGCCCTTCTGTGGGTTAAATAGTAAGCCGGACAAGGCTCTTTATCCTCAGTTGTCATTAAGTTTAGAAGAAGGAAAATTCTGAATCCCTGAACACAGGAGTAGAGGTTTATCCCTTGTTTCCCCCACTTAGGATTGGCTTTCTGGTTCCTTCTAAAGTCTCCTTCAACTTTATACTTCTAACGTCTCCACCTGAAACTCAGAACTATAATCTACTATTTACCTTTCTTTATTATTTTTTTATTTTTGTTTATCGTCCGGTTCACACTCCTCTCTATTCTTTTGAATAGAAGTAGAGGTTTATCTCTTGTGTAGGATTGGGTTTAAAGCAATGATTACCAACGTGCGGCATGGTAATATTTTGGTGGGGCATGTGTAGGCTGTGCATCTTTTGGCTTACTATACCAACGGAATAAAGGGGCAAATTCAAGAATGAGTTAGTAACAGTGAATTGTTTTCTAGTGAGTGTGTTAATGTTAATACAGATGATGCATATACAGTATGCATACAAAAAATATTTTGTGTGTATGTACGTACACATGTAATTGGCATACATGTAAGAATTAAATATTACAGGGGGTCACCAGAATTTTAGAAATACTAAAGGGGGGGGGCATGGCATTAAATTGGTTGGGAACCACTGCTTTAAGGTCTTTTCCTGCTCTTTCACTTTTGGTGACCCCTTGCGTCTTGGTGGAATTATCACCTTGCTTGGGATGGTGCCTCTTACTCTGTAACCCTCTACCTCGAGTTACTCTTAGGCCTTATACAATATGAACATCATTGTAAAAAAAACAAAAAAAAAACAGATGGAGCATGTTAGCATGTAAACATGTGGGCATCAAAAGGAAGGAAAACCAACATTTCCTCAGAGTACGGAGGTTAGGTATGGTGATAATTCAAATACAAAGAAACCACAAAGTAACAGGATAGTGTCTCCTAAATGCTTAATCTTTCGTTTCATCATTGGAATCAAAGCATGATGATTTTGATTTTTCTTGGACTTAGTTTCCAAGGTTAATGCTTAAATATTCACCTTTCTGTAACCTAAGATCACTTAACTCACAGTGCCTTATGCCATATTAGATTTTCTTCATATTTGGTGGGAAGCATAAGAAATAGATTGGTGGCTATTCATCCAATTAATTTCAGGTAATTGATACCTGTCAAATAATAATATTTTGTTTTATAACCACAAAGGTCATTAAAGAAGTAAAATAATTTCAACAGTCTGGGAAAATGGTCGGTTCCATGTACCACTGTAGTAAGTACCTGATTCTTCCAACTATCTCTATCTTTCCAAGGGCCAGATCAAGCTAAAAATTGAGTACTGCTGCCTGCCATATTTGGGTTGGAGCTGCTCAATCTTCACTTTCCAGTTTTGATAATCATAAAGTATTGACATGGTCTTGTGACTGATGAAATATTTTCTACCATGCAACCTCTTTCTCAAGACAATGTTACAAGCCAGTTTCTATATTATTGGTATTTTCAGGAAAAATGTTCTGATGAGCTACATTCCTTAGTTCTAACCTTCAAAGCTAAGACCTGCCATGACATGTACATTGTAGCAAACCACATTCATTCTCTTCATATTTCATTAGAGAGTAGTAAGTTCCACTTCTTTTCACAAAGCACTAGTTCCATTTCATTTTCAAGCAAAATTTTGGAATCAAAAATTTGCTTGAAAATGAAACAGAACTAGTGCTTTTAATTTAATTGTATAATTGAATTTGAAGTTGTTAGTTTCTGTTTTTGAAACATGGTAATTCCTTATTTTTAAATCGGTTAATTTATATATATATATATATATATATATATATATATATATATATATATATGAAATTGTGGAATTTATGGGAATATGTGCAGGTTTTAATATTATCAGTATAACCATATATATAATTCTACACCTTTTATTCCATGTCAATATTGCAGATATTACATGCATCATTGCTACAAGCAAGCAATAATGAACTGCACTTGAAAATAGCTTGGAGATAATTTATCCAATTTCCCAAAGTCCTTAATTTTTTTCTTTTACCTCACCCATTCAAAAATTAGCAGCATCTATATAATTTTTCCCTTCCAAATTAGTATATTGAAATTGATTGATTACCATCTGACAAGAACAGAACCAGACAAGCCAAACAGAATTTTTTTTTCCCTGTCTGACAACACAGTTTATTATGCATACAAGGTTAATGTTTAACAAGTGATTTCTTTTGATTGTGGCTTCACAGAGCAATAAAAAAGGTTTAGGCTTGATTCCACGGTAACTAGGATTCAAAGAATCCATTTTTATAGTCCTTTAAAAACCCACTTTTACACTACTGTACTTCAACAAAAATACCAATGACACAGCAAAAAAAAATCCTTGGAAAAGAAAAAACTGATTTTTCTGTTTTCTATTTAAGTTGGTGAATTTACTGTTGTGTCTCAAATAAACGGTAAGGTACATTTTTAAAATTTGGAAAATTAAGATATCCCCACACTTGATTTGACTTTTGTCTATTAGATTCTTACTTGATACCCTCTGACCATCCCCATTTGAAACTGGAATGAAAGTAGTAATGGAATGTATTCTGAATTCATAAAAATTCAGGATGTGGTGTTAATAAATAAACACATCAAATAACTCTGTGTATGGATCAATTATAGAAAATTCAATATAAGAAATAAGGAAAAGAAAATAGACTGCAGTAGTTTTGCCTAATATTGCAAGTTATAACAAAACAAAAACATTAACTTAAGACTTAAGTCATGTTTTTAAATAACCATGTCAGATCAAGACATTCATATGAATGCCGTACATGGCACCAAACCTGTTAAGAAATATTTAAGTTGTCAGCTGTATACAACTATTTTTTCACATTAATGATTAAAAATGGCTTCCAATGAATGAGACCTGCATGTCTTAGAGAGGACCCTCTTTCTTTGAACCTTATTCATTGGCACTTCATAATCATAAAGTACTTAACAGATAGCAGAAACCATATCAATCTGGCACTGTTAACAGTAGCAACAATAAAATAGACATAATGTTTAATGTAGCTCAAAGTAAAAATGACATAATAAAGATAATGACATTCCACATTATTTCAAGGTCTGGATGGAAGCCTCCATAGTATTTAGATATGTGCCCAAAATTCAACAAAATGTGACACAAGGTTAAGTTTAATGTGGGTTTATTGGCAATACTGTGGGAAAATTTTGAAGTTCCCTCAACACTTGTTGCGGGCAATAAACCCAAGCCCCACCTGAAGGAGATGTACTGCTTGGGTGGGGATAGTCCCCTAGGGCTTGAGTCATACAAGATATTGTTTGTACCACTGGCACCCATTCAAATATCATTACAATCCATCAATACTGGAAAGAGCCATAACAGTAAACTATTTTCCTAAAAAAGAATTTTTAATAGATTTTATAAATTTCAACTAACAATTACGCTGGCTGCTTGGTCAATGTATGCTGAATGTTTCTTTATAAGGAAACAGCTTATCTGACCATTTAACATTCATTCAAGAGGGAAGAGTAGAAAATATCTCCAGCTCTTAAATAATTTAAAATATATATAATTGTTAGCATTTGATGTAATTAGGGCATCAATCATCCTTCAAGGAAAGATGTTTAATGAATTTAATAGATATTCATATTATAATTAGCTTCCTTGGGGATTGAAGGTAGAGATCACTTGATTTCCTCCTACCACTACTTGTATTAATCATGAGGTGTATGTGTTATTAGGAAAGAGCATTTTATTCATTGTGTAACTATTCAAATATTTAACAGAAGTTTTAGTATTTTGATGTCTCAAAAAATTTCTAAACATGTCTCCTTTTGAAGATTCCATTACTGATTCCAGTCATTTAAGAGAACTGATGGTTTGTCCCATGACTGCCCTTATGGATGAATGTTTAGCATCTTATTTGGCATTTTGCTGGTGATTGAACATGCTGAAAACTAAATATCTTTAGCTGACACTTGACCATCATTAGAACACACATGAAACTCAAAAACCTGCACTGACCAAAATAATGTTTACCAAAAGCCTGATAAATAGTCATAGTGGATAATTTGCTGAAGTTTATATACAATTATTAAGCAAGGCTCTGTAAAACTACATTGTAGAATCAATGTGATACTTACCTTCACAGGAAGGTTCCAAACTAGCCTCCAGTTGGCAGACAGGTGAGCAAGCTGTAATCCAACACAGCTCTGTACTCGAGCAAACACAATGGGGAATGATGGATATTTATTGCAATATCCACACTAGAACCAGCAGTCAACCAGGACTCGGTGAATGGGATTGCCTAAATGGCAGAATAGAACATTCCAGCTTGCTACATATACCAACTGTTCTAACCTCTGGAACTAGAGAGCTTACAATACAGCTAAGCACTAATCTGGATATTCAATAGAAACAACCCTTCAATCTTTATGATGGCCAAATGTACTGACATCAGATTTTGTATGAAGTTCAGTAAATCATCTGTTAGTGTAGTTGAAGAATTATCTCAATAACTGGAAATGACATCTTTTCCCTTTAACATGTTAGTTGTGTTTTTAAATTCTTTTGAAACTAAAAAAAAAATTATAAAATTACAAAACTTTATAGAAATGTTCTTGATGATAATATAGAAAAGCTTGTATTTTTATATTCTACTTTTCAAACAGAAAAAAAAAATTATAAAATTGCATAAAACATTAAAGAAATGTTTCTTGATAATATAGAAAGGTTAACATTTACATTTGAATGATTGTTCTCATCTTTGTGGTTATTTTCACAATGTTTCAGACATTATACCTTTCAGCTTTCTTCTGGTGTCTGTCAATCATAATAATTTTCAAGAAATTCCAAAGTGAACCCCTTTATTCTAAAGAAGTAGATTGTTTCCTCTGAATCTTAGTTTGTACTATCTGGTGCAAGAACTGAACTCAGAATTACTATGGCACCAAATTCACAAAATAATGCTTGTATCTGCTGGGCTGTGTAATACAATGGAACCATGGTAAGCGGTAACTGAGTAGTACAATACAAAAACAAAACATTCCTAAACAAGGATAGTGAGACAAGAACAATCTACTCTTGAAGATAAAGGGTTTACTTCAAAATTCTCTGAAGATTAATTGAATCAACAGATGCCTGATGACGGCCGGAGAGGACAATGACCATTGTGATAACAAAGATGAGGACAATAGTTAGAATTTAAACAATATTTTCTCCTCCCAGAGATTCAAATAGAAATTAAAACTATTAATTTCCAGATTTATTTAAAAAAAAAAAAATGACTTGAACATTAAATAACTCAGCAAGAGTTGACACGTTATAAAAGCAACCAGCCTCAATCTATACAATAATCCAATATTAGAACAAAAGTCTAAAAATGAAAAAATTCCAATTTTACAGATTTTATCATGATAAAAATTGCAATAAATATTCTTGAAAAATTGTTCTAATCTATGATAAATAGACAGAAAAAAAGAACCAAAATGAAGTTATAGAACAATAAATGTTATAAAAAATGTACTATTCAAAATTAGAAACCTTTGTCATATTTAGGAGTGATTTCTAAAGAAAAATGTCCTAGTTCCTAATGAAATATGACAATATGAAAATATTCTTTATTCATCTGCAGCATAAGCTGCACTAGCGGTAAATTCACCCAACATGGCAAATTGCTACAAAACCATAACCTGAAAACTTGAGTCCTGTTTTTAAATAGCCTAATTGGATTGATGACACTCAAGAATAGGCTCTGGCTTTGACATATTGCTAAAATTGTCAAGCAGTTTCATCAAAGCTGAAAGCGTCCTAGCTTACAACAATTTACTCCTGTCTTAGCAAGTTTGATAGGTCCAACAAAGTTAAAGCTACTTTTAAAATGGACCTCCACTTGGTTGTTAATTAGGACAAGAAATGGTGTGTAAAATTTAACCTCCCAAAAATTTAACTGCTACCATTTTAATCATCATAGAGAACCATTTCTGTCTTCCATCAGCATAGCTGATGCTAAATTCCAGGAAAGCAATTCTTTGCACCTTTCTGGGCTGATATGGAATCCTGCAACTCCATTCTTAAAACTGAACAGGCAGACTACCCATGCATCACTTGATTATAGTGGTAAAGGCTTGCGCAGAACAGATCTCACATTTTGAAAGAACTTAACACAGAGAATTGGTGCACATAATGTACAACAATGTTTTCAAAATGATCCTCCTCAGGTTTTGAATTCAGAGTCGATAAAACTGATTGTCAACCATGGCTATAGGGCTCAGTCTGTCCTGCAATTTTCCCCACACCTGGGAAGATAAGTGAAGGATTCATACTTTTCCCTATGTAACAAAATCAACTGGAATTGGAATTGTACTTTCCAATTTCTTATTCCAACTGTTAGCCATTACACCACCTGCATATCCAGGCTTGCAGCACCTGGTATTCACAAGCAGTCACCCATCTATATCTATATATATATATATATATATGTGTGTGTGTGTGTTTGTGTATACATTGAAGTCAGCACCCAGAGATGATAGTCTATTTCATGCTAAATGCAATCATCAGACCTAGCGATTGAATTTAGCATGGTGCCTCTGGGTACTAAATTCAATGTCCACTTCTATATTTACATACATTCTATCCCTTATATTGAGCACTTTATCCCATATCTATATAGCATACTTTAAAACTATATCTAATTATATACAATGCCAGGGGAAACAAATATTCATACACATACAAATTTTTAATTTATTGTATTTCCAAATACTGAATAAACATACTTTTGATATAATTAACTCTACACGGATGTATAATAACTAAATATACAGAGAAAACAGAAAAAGTTTTGATTTAATAGAAATAAATCTTATTCATCCATTTTAATGGGTAAAAAAGTATTTGTACAATACAAAAAAGAATACATAATCTTCATTTAATACTTCGTAGAATAGCCATTATTCCTTTCTACAGCAACCAACCTCTTCTTGTAGTTCTCAATTAATTGCAAATTTTAGTTGGTATTTTGTTCCCTTCTTTGTATATGGTCTTCAGGTCTGGGATGTTTGTTATAGTTTTTGATTGGATTTGAATGTTCAAATAACACCACAGCTTCTCGGTCGAGCTTAAATCTGGGGAATGACTTGGCTATTTCAGGACATTTACATTATTTTCAGCAAGGCATTTCTTCATAGATTTCGCAGTGTGCTTAAGATCATTATCTTGTTGGAAAATCCAATCAGGAGAAAGTTCAAGATTTTCAACCAAAATCTAAATTTGCTTCCAAAATATTTTGGTATGCTGTGACATTCATTCTACTATCTATTACTGATATGTTGCCAGTACCTTTAGCAGGAAAACATCCCCAAAACATAATGCTGCCACCACCAAATTTCACTATTGGAACTGTGTTCTTTTGTTTGAAAGCATCGCCATCTTTCCTCCATACATGGTTTCTAAAATTACATCCAAACAACTCAATTTTGGTTTGATTTGTCCATAATAAACTTCTGATACAATTTTTCCTTATCCTTATGTTCTTGAACAGATTTCAACCTGGCATTTCTGTAGCTTTTCAATAGCAGTGGAGTTTTCTGAGAGGAGCATGACTTTAGATTGTTCCTATGAATTTCATTGCTTATTGTCCATTTAGTAACACAGATTCTTGATAAAAGCAAATCATCCTGCAACACTTGACAAGTAAACATTGTTTTTTTTTTTAATTTGACACATTAATTTCCTCGAAGATCTTGAAGAAGCGTTCTGTAAAGCACCTGTTCTTCTTTGTCGTCAACAGTTTTGAATTTTTTTTATACATTGCAATGAATGAACTAATGGTAGTAAATGGAATATTCAGGTTGTCTGAAATTTTCCTGTAACTTTTACCTTATTTCCACAGGGTAACAATCAGTTCTTTTTACAAATTTGTCAATTCTTTACCTCTTGCCATGATGATAACTTTCTTGCACAAATATCAATGAATGTTCTGTTTGTATTTTTTAGGCTAAAAATAACTACTGATAATATTATTGAAACATTGTACAAATACTTTTTCACTCAATAAAATGGATAAATGGGATTTATTTCTTTTAAATAATTTTTTTTCCATTTTCTATGCATATTTAGTTATTATGCATTTGTGCACAATTATATGAAAGGTATGTTTATTCATTAGTTGGAAATACAATACAAACCAGGCATAGGTCTCAGTGTGTGTACACATGTATATATGAGAGGGCATGTATATAAATATACATAAAAAAAAAGAGTAATATCTATCTATCTATCTATCTATCTATCTATCTATCTATCTTATTAAGTTGTAACAGCTGGTTCTTTCTCATAGTTTACGGGTGGGAATACATTTTAGGTACAAAGTTTTTGTCATAAAGTGCTCAGTATCAAAAAATAAAGATAGTGTTAATAGAATAGTTTCTCCACATTAATTCTCTCTCATATATATATATATATATATAGAGAGAGAGAGAGATAGGGATAGTTATTTTCTGTACCTACATTTGCTCTCTAAATTGTACTATTCTATTACTCTGTGCCGAAAATGTGCAAACCATGAAGATGGTTTTCCAGGGAATAGAAAAAGTGATAATCTGTTGGTGCAAGGTCTGGGGAGTAAGGCGGATGGCACAGTATCTCTGAGTCAAGTTGATGTATAGTATCCCTGGCTATCCACAAATGCTGGTTCTTTCTACTTGTACATGTTGTACATGTTCCAACTACTGCAAGTAGAAGTCCGCGGTAATGGTTTGGCCCTTTAGTAGCAACTCATAGTGCCCCATTTGTTGATGTATCTGTGTGATACAGAACATGATCTTGCATGGGAGCAGAGGTGGTCTTGTGGTGTGAGGCACAGAATCTTGTAGAGATAACCAATGTCTGGCATGCTTGGAAGTGTCATACTGGAAACACCTTTTTGTAACTTGATCAAGTATGGGCTTGTTGCAGTCATGAGAAATCAATGGGAAAGCGGCTATCACTTGGCCTTCAACAGTATGTGGGGCACCCACTTGCTCAACTTGTACACCTTCCCTATGCAGTGCAAGTGAAGTCATGACTGTTTCATCAGAAAGCTGGAAGCATTTAGCTAGCTCACCATAGGTTTGCTTGTCCTCCTTCTCTATGGCTTCATCATCCAAGACCTATGGCCGGCCACTGTGAAATTTATCACAAAGAAATTGATCTCCTTAACTGAACCACAGTTCTATCAGAACCCATTTAAACACACACAAATTTATCAGACTCAATCCCAAATATGCTATTAGAAAATACAAGCATAACAACCACATTCACATGCAAAAAAATAGTAAAAATAATGGAAGCCTTAATAATGAAAAAGAAATAGTCAACACTCAATAATATTAACTATGAACATGGACACAATGTGCTGACTGTGTTCAGAAAATAAAACATTCCTCTAACTCTAGATACATATATACAACCCACACATTCAATTTAAAAGTAAAAATAAAATTATCCTTGATAATGTCTAAAAGTATAGCTGAATGTTGCTCAGAATTACAGAACCTTTGGACAGTTTCTAAACACTCTGTGTCCAGAAAAGAAGACACTTGTTCAAATACAAGAAAAATTAAATAAAAAGCTTACCTGCAGTGCCTTAACTATCTGTTCTTTTTGTGAATTTATCGATTCTTTACCTCTTGCACAGATGATAACCTTCTTGCACAAATATCAGTAATGTAATTTTATATATATATATATATATATATATATATATATATATATATATATATATATATAATTTTATAATTTATTATATATATATATATATATATATATATATATATATATATAATGTAATTTTATTATATATATATATATATATATGTAATTTTATATATATAATGTAATTTTATTATATATATATATATATATATATAATGTAATTTTATATATATATATAATGTAATTTTTTTATATATATATATATAGGCACTTTTCATTAGTGCAAGGTTGATTCTTTTTATTTCCTCTTTCAAAGTGTGTATGGGGCACAAGTGTAGAATATCATAGTTTTTGTCATTTTCTGAAAATACACTGGGATAAGCAAATAATGCTTAATATCTTAGATGGAAACGATCCTATTTATTAATTTAATATAGTACAAGTAGTAATAAAATCTTTTTTTAAACAAAGTTCATTTGAATTGAATTCCTCTTTTTGATTAACCAGCACCAATTGCTACTTACTACCAGACATTATGGATACTGCCTGGCTTTAGTCTTTCTCTATATTTACTCAGTGATTTATACGGAAGTCTCACATCACTTTATTTTACATGATTAGAGCGTTGAATTAGCTTTACATATCAAAGGTGCAAACTTTCAAAGACAGAAGTGCAGAGTAAAGAGGAGCCTGAAAAAGAGGCGATGTAATGCTTATATGTAATGTGTACATGTTTTAAAAAATATGTACTAGAAGAATTTTAAAGTGTTCAGATAGGTTTAAATCCTTATTCAGTGTTCAACAAAACCTAATTCTACTTTCTTTGAGCAGAATCTCAAGATCATAACAATATTACATTTATATCAATATTTTGCTTTTAATATTCTTTGCTTTATCTTTCTGGGCTAATTTCTGAATGACTGTATCAGTAGACATTTAAATAGACATTTTGTAAATACCTATTTTTCTTTATTGGCTTGTATGTATATTTTCAGCAAACCAACAGCACATTTGGCATATAGCCATGTTTTCATAGATCTGTTAATATAATGAACTAATTTCCATTAAACAAAACTATATTGAATATAAATGTCAAGTTACCTAATGGAATTAATGAATTCAAGTTTACAGAAAATTCATAACCAATGGGATTTAATATTGTAAAAACATTTGTATTAATATGAAAACAGGCTTTACTCTGGTACAAGGTGAAACTTTCTTTGAGAAATCTAAGAAAAATGTCGGCAGAGTGGAAATCTCTTTAAAACGGACTATAGAAATATTTTGATTTATTCTGATAGACTCAACTTTTGGAAGAGTGCCAAAATAATGTCTATTTCTTGGTTCCATTCTCTTGTTTATTATAATTAATTCTTTGTTTTTTCCTTCCTTTCTTTCATTTGTTCCTTTTTATCTTTCTCATTTCCTCTTCATAAATATAAAAAGGAAATAATTATTTTACATACTTATCAATCTACTTTTTCTCTGCTTTCTTCACTTTTCATTCCAGCAAGAATGTTATTCTCTTTCAGCCTTTCCTTCTGTGTTAGGTTTTCTTAACATTTATTAAGATGAGGTTAATATGGCAAGAAACAGGAGAAAGATTATGTTGTGTCAATCTTTAAAGTAGGTAGAGCCTAGACACACACTATATATATATATATATATATATATATATATATAGTGTAACCGGGACTGGAGAAGAAGTCTCTTATATCCGGGTTTGGTCTATTTTATATACATTAACACAGGCTCTAATTTGGGACCAGAGAAAATCTCTTATATCCGGGTTACACTGTGTGTGTGTGTGTGTATATATATATATATATATATATATAACCACACAGGTAAAATCTGTGATAAGTAATCCAAGGGAATCCTCATAATATAAAATATTAAAACTGATCTACAAAAGAGAGCTCGGTATATTTACTATAGAGCATATATGAATTAAACGTAGATAAAATTCAATACCCATATATGATATGGGGTATTGAATTTTATTTACATGTAATTTATATATATATATATATATATACACACACACACACACCCCTACATACAGTAGACTGGACTTCAGATTAGTTCAGATATGAGAATGGATTCAAATATAATGTGTAATATAACTATAATTTAAAATACAAGAACTTATCACAATAAATAAAAACTTAAGTATCTCACAAAATAAATATTAATTTACAATATTTAATGCTCAATAAATTTATTTTAAATTGTCTTTCTTGGTTCTTTTTCTCATTTTGCTTGCTTTTCACTGTTGTAGTTTTTTTAAAGTAAGGCATTTCTGCAAATTACACATACTTGTACATTCTTTACAACTGAACAAATATTTTTTTTATCCATGAATTTGATGACCTCATCAATACCTTTCTCTACTGAGTCCCAGTCTTTTTCTTCATCTTTCATATTTTCACTATTATCGAAAGAATCTGATTCTTCCTCTGTTTCTTGACAATCCAAATCATTTTGAAGCGATTCTGCCGTTGAAGTCTTTGGTGATTCATTAGCATTTTGATTTATCCATTCTTTAAAGTCATCCAAAGTGAGAGTATTCAGTGGATCATCTTCAAGCATAGGCTTTAGTGTTTCATTCAGATTCTGCAATGATTGTTTATTAATTTGCAAATTCAATGAATTAGGAGCTTCATCCAGTTTTTCAATAATCTCTAATTTCTAACGTAATGTGTAAGAATTTATTCTTTTTCTTCAAGTTACCTACAATTATCTGCCAAAAAAATGAAAAATATTAGAATGTAGCATATTCTTAAAACATCTAAACACTGAGATGTTTGGATATGAGGACTTCTACTAATTTATATATATATATATATATATATATATATATATATATATATATATATATATATATATAGGAATGGGAATGTTTTTTTTTTTTTTTTTTTGTTTTTTTTTAACTGGGCATGAGCACCAAACTCTGGCACCACATTTTCGTATGATAAATACACATCTATAAATATTCATTAAATTTGACTCAATATAGCACAAGCAAACACTCTAACTATTTAGGCATTTACACCCATCTTTATTTGTGTGTGTATCACCAATAACACCCTCTTCTTACTACCTTGTCACCATTTAGTCAAAAGTATATAAAAAAGATATAGAAGTAAAATAATATATTATGTGTTACCACTGGTTATGTTTAAAGAGGGTAATTTTAGTCTATCTTCTCCCCATGCCAATATTATTAAGAAGTCACCTCCTTAACAAATCAACCATGGTAAGATTCTAACCCAGAACTCTTGATCAGAATGATAATGCTCTAATCACTTGGGGAGATATATATATATATATATATATATATATATTTATTCTGTATTGTAGGCATCTGTTTATCTCTCAAGATAAAGGTACTGCCTTGTTTGGCCAAAATTCAGTACTTTGGTGATCTATGCAGACCTGGGTGATGGTATATAGACCCTATGTGCTACCCAGATAACATGTACCCCCACATACAAACTTTCGACCATACTGACAAGATCTACCTCTTTCTATCTCTCTCATATATATATATATATATATATATATATATATATATATATATATATATAGCACAGTGAGTACTGGTGGAAATAAAACAGTGCTCAGTGTATAATAGCTGAGCTATAATTCATCCTAATAAGAGAGGGATATATAAACTCAGTTTCATGCATGAGGCAATTGTCAGGTGCAGATTGATTGTATCATACATAAAACTTACTTCTGATACTGGTGATGAACTATATATATATATATATATATATATATATATATATAATCTTATTGCAAAAGCATTTATCAGTTTGCTTTTAAGTTCGAGGGAACCTGAACCTTTTGCAACACAAGGACATGCATCTCACTATAAGACAGGTCTACTTTACTTTCCTTTAATATTTCCTCATGTTGTTTTACTTCTGTATTCCTTTCCTTTTCTATCCACTTATTCTTCATTGCTTTTGTTAAATATATGTACATTTCTGCAAATTTCTTTTTTTTTTTTTCTTTCTTTTTGTTTTCCTTGTTGCCTTCTGTTTGTATTATCTTTCCTTTCTGTGCCTCACCACCCATCCCAACCCTAACCCACACACTTTTCTCTGTATTTTTGTCTTCATGTCTTGAGATTATCCTGCCCATTTTCCTGCCTTTCATCAAATATGCCAACCTGATATGATATTTTTACCCGATATCTCTTCAGACATTAGAACATAATTTCCTTTGTAATGTTAACGTTAGTAATAAATTCTCTTCAGGACCATACCATATTGTAATCCCATGAACATACACAGATGTCAATCTCAATGAAGACGTACAAATATGCAATTATATAGATATATTATAATGTATCAAAACCAATAACTGATAATATATATATATATATATATATATATATATATATATATATATATATATATATATATATATATATATTGGAGCAACAGATCATTATTTAAACATATATTATTAAATATAACAAACAATGACTGTCTGATCATGAGTCGTTCTAATCTTCGAGTGTTTGCTTTAATTTCTGTTGAAAATAAAGACAAAAATTATCCAACATTCATATATTTTTTATTAAGTTGCTCCAAAGCTTTTGGCTTACTTGAGCCATCTTCAGAGTCGTTATATAGACATGAAACAAATATATCCACCATTAAAGCTGATATGCGACATTAATGGTCATGGAATAGCAAACACAAATCAAAAGTTCAAGATGTGGTTCTATAATGTCATACTACACAATAGATTGTAGTGTTACAATGGAACCAATGTCTGGTTGCAACGTGATGTGTTGTGACTAGTTTAAAATGTAATTTTGTTGAGTGTGGGTTGCTTTGTTTTAATGTAGATAGCCTCTAATATCTGAAGGTTCTTTTCACTGTGTGTATGTGTGAGTATTATTGTGTTATCAATTAATATCTGTCTAATATTATGTACATAGCTAAGTTTTTCTAAGACATATTGCTTGATAGCACTAAGATCAGAAAGCTTAGGACCAACTTAAAAAAAAAATATCCAAACGTTTTTGTCTTTTTCACCAGAAATTAAAGCAAACATTCAAACATTAAAATGGCTCATGATCAGACATAATAGACATTGTTATATTTAATAATATAATATATATATATATATATATATATATTTATTTATTATCTGTAAAAGGATAATATGAATAAAAACAAAAGGAAAATTTATTGTAGCCATTTCATTCTCTGAGGGATGGACTCTCTCAAGTCAAATGCAAGCTTACTTTTCAAAATTGTTAAATTTGAAAAACACTCATGAATTTTCATCTGGTTAACTGAAAAGACTATGTAATTTATGGAGGATGATATTAACATAACTCCATAACTTACCTAGACTTTTCAGGTAACCTGATGAATATTTCAGGGATTCTTAAATTAAAAAGTTTTGAGAAACTAACATTTTTGCTGTTGTTTATAAATATTTGTTACAAAATAAAATCCTTGCACTTGCTTTGACAAAATCCCTCTGAGGATGAAACATGTCAGCTAAGATAGGTTTTCCTTTTGCCTTTATATATATATATATATATATATATATATATATATATATACACCCAAGTTTGTTTTTTATCATAGTGTTCTGAAATCAGATTAGTCCACAGCTCAGTAATATGTCCCAGTCTTGTTTGTTCAAACCATTTTACTAAGCCTGAGGAGTCCATTATTTTCTGTCATAGCTCAAAGTAAGGGGAGCTTAGTACTTTCTTTGAGACAACATCATTTAGATTATTTTTTGTCTGTCAATTCCTCTATTTTTGAAAATTTTCATGATAGTTTGGTTTTGTTGTGTTTTTTATGTTACAATTTCTTAGAATTATGAGACTGTTGTCCCTGTAGAGGCCTATATCAGTTCATGTAGTAGATGGATACCTATAAGTTCTACACCATCAAAACTTCGCATTACAATGTTCCTTCTTTTTTATCCAAGCTACTTTGTTGTCGAATAATGATTTTCAGGATGTTTCAAAATTTTTAATACATTTGTGTTTATTCCTTCTTGTTCTTGAGCTAAGGAGATGATCTTATCTGGCATGGGTTGTTATAGAAGAGTAAAAATCTTTTATATCTATTTGTGTAAATTTGTATTTGTTTGTGTTTTTAGGTTGTGAAACCAGTCTGTAGCTGTTTTTGTGTTTTTCCAGTGATCTACTCTTCACTTTTTCTTTAGTTCTGACTCAATTCTTTCTCTTATTATTTTACCAAGTTCACTTTTAGTTGTGTTTATGAGTCTGCATGTTGGTTTTGAAGTTTTCTTTGTGGTCTTTTAGTGTAATGAATACTTGTAACTTATTGATGCAATTTCTTCGATCATCTACATTTGAGTGATTATTTTTTTTCTTTTTTCATATCTCATTCTGTACTTTTTGGTGCTTTTCTGGGGATTTAGTTCATTTAAACTTCTAGTATTGTCAGCTGCAATAAATATATTAGGTGAATTGTTTATTTCAGTTATATCTCCTTTTAGACCTTCTACCCATAATGCACCACTGATCAGCATATTTAAATAGAGCCAAAATGCAACACGCAAAGCCTGCAGATTACATTTAAGCATGAAACAGACTGCCACCATTGGGTGTTAACCTCAGTGTCAACTTGTATATAATTTTCAAAATTGGCCCTAAAAGTAGTTGTTTTGAACTTTAAATAAGAGAAAATTATTATACATGATTAAAAATAAAAAGTGAGACATGATTTTTTTATTAGAAATTTTATAATGACGAAAAGAAAAAAAGCATTTTTATGATTAAATTTTGCTCTTGTTAAATTATCCCCCTTTAGCCTTGTTTACTGCAGCACAAATTTTTGGCATTCATTGCAAATGTTTCTCAAAGTATAAGTTTGATAATTGATTCCATTCTTTTTTTCAATGACTCTAAGAGCTCTTTATCATTTTTTTCTACTTTTCTGTCAAGTTCATCCCATGCTAATTCTGGGAGTGGCTTCAAACTTTTGAATTGTAGTGTGTAATATATATAATGAGCATCTCACATGTTAACTTGTGCCAAGTCACTAAACTCTTTAATGTTTATCTATCAGTAAGTATGTAGATACATAGTTTATCTTTTTATAGGTATATGAATAGGCTCAAGGCTTGCCAAATTATTTGCATGGGAAACACTAAAAAAAATTTGGGGGGGGGAACAGTAAATTTTGTGAGCCAAGTCAATTTTTAATTAAAAATCATTATTTTCACAATAAAACCTAAGAATTGTTTTCAATATTCCATGTGAATTTAATTTAGATTTTATTGAAAGTATTTACACTAAGTTATTCCCTGAGGGGAGATTAAATTTCCTCATGCAACCTGAAGGGTGTATATATATATATATATATATATATGTGTGTGTGTGTGTATATATATATATATATATATATATATATATATATATATAAAAATTGTACTTGGGAAGAAAACCTTTTTTTATACAGGTTTCATTAAAAATGACTGACAAGGTACTGGGGTTAATTTTTTCATTTAATTTTTCTTGTGTTCTTATAATGCTTCCATTATAAAAACAATGGAAGGATTATTAAAAAAAGAAAAAGCCAACATGCATTAACATCTATGAACAGTGCAACAATGTTATGAATGTTTGGAAAATAAAATATTATTATAACTCTAGATACATGCATAAAAATCCATACATTCAGTTAAGTGAAAATAAAATCATCCTTGATAAGTTATAGCCGAAAGTGCTTGGACATAAAGAATATTCGGACAATTTCTATATAATTTGTCCAGAAAAGAAGAAAGTTATAAGAACACAAGAAAAATTAAAAAAAAAATAACTTAACCACAGTAGCTTGTTAGTCATTTTTAATTAATTCTTATATGTGGTTGATGAATATATTTTATACATTTATTAGGTCAATAGGCAAATGCTGAAAATCTGAATTTCTGGACATGCTTGTGTTCTTTGTTAATGAAATGTCCATAATAGTATAGTTATTGATATTTTATTTTAAATTTCATATATATAAAATACCATGAATCATAAGAGAAATATAACGTTAAGAGAAACAAGATATTATGAAGTTATGGAGTAATGAAAACAACTTCGGAAATTGCAAACATTTGATGGACAGAGATCACAGAAGAATACAAAATCAAATTAAATACATTGGAGAGATAAATAGAAGAGAAATTGGCCTTAAGAACATTGAAATGTGAAAAATAATTAAAAATGGTAATAAGCAAGAAAAATAGATTAAGCAACAAGAAAATATTTCAAGAAGCTCCTATTACTAGTGTAAATGGACAGAAAAAAAATAGACTATGAAAAACAATAGTCAAGAAGGGAAAGCATCCAGTCTACCAAACTTTCAGTAAATGTTACAAAGAAAAATTTAAGCTGGGCATAAAAATAAATGAAGACTGACTTTTTTTTTTTTTTCGAACACTAGTTTTTACTGATGAATATCAAACTCCATGAGATGACCCTAATAATTAAGCTAGAGAATAGGCCCTTCATGGATATCGCCAATCAATATGACTTAAAAGACAACATGATGATGATTCAAGACAAATGCAGAGAACTATAAGTTCATGGACAAGAAGGTTTTTTTTTTTTTTGTATTACAGGATACAATGAAAAAGCTTCAAGCTAAAGAGAGAATATTTAATTCAAGTTATGCTCCTTGACATTCTGCAAAGTTGACTATTGTCCACCTTTCCTCAAAAAGGTCTCAAAGATGCCACAATGTCTGACTCACCAGCCTCTCTAAATATTGCATAACAGAACAAAACTGGCAAACGTTTAAAAATAGAAAATCTTAACAATGAGGAAAGAGGACTTAAACTTAACTTCTACGTGCCATGAACTTTCAGGATGTGGTGATCATGGTTCTCCACAATTTCCTGTTTTTTGTAGCTCTTAGCAATTGTTTACCTTTTTTCTTTATCTTCTAAGCTGTTCTGTCAACCATTTACACAAGCGTAGGGAGATTATTCGCTGCTTTTCCATATCTCTCTTGACATCATTATGCCCTGTAAGTTTACCTAACAAGCTTGTGCAAATGGTTAACAGAACAGATTAGAAGAAAGAGTAAAAAGGTAAATGCTTGCTAAGAGCTACAAAGGACAGGAAGTTGTGGAGAACCATGATCACCATATCCTGAACGTTCATGGCACATAGATGTTTAAATTTAAAAAATATATTTTCAAAATGTTATTTTTAGTATTAACTGTTATGCTAGTAAAATTAAGGAAATAGTTGGCTTTGATATTAAGACATTGTTTATTTTCATTTCTCTTTTTTTTCATATACAGTCTTGTACTTCTAAAATCTGAAATAAAAGCAGGGCATAATACAAATTGTCGTAAAGTAGCACGACTGTATGTACGTCACTAGGTGCTGTATGTATCAGAATATTGACAAATAAAATAGATAAATTTAAAATCAGCCTTAGGACATAATTCTAATCTGAAAAGTGGTATGATGAAAAAGTCATAAGGAAATTACAGTGGAAAATATTTTCAATTTCACAGAATTAGGGAAAACGTCAAAGAGGAGGAAATTAAATCTCAGATTAACTGGGCATTTTGGAATCAACAAATAAAGCCAAATATCCTCAACTTTGAGATGGAGGGTGAAGAAATAGTAAAATCTAAGAGATTACAGAGACGGATGGTGGCGGTTGCTTTTGTAACTCTTGTAACAAGTAAACAGTAGAAAATAAGGAGAAATACATCGCTTTATTAACATGAGTCTTTCAATATTTACAAAGTTTAGAAATAAGTTTGGATTGAAAATATCAATAACATTGTATTAACATTTCTTTCACAACAGGCACACCGGGTCATCAACATTGGGGATCAAATGACAGCAAGTCTTAAATCAATATTTTTTCATAGTATGCCTGTGAAAGTTAACAGAGCTCCAATCTTAACTGTTTTAATATTACTTTATTCCCCCTGTAAGAATACAGAAAGCACTTATCTCTCTTTGGTAGAGATAAGTCACATGAGAGTGACTTAATGATGTCACTTTGTACAGTGATGAAAGGGTTGGTCAGTTATCAGTTCGTTTTCAGCAGCCAAATGAGAAGGTTGTATTCTTTAGCCTAGGCTGAGGCTAAATCAGCCTCCTCAGTAGGTGACAAACATATAGTACCATTTCTTTTGGGGAATATATCTTTCCAAGATATAGAATGGGACTCCAGCACACAGTCCTTAGTTTGGGAAAACCTAAGACTCACAGTTTCCTGTCTGTGCAGTATGTCCATGACAGTGACATAGATGAATCAGCCCATTTTAACCTTGAGTCCTAAAAATGGCTTCTCCAGGTACAGGACTATCTCAGTATTATATGTAAGACCCTTCTTTTTTGTTTCTCCTTACACTCTGCTTTGCTGGGTAAACATATTTTTCTCTGCATGGGAGATATATTATTCCTTTATTATAATTTTATCATATAGACAAAACCATTTTACTCACTACAAAGATGCGACTTGATTTCAGTGCATTTCAACTGCACTTCAACAGGTGAGAATCAAAAATGGTTATGAACAATCCTGCCTGTAGGCAAGCCATGTGTGAAACGTCACTTCCTTTCTTCCATTTGTTTGAGAAAAAAAAAAATGAAATGCACTGAAACCAAGTTGCATCTTTGTATTGAGTAAAATGGTTTTGTCTATATGATAAAATTATAATAAATAATTATTGCTCTACTATTGGTATCGAGCCCTCTTTTGGATTAATGCTGTGAACGTTGGAATTTATATATTACTTTTTTTTTTTTATTTAACATAAATATATAATATATATATATATATATATATATATATATATAAGTTTTGTGTATGTCTTAGTAATATAAAAGTCTCTCTGAGAATAAAGCATGTTTGTCATTCTTTTTCCTTTCAGCCATTCTGTCCTGCCCTGTCTGTGAATTACGGTGTTATTACAGCATGGATATGATAATGGCCATAACAAGAGAATTACAAATGAGAGAATAAATCTTTCTTCCAAGCACTCCCGTTACAGCACATTTCATTCATAATGGTTATAGAAACAAGGAATTATTGATATTTGATGCTATGACCATAAATTAATGTTAGTTCTTTCTTAATATTTTAAGATAGCATTCCTGTTGTATTTAAATTGAATCTTGAAAGTCTTTGAAAATGACTTTTTGCTCCAACCATAAAGATATAATTAAATACATGTAGATCTTGTGTCATAATACATATTCTTCTTTTTTGTTTCCTCAGGACATTGTCAATCTGTCAACAATTTTCTGTCCTTTGTTGCTCTTACTAAATTTTGAATTTTTTTTATTTTTCTTAAACCTTGTCCTACCAAACATTTACTCAAATGTACTAAGCATATTATGCATTCTTTTCCTCGGTCACTCTTGCCTTCAATCTGTCCTGTGAGTATCAGATTTTCTAAAACTGCTTTCCTCACATGTCCTGAAAATTTCAACTGTCACTTCCTGATGTTAAGGATAAGTTTCATTTTGTTTCTATTTTCTTTAAATCTTGTTGTTGCTCATATAATCTGTCCATAGCATTCTCAGCATCCTTCTGTAGAACCACACTTTTGTTACTTAAAGTCTCTTCATTTTTGAGGGGATTGTCAAATGTTCACTGCCATATAGGAAGACAGGTATCACATTACATTTCAGTACACTTTTCTTTGTTTCTAACAACAGTTTTTTTCTGTCTCTTAATACTCTACTTAGCTTTTGGAATTCATCTTTGGCCATCCCAATAAGTCTTCAGATTTCAGTGTTGCACTTTCCATTTCTGTTAAAACACTTTCTAGATATTTTTTTTGTACTTGTTTGATTTTGGTATCCCTGATTTATAATTTGGATTTTATTAGAATTAAAATGAATTAGTTAAAAGTAACCCAATAAATAACTGGAGTTATGCCCCTTATTTAAAAGATTTACTATACAGTAAATAGAAGACTGTTCATTGGCTAAATTCAGGCATTAATGCTAACATCAGGCTTATCTCGGGTGTAAAACATAAATAGACAGACCCTTTTTGTTTTGCACTTAAGACAGAATTAATACTAAGTACAGGACATTGTTGGATTATAATTTAGAGCCATGGGCTCTTTATTTCTTTTCATTGAAACATTTTGTTCTTTGTGTTTCACACAGATGAACTTCAAGTGCCTGAATAGTGCATTAAATATCTATAATATACAAGCAGCATGGCCCAGCGTTGCCTGTGCTTGATTCAAAAATCGTACGACTCGTACAGCAATCACTGTCACTTAAAATATTTTTGCACTTCCTTGCCTTGCCCTTTGCTGTGCTGATGTTGCTACATGCCTTACTTCTTGCCTATCTCACACTGCAAATTTTTCTATGCTCCTATACTAAACATTAAATCTGTTAAAAAAAAAGAACTAAACAAAATGAACACAAAACGATCAGCTTAAAAAAAAGAACTCAGAACTAGAAAAAACCGAATGAAAAAATGTTAACAACAAATACTTTTTCACACCCAACCCAGTTCTGCGGAATCAGGATCAATGTTGAGTTTAAGCAAGCCGTAATGAGCCAATTGGAGTAAAGTGCCATGCAGATTTAAATTTTTCCCACTTGTGACGAATGCAGCTATCGATTTTTTTGCATGCTAGCATGCTCATTAACATTCATGTCAGTCAGCTGTTGGCTCTCTCACTGGCCAGTAGAATCTTCCTGCCTATTCGTGGCAGCCAGCTATTGGCTCTCACTCTGGCCAGTAGAAAATAGGCGCAAACTACATGAAAACTGCCATAGAAGCATGAAAAAAATCGATTATTTCCACTATTGATGGGAGTTGGGAAATGCAAAGTCAATCTTGGCCTTTCCACTAATGTGGAGCATGTGCATGTAAATTTTGGTGCCAATCCATCAAAAATTGCGGTCGTACATTCGTTACACACACACTGCCTTTTATAGATAGAGATAAAAAAATGCTATGAATAAACATATATTCACAAATTGTAATACTATTGTAAAGATATATGGGGGCACATAGCTGGGTGGATAGAATTTTTGCTTTCTGACCATGCAACTTAATTATTTCTTGATGTTATCTGCCTGGGGAGGCAATCACAGCATGTGGCATCTTTGAAAAGTGCCTGAAAACCCTACCTCAAGTTGACCCAAGCCTTGTTAGTGAAATTGGGTAGATGGAACTATTTGAGAGTCAACAATGGTGGTGCTAGCATGAAGTCATCGTGACTGAGGGCTTCTGTGTACTAACATTTTTCAGATTGTTGATCATACCAGATAATGTGCCCTCTCCCAGAAACTAAGGTCTGCTCAGCATAGTTGCAGTAGAAACCAAAGGTGGGCTTTGTGGGTACGGAACACACACAAATCTGCCTGGGCAGGCATCAGCAACAGGGATTGGCTAGTCACCCTAATAGACAGGAATACTCAGCTATGATCTGCCAGCCACCAAATATACATATATATATATATATATATATATATATCATTTTGGCCATGGGAAACCATTTTGAGAAAGTAAAGTTCAATTTACCTATTTAATCTCTATTCCAGCCATGAGTTCTTCCAAAGAAAAGGCCTCCTGCTAGGAAAGTTGGTTCAGTCTGCCAGACCAGACAAATTTTCTAGTCAGAATCCATCTTGCACATTTAGAGATCTACCTTTTATTCATGCATTGAATACTGCTGCCATACCTATATGATATCTCGATATTCTTAACAAAATTCAAAATCTGTAATGTAACTGATCCTGACCTGGCACTTTGACTTCAGTCACTTTCTCACCAATGTGACTTGGTTTCCCTCGGCCTTTTCTATAAATACTTTCATGACAATTGTTCTAATGAGTTTTCCTCCTTGGTGCCTCAAACAAATGAATTTAAGCATATGACTAGATTGGCTACTAGGTCTCATTCTATAATCTTTAAAAATTTGAATGCAGAGCCTATTGCTATCTTCTGTCTTCCTGAATCCTGTTTTTTCACTGTCCATTCTCCTCACTAAAGTCTTCACATTCTCTTTCACTCCCAGTAACACATAGCATCCTCATGGCATTATCACCTTGCTTGGAGTGACATGATTAAAAAAAAATACTAAGACATGAATATTCATATATTTCTTTGTCCAATATGTATTTCATTGGGATGTTTAAAGTTAGTAGTTTAGTTGTTTTCAGCTCTTAAGCCAATGTTCTTCATATTATTTTCTCTTTGATTACAATCACATCAGTTTCTTTTAAATATCTTTTTGTTGATCAATTCCCTTGTTTATTAAACTTGTAATTTTTAAAAATCTATCTTTGTGACATTTCAAAACCAATTTTCTTTCTTGTTCATATCTTTCAATGTGTGCAATTTCTTTTTTGATTGTTCAAGAAAGGTAGGGATATATATATATATATATATATATATATATATATATATATTACAATGAATCATTCATACAAAAAGTAGATTAGTAAAGTTAATGATATAAAATAACAAAATCCATTCGCAAACAAAATTTTAAAGGGGCATTTACCTACAAATCACTCAATGAATGTTATGATCCTTGTTTTAAAATTATAAACTGTATAAGGTCTTTCACAAGTACTTTCAACTGTACATTCAGTCATCCTCAGGCATGGAAATTATTTTGTTTTTGGTAAAATTCAGGTAGACGAAAAAATTAAATCCGAATTGAAATTTTTTTTTCTTTTTTACTAATCTACTTATTGTATGAATGATTCATTGTAATAATTTGGACTGCACCTCATATTTGATATATAAGAGAGTGATAGGTGTGGACACATACATGTACACATATACATATATATTTGTGTGTGTGTGTGTGTGATAGGGATGCATATACAGGGCATGATGGGTAAATTGTCGCCACTTTATATTTTTAATTTCATGCATGCATGTTGTTTGTTTTTGATTTTGTCAACTGCACAGTATAGTAGGGTCAGCTGGACACAGTCTGTGAGAAAAAGAGTCCTATGACACAATTCACTCCACCAGAAATTAGGAAATGGCATACTGTACTGTTTGACATTTATGCTCTAATATGATCATTTCATAGTGTTTGGGTGTCAATCTGTTTGGGCAGTGCAGAGGGTTCAGAAAGAGTTGGATGAGTCTTATGGCGATTACAAAGGTGTTTGGAGTGATCACTAGTGATGGCGACGTTATGCCTCCATTCATCTTTCCACAAGGCCTCAGACTCAACATAGAGGCCTACATTAAGTGCCTTGAGTGCTGCCCTGGTAATATCACTCATCACCATGCCACACAAGCAGGAGAACCCAGTCATGGCTGTCAGACGAATTCTCCAAACACATCACTCATTACATCTCACACCCAACTCCCTTAATTGTCTAATTTGTTCATCAACAATATAACTAAGAAAGCCATTATTAATGAGAGTTTGCTTATTTTTTAATTTGGTGTAGAAAAATTTTAAGTTGAACTTTTGCACGGTTTATTAAATTTTGTATAATAGCTGTTAGGTCACTCACTTTTATACTTGAGAGTGCACGTGTTTATGCTAGTTAATTTTTTATATGAGGAAGAAATAAATATATTATTATTGTTGTCTATCAATATACCATGAAAAGGAATTGTTATTAAGTCCATATGTGAATTTAAGAACTGAGTTTTTTTGTAGCTTTTTTTGAAGTTCATGTAATTCATCTATGTTTTTAACTAAGAGGAGAATATCATCTACATATCTTAAGTAGATGGAGGATTTTTAGTGGTGTTAAATATCTTGTTCTCAATGTTAGCCATGTAGGTTACTAAATGTTGGTCCCAGAACTGAACCCATGGAAATGACATCATATTGTATTTAGATGTTATTTTGGTGGTCATAGAAAGGAACCTCAGTGGTACAATTCAAAAAGTATTTTCCCTAATATATTGGGTTTAGATAGATTGTTGTAAATATTCTTTATGATTATAACAATTCTTTTTCTAACTGGGACATTGGTAAATAAACTTTCAACATCAAGTGAGGCTATGCTTTCATTATTGGGTTTTTGCATTTTTTAAAATTGGATTGGTTTGTGAGTTTATTTAATAGTGTACTTATTTGGTATGTATGGTGTAATGAGTTGATTAATAACTTTGCTTAGTTGGTAAACAAGAGTGGGGATTTTGGATATGATAGGATGGAGAGGGAAGTTAGGTTTATGTATTTTTATAGTTCCATACATCTGTCCTGGTTTATGGTCACCAATTATTTTGGAAAGTTGTCTTGTTCTACATTCTTGGCTGTAAAAAAAATTGATTTTTCAATTTCAGTTGGTTAATAGGATTTCTGTTGACTTTTTAAAAATGTGATGAGATCATTGAGTATTTGTTATGCTTTTGAATTATAATCAGATTTATTTAATACAACAAAGATATTGGTTTATTCTGCTTTTTTTTTTTTTTTAAATTATATTAGTATGGTTACATAACTCCTTGTTAGTGATTTTTTTATTTGTTTTGTTAGGAGTTTGGATGAGTTTTTTTTTTTCTTTTGTCATGTCTCTTTTATTGCTTCCACTTTGAGTAGGTTGCAAATTTCTGGTTTTGTTTTTAGTAGTTGTTGTTGTTTAAGTTTTCTATTTTTTTTTTTTTTAAAAATACACAACTATCAATTACAGTATTTTTTTTGTCCTAGCAATTCACCCCTGCATATGGTATTGTGAGATTGTGAATAAAAGAAATGAAAATAACTACAGCTTCTTCCTTTATCAGTTCAATTAACACCATTAAGAAAATGATCCATGAATTTGAGAGGAGATATATATATATATATATATATATAGTTAAACCTAAAGAGCCAGACAAACCTACCAAGGTTTCACCTAAGCGGGTCATCAGGGAAGACTGGCTAAAAAGGCAACGTAAGAATGGAATATATATAGCCTATAAATATAAAATCATGACCGCATGATCAAAAAAAAAGGGAAAGAAAACTCAAACGGGGGGTAACCATTTTATTGTTCACACTATCTTGATTTTACTTTTATAGGCTATAAATATTCCGTTCTTACATTGCCTTTTTAGCCAGCCTTCCCTGACTATCCGCTTAGGTGAAACCTTGGTAGGTTTGTCTGGCTCTCTAGGTTTAACTAGGTCTGCTCTACTTAACGTTTTGAGCACTTTATTTAGTTATTTTAGTTACTCGTATCAGGGTTTTTTTCTTTGGACTTGCATGCTAGATGATTATTTTTGGCTGACGTACATGTTCTTTCTTTTTTATACCTTTTTTTTCCCCTTTGGTATTGGTTTGATTATTTGCAAAATCAAGACAATCATTTTCTGGACAGTATAATTTCTTATATTTATAAGATTATTACTAATATATATATATATATATATATATATATAATATATATATATATAGGAAGATTAATCACTTACTTACTCATTACCATGGTTTCAACACTTGAGGTCTAGTCAAGTGATAGATGCTAGTTAATCTTCTAATGCTTTATTTGCTTGTTTTATGTGCACGGGGGGGGAAGTGTGACAGAAGCGGAGGGGTGAGGCAAGAGTGGGGAAATAGGGTGAGATGGGGGAGTGAAAAAAATAATATATACTTTCATCAAGGTTTGTATAAACCCAAAATATAATTTTTAGTGTGTCTACCCACCAACATTACCTCAAACCTTTCATTTAACAGCTTTTTTTGGTCTGGGTACATTACTGCTGCTAGTTTTTCTTCATGGTACAACCTACAGATATCACTACCATTATTGTAGGCTTGGCTCTCTTCAGTATGCTCCACTTTACACTAGGGCTTTCGTTAATTTTTTTCCTTTTAATTCCCACACATGGTTGGCCAGTCTGGTACAATTCCTGTAACTTTCTATCTTGAATAATGACTTGTAATTGTACCATCTCTCTTTGAAGACACCTTCAGTACACACCACATATATCTTGCTCTGGCCATTTCTGTCCTTCACTTCTGCTTTCAAAACCATGCCCTCTGTTCTACAAACACCATCCAGTGGATTTTTTTTTATCCCTACAGTTACACTTTCCACTATTTTTTATAATATAATATATATAATATATATATATATATATATATATATATATATATATATATATGTTAACCTTTTTAAAATTTTATATATTTTAAGCATTCTTTCATTGAATTTTAAGTACTTTGGCTTTATAGTCTTACCTACAAAGACACTTATTCAGGAAATATTAGAAAATTACCAATAAATTTACTATAGTTATCACTATTATTTCATGATAATATAGACATCCGTATTTACAAAAATCAACATGTTCATAAACACACGTAAAATAAATTCACTTTTCCATTTCTGATTAGTAAAAATGTAGTTTTTATTTAATAATATCACTTGACTGCTACAAATTAATACAGAATTTTAAAATTTTTAAACTTCTAATTAAAAAACAAATTAAACTGCTTGCAAATTACACAAATTATATGACTATATATATGAGAGAGAGAAAGTGAAAAAAAAAAACCGAAAGGTAGGGATGCATAAAGGATCTGTTGCAATTTCCAATATTATGTTATAATCACTCAAGATTATATTTTCATAACTAGACTGTTATATATTTATAAATAATGTCTGGATGCTTGTTTCTGAACACACTCATCTGATAGTTTTTAGCTAATCCCTGTTACAGATACCTGCTCAGCCACAGGGCACTTGTTCAACACTCCCACTGCCCACCAGTGACTTGTACTGCAACTATACTGAGTGGATTTTAGTTAGCTTCTAAGAGAGAGAGAGTACATAATCTGTCTTGATCAACAGTTTGAAAAAAATGTTAGTATGCTAGAATCCTCTGTCATGCTGTCTTGTGACTTTATGCTTTCAAAACCAATGATGGCTTTCAAGGTGTTCCATCTATCCAATTTTACTCACAAGGCTTGTATGGTATGGTCTTCAGTCACTTTCTGAAGGTTCTGCACACTTGAAATGCCTCTCGAGCATAAAGATTGACTCTTGTGGGATTCAAACTATATTTATTTATTTACAATATAATGAGCAAGCTTGGGCACCTCAGCATGGTGTAATGGTTAGCAAGCTTGTCTCACTAAAACAGTTATGAGCAAATAGTGAGTTCAATCCTCACTAGGTGACCCATACTTTCGGTCTTGTGCCACATGTGAGCTACGCTTAGAAAATCATTGGGCACCTTGTTGTGGTGTAATGGTTAGCAAGCTTGTCTTGATAGATCAGTTACAACTGATTAGTGAGTTCAATCCTCACTAGGTGCCCCATACTTTAGGCCTTGCACCACAGAAAATAACTCGGGCACCTCGAGGTGGTGTAATAGTTAGCAAGCTTGTCTCACTAGAACAATTATGACTGAGTAGAGAGTTCAATCCTCACTGGGTTTTTATACTTTTGGCTTTGTGCCACATCTGAGCTATGCTTGGAAAATCAGTATAATGAGCAAGCTTCAAGTTGCATCTTGAAATATGGCTCCAGGTGAGTTAGCAAATATTTCTAATGAAGAGATATGTCGATCATCACATGGTATATTTATTCTGTAATATTTCCTGATTCTCAGGATTGAAAAAAAAAACAAAAAACAACAAAATGCATCATAGTATCAAAAAATGGATACTAACATGACTGAAGCTAAGATCTTGATAGGTGGAACTGTTGGTCAAAAAGCAGCAAAACCTATCTATTTTTCTATTTATTTACCTTAGTATATGTTCATCACTTTCTCACAGACACACCGTCGCCTCTCTCTGTGTGTTTTACAAATACTTTCATGGCAATTGCTCCAAGGAGCTGCATTCACTGGTTCCCAGACTTCATGAATTCAAGTGCTCGACGAGGCTGGCATCCTGCTCTCACCCTTTCACTGTCAAAACTCCTCAATGTAGCCGTCTCTTCTACTCCAATAACTTCATGTCTCGCACCTCTCGCCTGTGGAACTCCCTTCCTTATTCCAGTTTCCCAAGGAGCTATAATCTCCAACTATTCAAATGTGATGTCAATCAACATCTCCAGTTGCCTTGATCTATCCACCACCCTTCATCATCCTTTCTTCTATCACTCCTATCTGATCTTGCTCCAAATTTTCTGTAACCCCTTGCATCCTAGTGGCTTCTTGCCTTGCTTGGGGTGAAACGCTTAAAAAAAATTTAAAAAAATACACACACAAGTGAGATATGTATGGACGTGTATATGACCATGAAATTGTTATGCTAAGCTGAAGGCAATACTAACAATAAATTTGATCCAAAATTATTAAAAAAAAAACAGAATTGAATATTGGTTGGTTAATACCAATTTTATTGTGGAAATATTGACATAGATAATAAGATCTGATATGGTGCATAAATGCATTGAAAGACAAAATCATACAAATAGGCAAACCTAAACAAAATAAGAAACATCCATCTGTTCTTTCCTTCTCAAAAGTAAAAAAACATGATGCAATTTGAATATAACACATTAAAATATCATAACATAAGGTTGATAATATTCAGTTTGTTGTCTTTCTTGAACACATCAGGAAGTTAAAATGAAATCAACTGAACTTTAAAAAAAAATTAAAAGCAAAAGATGTTTTGCTCGTGCATTTGTTAGCTTATTGAAAGATGACACAAAGAACTTTATTATGAAAACCTTTTAATTGAAAGAGCAAACTTTGTCAGTTCTGTTTTCAATGACTGATGCTTGAACAAGGATGTTTTGTGTTTGAGTGAAAGGTTCACACATGTATTTGTTTATATTTTAAATAGACAGGCCATTAGCAGGATTATCAATGAGGCAAAACTTTTTTTTCACTTTTCTTAAAACTCTCAGAGTTTGTCTTTTGTGGATTTTGAGCGAGAAGCTGCTCAATTGAAGCAACTTTGAGAAGTTAAGAGCTTTGCTAAGAATTAAAATCAACAATACAAAGGACAATAATAGAAAGAATATCATGTAAATGAATATAAGAATTTAAAAACAAAAATGAAACTGATACCATGCACTATTCTATTCAGTCTGGACTACAGGAAAATTCAAGTGAAGATTGCATGATGTCAAATATTATCATTAAAGAAAAACATTCTCACATACTCAAAATAATGAATTCTAAATATAT
>CAHIKZ030001087.1:605000-617500 GCA_903632075.3 Acanthosepion pharaonis | reverse complement strand
TACCACAACAGTCAATAAAATGGGGAAAAATGTGTTTATTTATTTTGTACGGCCTGGTGCCAAAAGGTCTACGCCCCGGTACCAGTCCGCGGCGCAGTACAAAATGTTCTACGCCCTTGTAACCAGTCCTCTGCCTGGAACCAAAAGGTCTACCGATCCGCGGCCTGGTTTTTTGGGACAGGTGCTCTACAGGATACACATGTCAGCACCAAGATGCTTGATACAACGACTAACTTTCACTGCTGGTGTCGTAAATGTTAACCTGTAAGATTAAAAACATCTGGCATGCCTTGAAGATTCATAGTCCTAAATAGTTTGTGCTGAGTTTTAAAAAGATAATGGTCATTCTTTAAAAGGCACGTGAGTCTCTCAAAATAGAGGATTCATATAAATGGTAAGATTACTAATTGCAGTTTATGAGGATATGTGGGGAAGATGACGGTTAGCTCTAGATTTGAAGAGGTAAAGATTGTAATGTTCGGGAGAGCATTCACGTGGGAGCCGATTCTGTAAAGTAGCTGTTCTTTAAAAGAAGCTATTCGAGTGCTGTTACCTCAGACATCATGAAGCTGTGGACCACAATTATCACCAAGACAACTCATAGGCTGATGGTAGTTCTGTCTGGCAGTGGTAATGTATCCTAGGCTAGCTCGTCTTGTCCGCTTAAAATCACGACTGGCTGATGACCGCTACATTGAACTGCTTCGGTAACGTCTGTATTTGTTTTTTGAACTCTCTGTAGCCGCATGATCACCGAAATTAATTTGTACAACCTCTGAAGTTCACCTAAGTCGAGCTTAGTTAATACCTTGATGGGTGACGCTGGAATACCAGGTGCCGTAATCTTGGATATACGTAAGGTGCAGTAGATAACGACTCGGAGTTGGAAATCGGAGAGCCGAGTTCGAATTCTAGTCGGGTTCGTTATAGTTACTGATGGTCAACATAGGGAAAGGCATGAATCCACCTCTTTTCCCTCCAGCTATGGGTCAATTCCTAGGACTTGTATCCGTTTATCATTATTATCTCCATAAAATTCTTACGATTTAAAATCTGGCTTTAAATAAGCTGCAAAAATTTGGTAAACCGTAAAAAATTATTAACTCAATCAAAACCATATCTATGAGGATATATTATCTTAATTTTCCGGGTGAAATTTATAGAAACGTCAACTTGAGATAAAATGTATTTTTAGGATGGAGAGTATTTTTGATAGAGACATTGACAAAATATATCGCAGTCTGAATCATTTTAAAGTTTACAAATTGGTTGCATTTCTAAAAGTGGTTAATCTATAATTTTAATAAAAATTAAAGATAAATCGACACCGTCGACACCTTAATTAGTGAATATTTTTTACTCATTTGTAAGAAAGTAAATCATAAAGATTATTTTTTTATTTAAGTAAAAAATATTCGCTAATTAAGGATGTAAACCTTAATAAATTAGTTTTATTCGGTTATAAAAAAAAAGTTGTATTTTTCTGGTGCTGTGTTGTCTTAGTCCTCTGTTGTCTCGGCGATCACTTAGCAGTGTTGAGTCGGCAGTGTTGATTTGTCGTTTCTGGTAAATTTTATACAGACGTGGACCAAACATACATAAACTTTTATGAATGCAAAATAAAAAACCGGTAAAAGATTCTAAAAAAAAAAATGTAGGTAGTCTTTAATAAGGAACTTTCAGATTATTTAGCTGACGAGTTCATTCCTATTTTCTGTTTGCACACACACACACACACACATATATATATATATATATATATATATATATATATATATATATATATAGAGAGAGAGAGAGAGAGAGAAATAGACATAGAGAGAGATAATATATTTATATATCTATTTTATAGATGTCTGATGATATATGGAAAATTAATATGAATATGCGCACAGATTGTAGATTACTAAACAGATACACGGATCAATGAAAGAAAATAATTCAGGAAAAAAACAAAACAATAAACAATTCTTGGAATGAAAGATATGGCAAAAAAAAACCTTCGAAATTTGCCCGACTCCCGAATTGTTATCTATTCCTATTGCACAGGCGGTCGTTTTTGCTTCGGCTCCACCGTCGAAAGGCAAGTGCGAGATTGGCCAGGGTTTGGTGAATTCGTGGCATCCATTCAGGATTTAGACACCTAAGAGATTTCGCGAACAAATAACACGTGCAGAAATGGAAATCTGTGTCAGAATCAATAAGAGGAACACGGAAATATCAATAAGCGTGGCAAGTGAGCTGAAGGCGAACAGAAAATACAACCTTAATTATACAAGATGCTATTAATACACACAAGAATGACCTTAATATCTATCTATGTTCATCTTCTATTTAGCTATATATCTACGTCATTATATGTATATCTATGTAAATATTTGTTCATGTTCTATCTATCTATTTATCTATGTATGTTCATCTTCTAATTATCTATATATCTAAGTCTTTTTATATCTATCTGTCTATGTATCTTCATCTGTTCATGTTCTATCTATCTATCTATCAGCTTGTCTTTTTATATCTATATATCTGTCTATCTCTGTCTACACTCTTCAAATATCTATCCATCTATGTTCTTCTATTTATCTATATATCTAAGTCTTTTTATATCTATCTATCACTCTCTCTCTCTCTATATATATATATATATATATATATATATATATATAATTATTTATTTGAAAATATGATTCCAACGCTACATAAGAGTTCTCATGTTTCAAAACAAGAGCAGAAAACTTCAATATAATTATTTGAATAATTGTCATTTTGTAATAACTAATCTGTTCCATCTTCAAGCGAAATTTTTTTGTAATAACTAATTCTTTAAATTTACGCGTTTTATAAGCATACTGAATATTAAAATTACTATGGTAACGGCTAGAGCAATTATTTAAAAAAAAGGGGACGTAAGGGTTAATAATTTGTATGAATATCTCAGTTACATTCACAGATGTCAAGTCAGGGTAAGGTTGGGGTTTCTAAATTCAAAGCGGAAGATGATATCGTCTAGTCTGGTTAAGTGTCTATGGAGATTTATTTATTTTTTTTTTTTTTTCCCTGAAAGGGTTTTGGGTATATAAAAAAAACTGTCATAATTCGCTAACATTTGTATTTTGACGACTTTATAAAGGATTTTTTTTATGAATATGGCAATGAAGATGAGGATAACAGTTCGAATAATGTAAATAATGCAAGTAATCTTAATACCTCATCTCAGAGAAATAGAGGCTAAAACGTTGTGAATATGGTAATGAAGATGAGGATAACAGTTCGAATAATGTAAATAATGCAAGTAAACCTAATACCTCATCTCAGATATATAGATAGATATTATTTTCTTGTTCTTCCTTTTTTTGTATGAGCTGAAAACTACATCGATCGAAAAGCGTAATTTTTTCCCTGAAACTATTTTAGGGGACATTATTTTCGATTGATCCCTTGCGGATATGTACGCGGGTTTTCTTCTCTCTGCTCCCTTCGGTTATTTAATATTAACAAAAATAGCTTACCGAGGTGGCAAAAAAAAAAAAGAAAAAAAAAAGAGAAGAAAAACGTGCCTTCGATATTTTCAGATTTCTCCTCACCCCCACTGGAGATCTCTCATGTTTTGTCCCAACGTCGTTTTACTTTCCAAATCTGTCTCTGGAATTTTTTTGTTTTTCGTTATCTCCATTAACTGAGTTAAATTGGTCTTCTCGTTGATCTTGGCCACTACGATTTTAACATCGGGAAAAGCCAGATTGGCTTGGTGCCAAATCTTCACTGTATGGCGATGAGTTAAGAGCCGACGTTCATTTGATGGCTTCCTAAAACTGGTTATGTGATGAATCTATTGGCTTTGCCCATTATATATATATATATATATATATATATATATATATATATATATATATATATATATATATTGATACATGTTTCATTAATTAATATATACAAGTTTCCTCTATTTATTTTAAGTAAATTGTTTCATATTGTCTGATAGGCTTAATAACATTATCATTGAAAGATGAAAGAAAATCACCACATTGATACATGTTTTTTTTAATCCTATCTAACCTTTCGTCTTACATTAAATTTCAATATATTAAACAATACACGGACAAAACAATAATGATAGACTGTTTTTGTTGCATGAAAGGTGTTGGGGCCACCCACCTTCTCATCAGAATGGACTAATCTCTCTACTAGGAATAGGACAGTTCTATAGAGTTCTGGGAAGATCAGGTGACCATCACACTTCCGTCTCTCTACCGGAAGATACAGTTGGACTTTATACTCTTTCTGGTTGTTACTGACTAACCTGCGTTCGTTTGACTACTAATCTCTCTGTCGTAAATACCTCTTCAGATATACCGGTATTTTTCCCTACGTATGTGTTTGTCCTTATTTCAATACACGCACGGGGAAACCCTCAACATCTCAACAAAAGGTTTCTTAGCAACGGCACACTCGTGTATATGAAACGCGGAAGCGAAAATCGAACCGCAGCTCGTGACGTCACACATGACCACGCGAGAGTGAAAACGAGAAGTAATAAGTATGGGAAGCCGTTGGTATAAATCATTATCTTCTGTTATCAGTTATAGGCATTTAAGAAATTTTGTGGAGATTTCATAGTTTATTTTGTTCAGGTTAGGTTTCAACTGTTTTATGCATATAGCTTCAAATTCTTTTTAGTTTTTTTTATTGTTTTCATGTTTAAGTATAGTTGTATTTTCAACAAGGATTTTCTGGAATTGTGTATGGTGCCAGGCATGTTGTTTTAAATGACTAAAAATGTTAGAATTATCATTCAAATGTAGAGTGAAGCGTCGTGAAAGCGAGTTTGTGGTGTGACTAACATAAATATAAATATTTTGATGATACACTTATATTAGCTATAAATATAAATATATATATATATATATATATATATATATATATATATATATATATATATATATGTTAGTGTGTGTACGTCTGTGTTTGTGCAATTATTTATTTTAGGATATTAGTCCGGTGCCCGCTGTTCGCCTTAAGGTCATCGACAAAATCCAGAGACGGATATGCAATGTGATTGGTCCTGACCTGGCATCTCGTCTACAGGCGATCTCTCACAGACGTGCCGTAGCCTTCCCTGTCCTTTCTGTAAATACTTTCATCGTAACTGCTCCGATGTGCTACTTTCGCTATTTCTCAGACTGCATGAATTTAAACGTGCTACTAGGCTGGCATCATGGTCCCACCCCTTTACTGTCGAGACGGTTAAATTTGGCCGTCTCTTCTACTCCAATAGCTTCATGTCTCGCACCTCCCGTCTGTAGAATTCTCTTCCTATTACTTGTTTCCTTGATAGCTATAATCTCCAACTATTCAAATGTAATGTCAATCGACATCTCCAGATGCATTGATCTATTCCCTGTCCTCTTCATTTTTTCCTCTATCACGCCCCTTCACTCTTGTCCCCACTCTCTGTGACCCCTTGCGTGCTAGTGGCATCACGACTTGCTTGGGGTGAAATGCTTAAAAAATTACAATAAAAACATGTAAGGATCGCTACACAATTGTAGTCTTATCTGTCTGTATCTCTGAGATGAAGTATTATGATTATTGGAGTATTATTGCAATTGTAGTCGTGTTTCATCACATAACGATGCGTCTCTTCAGGCGATTGTAGTTTGTATGCTATGCATATGGTTCTGCTGTTAATATTTCGTTCTCAAACATGACGTCATTGAATCGCGTCAAGAATTTATCAGTAGGTCACTGTTGATGTATTGTGTTAAAATCCTAACACAACAAAGAAATCGGATTATTTCTCTTCGTTCCACCTTACTCCCTGCACACTGCAAGCGGAACGGCCATGTTTGCATTCTTTCTGTAAGACGTAGGAGCGTTTGGTTGCGATGTTTTCCATCCAGGGCTTCACCACGCCCCTCAGCACCTCCTGGTAGATCTCAGCATCGTCTCTCAGGCCCTTTTGAAAGAAGAACGGAGGGATAACGTCCCACTCGCTGCACACAATGCCAAGACGTCCCAGGCGTGACTGCTCAACAATGTTCCCCACTACTGGTCGCCGGAATTGTGACCGCCTTACTCACCCCACTGCAATTCCCTTGACTATTTCTTCTTGGGGGTGATCGAGGCCAAGACCAACAGGCACGTCCACAACACGGTTGACTCTCTGAAGGCTGCCATCGTGGAGGAGTTTGCCGCTATGTACAAGGACATGGTCGCCTAAGCGTGTAACTCTTTTCGCGTTCTCCTTGAGATGGTCGTTGCCGTCGGCGGCTGTTACATTGAATAATAATGTAGTATGTAACACTAACCGTTACAATTTAAATGTCGGGTCTCTGCATATACAACTTTTGTTTTTTATTGCCTACTAGCAGCATAGCCCGGCGTTGCCCGTGCTTGATGCAAAAACCGTACGACTCATACAGCAATCGCTATCACTTGACTTAAAATATTTTTGCCCTTCCTTGCCTTTAAAGGAGTGCCCTTTGCCGTGCTGATGTTGCTACATGCCTTACTTCTTGCCTATCTCACACTGTGACTTTTTCTAAGCTCTTTACTAAACATTAAATCTATTACGAAAAAAGAACTAAACAAAATGAACACAAAACGATCAGCTTTAAAAAAAATGACTCGTAACTGGAAAAACCGAATGAAAAAATAATGTTAACAACAAATACTTTTTCACATCCAACCCAGTTCTGCGGAATCAGAATCAACGTTGAGTTTAAGCAAGCGAATGAGCCAATTGGAGTAAAGTGCCATGCAGATTTAATTTTTTTCAATTTGTGACGAATGCAGCTATCGATTTTTTTTTGCATGCTAGCATGCTAGTTAACATTCGTGACAGTCAGCTGTTGGCTCTCACGCTGGCCAATAGAATCTTCCTGCCTATTTGTGGCAGCCAGCTATAGGCTCTCACTCTGGCGAGTAGAAAACGGCGGCAAATTACATGAAAAGTGCCGTAGAAGCATGAAAAATCGATTATTTCCACTATCGATGGGAGTTGGGAAATGCAAAATCGGTGTTGGCCTTCTCACTAACTAGGAGCATGTGCATGTAAATTCTGGTGAAAATCCGTCGAAAATTGAGACCGTGCATTCGTTACAAACACAGACACACACACACACATCCTGTCTTTTATAGATAGAGATTTCGTTTTCTTTTTGTCAAGTGTCGGATATTGCTGCAACACCCTGTACAATCTTCAAAAAATTAAATACTACGTCAATAACTACCTTCTTGAACTCTATTCTTTTTTTGGGGGGGGGTGGGGAGGCGTCCTGACCTGTCCTGTCCTCAATCCTCCACATTTTCTATCTTCTTTTTTCGCTTTCATTTTCGATCCCCGCGTTCTAGTGTTTAGGGTGAAACAATTAAAAAAAAAATGACTGTAAGATTTTGGCACGTTCGTTTATTAGTGTAAAGGTCAGGAAAAAAAAAAACAGGCAAGTATTTAGCCAAATCTCGGAGCCAAACATTTGAGAATTGGACTGAAAAAGATTCATTTTTATTCGAGGACAAACGCCACCTGTGCTGCCCAGAAGCGTAAACAGACACTAATTGCAAGAGTTCACAAATTTCATCTCCAATATTGTCATTAAAATGACTTACTATTAAGAAAGTGAGAAAACTGGACTTGAGACTGAAAAAAAAGTTAAGACTGTACACCGAAAACATCCACAGCCACACACACACCACACACACACACACACACACACACACATATATATATATATATATATATATATATATATATATATATATATAAAAAAGAAAAACGCCGTAAATATTTTTGGTTATAATGTAGCCTTTTTATATAGTATATTTTAGTTAATATATAGAAAATACAGGGTGTTTCAAAAATTTGATATCATTTTCTCAATCTAATAACTTTTGTTAGATCTCCTTCAAATGACTTCAAATTTTAATAGCATCTTTTATGTTTAATGTTTGTTTTATGTTTTTATGTTTTTATGTGTTTTTTTCTTATTTGTATTTTTATGTTCTTTAATCTTTTAATCTTTTTTCTTTCCAGGTATAAAATGCAGTGTCTCAGGCGGTGGGCATATTGAACATTTGTGAAATCGTTCACATAATCCACATGCTTTTGAATTTCTCATTCAGATTTGGAAGAATAAATCTTATGATCTTCAACATTAATACTTTTTAATTTCATTTGCCTTAATCATGTACTTTCTGTGATACTTACATCTCAAAGGATATCAAATTTTTTGAAACACCCTGTATAATATATATAATATATATAAAAGTCCGCACTAATACCTAAAAACGTTTATGACTTCTTCTCTGTTTAAAATATAGACTTTTCTCTCGTTGAAACAACTATAATCTATCCCTAATATATATATATATATATATATATATATATATATATATATAATTATGGAGGCAACGTGGAGTAATGAATAGCAGAATTCAATACTAGTCGAACTCATTACATTTACTTACATATTAATCCCTTTTGGTAACGTATGTATCCTTGTCTCCCACAAACTATGGATAAGAGACAGACTGGGTTCTATAGCCTTTGATGGCAACCCGTCGAGCCGAAGCACAATTTTGAATTCAAAACCTGTGGACGGACGTTTGGCTGATTTGTGACAAACTGGGCACCATTTCCTGTATTCGAATCTTCTAAAGGACGGGGAGAGAAAACACCCCCCATTAAATATAATATATATATATATATATATATATATATATATGTATATGTATGTATGCAAATATATGGATATAGATGCGACAGTATGAAGAAAAATATACTGAAAAAACAAAAATCCTAATATGCGATTATGCTGTTTTAATGTCTAATGTCAACGTCGGACGTTTCGGTCTAATAGACCATCTTCAGGACATATTCATAAAACATAATTAACATAGACCATATACAATTCAACATGAAAAAGACGATGGACATAAAAGCAATAACAATCCAAACAGATAACTGAAATCTTTTATAAGATCAGCGTTCCGTTTAAATATGATCACGTCGTCGTCACGTGGGCGATGTTGTGAAAACGTATTCCTAAAATTTGAGTATTTTGAATGAAAAACGAAAAGAATTTTATTTTGATCTAAAACTTATATTTACGTTTGTCAAGTAAATGCTCTGTTTATAATAAACAATATTAAAAACAGTATTAGCTCTCGGTCACAAAGGACCGTTCGATTGGCAAGGTCGAATTTGTGACTGAGAAGTAAGGCACGACAGGCTATATGACGGTTCCGTATGCAGGTTCGAATCTTGTCGAAGGACAAATATTTTCTATGAAAATTTCTCGGACATTCAGGCCGGTAAATGTTATTTAATACTGTTTATTTTAAACAGTGCATTTCATTATATATATATATATATATATATATATATATATATATATATATATATATATATATAACGAGCATTTTGGATGTGATAACGAGAATTCGTTGACTTAACGAAAGTTACAACGAGTGAGAGTCTCATATCACCAAAAACATACATTAACCCCGATACAACACTGTCTACGAATTATTTTTTTAAAGCATTTCAACCCAAGCAAATCTGGTGTGCCACTGGTTCGTAAGGTGTTATACAGAATAAATGAGGGAAAATAACTTTGTATAGCGGAATGAGGGAAGTATAAAAAAAAATGAACGGGGTGCTTTAAAATTTAAAATACGAGTCGTGTCCATACGGTAAAATTTAGAAGACTATGGAGACAGCAGTAACTGACAATATCAATATGGTGACATCGCTTGTATGATAAAAATAATATATAAAAGAGGCGCTAAAATAGATTTTTGGTGGAAAAAAGAGAATGTGTCAGTAAGTGCAGTTTTCAGACGTGAATATAACTTAATGCTATTAGTGAACACTAAGTGGATTTTTACATTTTAACTTTCAGTTGTGAAGACAGAGGAAAAATGTTAATAGGTATTGTGAACAGATCTGAAATGTATTAAGCTCAACATGATTGTCGATGTGATAAAAAGCTAAGTAATAATAATGTGCCAGACGCGGGGAAAATACAAACATGATCGAATTAAAATGGTACCCAGCTATAAATAAGAGCAGGTACTGCCTTTTAGAGAGGGAAATTTCCAGTAGTCAGCTCTGACAGTTGGACCGAACATTCTTGTTGTAACACTCTCGTTTGTATATATTTGTATTACTGTTTCTGTTAATATATTTGTCTATGATCTACATAATTAAATCTCCCCAATTTACTCACAAGAGACATTTCAACCAAATCAGGATACGTCTGTTGGACATTGCTGACAGCAGTCCTTCTGAAGAAAAAAAAAGAAGTCATGACTGTCATTTACGATACTTTTGACATACCAATACCTCAAGCGGCCCCGGAGAAATGCCGTTTAAAGAGGAAAATGAAAATGATGGACTTAATTGTCTTTAACCCAAACAAAAAAAATGTATTGCGAATCCTGCGGAGTTACTACTTAGGAGGGGGTGTTAGATAATTTACTCCTGCACGCATGGAGACTCCCAGCTAGAAATAGGAGCAGTTACTGCCTTTTGGAGATGGAAGTTTAGTGCATTCTTGTTGTAACACTAGTTTATATATGTTTGTATTAGTTTCTGTTAATATATTTGTTTAACTCAATTCCTCTCTTTGTGTCTTTATTTCTGGCCCTAACAAGACCACAACACTAGTTGCATAGGTGTTCCCTGAAATATTCGCGTATATTCATGTATACGTGCTTGTGGAAGCATGATGACATCCATTGTAAAATAATGTCCGTACCGTCGACAGAAATCTAGCATTTATGTTTTACAACGTCATTTTTCATTTTCAGAATAATCTCTTTGTTAACAATTATATGACTTTATTGAAACAAAGCAATTTCAGTTGACCATTGATGACAATTCCAGAAGAAAGTAACTATAAACGATTTTTTTCTATTTTATGCCAGTCGCAATGATCGAGAAAGCATTACCTCAAACCATCGCCAGTGAGACACGTTCCAAGAAGAGCCACTCCATTTCGCGAGGCTCGTCCCTTAATCGAGACGCCTTCCCGCCAATCCTCCGAAGGAACGTCTTCGAACGAGGGCCCCGAGACCCCAGAAGTCTTCTCTACCACAGGAGTAAAAAAAATCTATCAGCAAGAGAAGAATATTTAACTATTTGTTTTATATATATATATATATATGCGTCCCGGGCGACGGAATCCGGGTCAACCGAGGAACTGATCAAATTACCGACCGAAAATGTATCCGCACCGGTCGCATCCCAAATCAACGACTTAACCATTTTAAAAAGGAAAATCGTAATGCCATCCGGCCGCTTTCCATCACAATGCTCGAGGCCTACGGGTTCAATTTGGGAAGGGAACCCAGCTGTATTCAAACCTCTTCTGATGGTGTCGTTTATTGCTGCATGCCGTGGAAAACGGTCGGCATTACAACGACAGGAGAGAGGATGCAAACCAAACTCACCCCTTTGTTTGCCATGTAAATAATTCAACGCGTACCAAATAAACTAGTAGTAAAAACGTTATAAATAGGACATCAATAGATCAATATACACCTGATAAAAGTGTAAAGCTAACGACACACCGATCCATCGTTACGCGCATCTGTCTCTGTCATGCACACAAATACACAGACACACACGCGCGCGCGCGCGCACACACACACACACACGCACGCACGCACATTCTTTCTCTCTTTTTCTCTTTATCTTTCTCTCTTCGTTTTCCGTCTCGGTAATTAACGACACTACAGATATATCTGCATTCGGTTCCACAATTATTCCGACACAATTGTACCTAGAATAATTCGAAACACTTACTGCCGTCCAATACAACTGTCAGAATAGTACAATAGATTACCCACAATGCAATACAATACACTAACGACAATGCATCACTGACCAGTATATATAAATAGTCGAGAAAAAACACAACGCACATTGCCTGACGACTGCGTTTAGCCTGAAAGAGGTTGTCGCCTGTGGGCGTTGTCTTCAATGTCAGCTTTTATATATATATATATATAAATATATAGATTGAAGTTATGTTATATTTATGGTAAAAATGTTCAATATCTGTGAAACGAAAAAAACACATTACATACACAGCGCTCACACACAGATACACTCCTACAGATATAAATATATATGTATATATATGAAAAGTGTATATAAATATATATATATATATATATATATATATATATATTTATTTATATATTATATATCCGTATACATACATATGTCATATCCGAAACTGCCCACATATGTTTATATATGTATGAGTCACGACGGACGACCAAGTATGTATATGTGTCTGCATACATCGATGTTTATATATATATATATATATATATATATATATATATATATATATATATATATATAAGAAAAAGAAAAAAAAAAGAACAGTAAGATATATAATCCGGTGTTATTATAGCTATTTTTATTCTTACAAAATAGTGCTCGATGCAAAGTTGAAGTAGATTTATCTGTAACCATGGAAACG
>CAHIKZ030001087.1:577500-600000 GCA_903632075.3 Acanthosepion pharaonis | reverse complement strand
TGATAGATAGATTGATAGATAGATAGGCTATTGCATTATTGTATTCTATAAATGTGTAAGATTATATAGAATAATATATTAACATCTTATTTGACCCTGATGAAAGGAAACGTTTCGCTGTTCCCAGAAAAGTATTATTAATGATTATTACCAATTTTATTTTTGCATTGTTACACGTTAAAATATACAATTAAAAGGTTTTTATTAATATTTACACAGATTCTTTATTTCTTTTAATGAGCTATTTCCTTTAAGGACATAGGTCCCTCTATTTGACCCATGAGTATCATATTCTCCAGGCTCTCCTTCCTCATTTTATGTCCCAGAAACTTCACCTGCCTTTTTCTGATCTTAAATATAATCCTTCTCCTTCTTCGCAACCTCTCTAAGACTTCATCGTTGCTCATATGCTCGGTCCATGATATCCTTAGCATCCTTCTGTAGAACCACATCTCTGTTGCCTCGAGTTTCTTCTTCATCCTTGAGGACATTTTCCAGCATTTGCTGTCTTAAAGAAGAACAGATGTCAAGTAACAGCTTAGTATTCTTTTCTTTGTTACCAAAGAAATCCTCCCGCTTTGCAATACTCTGCCCAGCTTTTGGAATGCGTCCTTGGCCATCTCAATACAACTACGGATCTCATTGTCTTACTTACTGTCCTTTGTCAAAAGATTTACCAGATATTTAAACATCCGCGTCCGCTTGATTCTACTTTCCCCGACCTGTAAATCGCATGTCGGGCTCATCCTCTTACTGATGACCATGTATTCTGTCTTCTTGTAGTTTATGCCTAGTCCTTTCTTCTCACTCTCCGTCGCTACCTTCTGTAGGAGGTTTTGTAATTTCTTTTCCGGGTCTGCTATCAGCACTGTGTCGTCTGCTTATCTTATGTTGTTAAGGTTGTGACCGCCAATGCTAAATCCCGGTAGGGTTTCCAATTCTCTCAGGATTGCCTCGCTTTATAGGTTGAACAGGTCCGGTGAGAAGACGCATCCTTGCCGTACGCCCCTTTTTTGCTGTCTTGTAATATTCTGCCTAACTTTTGGAATGCATCTTTGACAATTCCAATACGTCTTCGGATCTCAGCATCACACTTACCGTCCTCTGTCAAAACACTTCCCAGATATTTAAATTTCCGCATGTGCTTGATTTTAGTGTCCCCGACATATAATTTGCATTTTGGGCTCATCCTTTTGCTGATGACCACGCATTCTGTCTTCTTGCAGTTTATGCTTAGTCCTTTCTTCTCACTCTCCGTCGCTACCTTCTGTAGGAGGTTTTGTAATTTCATTTCCGTGTCTTCTGACAGTACTGTGTTATCTGCGTATCTTATATTGTTGAAATTGAAGCCGCCAAGGTTAGCTAATCATAATCAGATAAATATTTCAAACCAGGTTTCAAAGGCGGGTTAAACAGACTGTATGTTTGTTCGTTTGGTGGAATTTCAAGGTAGATGTTGCACTTTGAGCTTGCCCCACACTGAACTTCAGGCCCAACAACTGCAACGAGTATTTGATGATTTCGAAGCCCGATATCCGGGACTGATCAGTCGAAGAGGCGCGCTCCTTCTGCGTGGCAATGCCCCAGTTCACGCTGTCAGTGCCAACAAGCACAGACTTTAAGAACTTGAGAGAGTGAACGAGCTGCCACGACCTACCTTCAGTTCAGACCTCACACCATTACCTGGGATATGGCTCACATCCCGTGCGGAAGGAGGTTCAACAATATAGATGAGCTGAGGTTGTTTTCGGTCTCTAAATCAGACAAATTGTATACGCCTGGAATTCGGCTTCTGATACAACGAAGGCAACAGACAATAAAATTTAATAATATACCGTTTGATGAAGAAAACCTTTTCGTATGCAATTTGTTTGAACTATTAATTAAAGCTTAAAATGCGAAACGGCTTTTGACACAGCTTAGTAAAAGCAAAACTAACCTTAGTATACTTATCAGTTTCAAACTATTCATATATATTTCCATCAGAATGATCAATATTTTATTATATATGTAAGCGTGGATGGCTGAGTACTTATAACGATAGGATTTAGACAATACAACCCGGGTTCGAATTTCATAATTGTCAATTTTCCACGACGGACAATTCTCAATGTTATCAACCTAGGAATAGGACGCTAGGAAGCGAACACTTGGTATTGGGTTCAAATCTGGTTAGCGAAATAAGCTAGACGCAGATATTTCGAAAGTACTTGAGGATATGCTAGCATGAATTCATAAGTCATCGTGATCGAGGTTTTTAGCGTACTGGACATGTTTAAACTGATGATTACGTCTGATTATACACACTTTCCCAGAAACTATTACTGTAGGCTGCGTTCGAGGGGAAATAAAAAAAAAAACATATCTGCATGAGCAGGCATCTACAAAATGGTTTGGTTAGCAGCAGAAGTAGGTGGGAATTCATTGAAGGTGTAGTCAGTTTCCTCACCTGTTATATCGGTGTCTCAATTTTTAGTACCTATCTATCTATGATCATATGCATGTATGTATCTGCATCTCAAACAATCTATCTATTAATCTAGTTTTGATAATATTCATCTATCTATCTATCTATATATCTTAGTATGCTCATATCTATCTATCTATATATATATATATCTTAGTATGCTCATATCTATCTATCTATCTATATATCTTTGTATGCTCATATCTATCTATCTATATATCTTAGTATGCTCATATCTCTATATATATATATATATATATATATATATATTATGCTCATATCTATCTATCTATCTATATATCTTCTTAGTATGCTCATATCTATCTATCTATATATATATCTTAGTATGCTCATATCTATCTATCTATCTATATATATATATATCTTAGTGTGCTCATATCTATTTATCTATCTATCTATATATATATCTTAGTATGCTCATATCTATCTATCTATATATCTTAGTATGCTCATATCTATCTATCTATCTATATATATATATCTTAGTATGCTCATATCTATCTATCTATCTATATATATATATATATATATATATATATATATATATATATATCTTAGTATGCTCATATCTATCTATCTATCTTTGATCATATGCATGTATGTATCTGTATATCTATCTATCTATCTACATTCACACATATAATATGTATATATGAATATATATATATATATATATATGTATTTATATTTATATATATATATATATATATATATATATATATATATACATGTTTATATATGTTTATATAAATATACATACATATATATATATATATATATATATATATATATATATATATATATATATATATATACACACATAAATATATATACATATAATCTCATAGATCAAATTGTGTCTTTGTTTATACACATAAACAGACATGTTTATATATATATATATATATATATATATATATATATATATATATATATATATATATAGCGCAGTTACTACCAATCTTACTACCTTTCTTTCTCATCTGTTAAAAAAAAACAATATACATTTTTCCGTCCAAATCTCTCTATTTATCGATCGATCTATCTGGGAATCTATAATTCACTCGGCGAACAAAATTATTGCACGAATTCGGTCCAATATTTTACAGTAAAATGTGCCATATGTGGAAGTAATACCCACGTGTTTAGTTAATTACATTACGGAAGAAACATATGCTGAAAAATAAATAACTGCGGAGTTTTAAATAAATGCTTATCTATATCTATCTGATTATAATGCATATATTGACAACACTTGTGTTTTACTTAATTTACTGAGGTTTTCTTCTTATTGACAACCAGAAAGATTGTGCAAAAAATTCCTTTTATTAAATTTGGTCTTGTTTCGTAGAAGAAAACAGCTGTTTTATTCCAGTGGTTTCAATCAACATGCATCAATTTCAAGAACGGATCTTGAAATTCGAGTTTCGTTTTCTATCTATCTATCTGTCTGTCTGTCTATCTATCTATTCACCTCATCCTTTACATTATCTATGTCTGTATGTCTTTATCTCTGTCTATCTATCTATTCACCTCATCCTTTATATTATCTATGTCTGTATGTCTTTATATCTATCTATCTGTATGTCCTTTATCTTATCTATGTCTATCTATCTCTGTTCATCTATCTAATCATCTATCTATCTATTCATCCTTTATATATCTATGTCTATCTATCTATCTATCTATTTCCTTTATCTCTGTCATCCATCTATCTATCTATCTATCTCTATGTATGTATCTATCTATCTATCTATCTATCTATTATTCACCTCATCCATTACATTATCTATGTCTGTATGTCTCATCTATCTGTCTATCTATCATCTATTCACCTATGTCTGTATGTCTTTATCTCTGTCTATCATCTCTATCTATCTATCTATCTATTCTCCTTTTCTATATCTATGTCTTTATGTCTTCTATCTATCTGTCTGTATCTATCTATCTATTCATCCTCATCCTTTATCCTTTTTATCTATGTCTATGTCTTTATCTCTGTCTATCTATCTATCTATCTATTCACCCTCATCCTTTACATTATCTATGTCTATGTTCTTTATCTCTGTCTTCTATCTATCATCTATTCTATCCTTTACATTATCTATGACTGTATGTCTTTATCTCTGTCTATCTATCTATCTATCTATTCACCTCATCCTTTACATTATCTATGACTGTATGTCTTTATCTCTGTCTATCTATCTATCTATCTATCTATCTATTCACCTCATCCTTTACATTATCTATGTCTGTATGTCTTTATCTCTCTATCTATCTATCTATCTATCTATCTATCTATTCACCTCATCCTTTACATTATCTATGTCTGTATGTCTTTATCTCTGTCTATCTATCTATCTATCTATCTATGTATCTATCTATCTATCTATCTATTCACCTATCCTTTATCCTATCTATTCTGTATGTCCTCATCCTCTTTCACATTATCTATGTCTGTATGTCTTTATCTCTGTCTATCTATCTATCTATCTATTCTCATCCTTTATTATCTACTGTATGTCTTTATCTCTGTCTATCTATCTATTCTATTCACCTATCCTTGCTGTACATTATCTCTGTATCTCTTTATCTCATTATCTATCTATCTCTATCTATTCACCTCATCCTGTTACTATCTATGTCTTTATGTCTTTATCTCTATCTATTATCTATCTATCTATCTATTCATCTATTCACCTCATCCTTTACATTATCTATGTCTGTATGTCTTTATCTCTGTTATCATCTATATCTATTCTATGTCATTATCTATGTCTGTATTTCTTTATCTCTGTCTATTCATCTATCTATCTATCTATCTATTCACCTCATCCTTTACATTATCTATGTCTGTATATGTCTATTCATCTATCTTTCTATCTATTCTATCCTTTACATTATCTATGTCTGTATGTCTTTTCTAAATCTATCTATGTTCATATCTATCTATCTATCTATCTATCTATTCCTCATTCCTTTACATATATGTCTGCATCTCTTTGTATCTATCTATTCATGTTCTATCTCTCTAAATATGTTCATATCATGTATCTATCATCTTGATCATTATCTCTGGCTTTTATCATCTCTGTATTCACTTCATCTTGATCATTGTCTGGCTATCAGTCTGTCTATCTATCTATCTATTTGCATAATTATCTTTCTAAAAATGTTTATCTGTTCATATCTATCTATCTATTCAAAAATAGATTATGTTCCCATTTTGAAATTCATTAATCAATTTCAACAATTGTCTCTGAGATCATTCTACTTGTAAATCCTTTTTGACATGTCGCTTATAAAAATGTAAGCGTGTTTGTATATTTTCTGCTTTGGGGCTTATTATTTATGTCATGCATTCAATCCATGGCTGAAACATATTTTATCTTCAAGCGTTCGCTCTTTTTTTTGTTTTCAGAATTTTCGGGGGATTATCTACTTAGCACACGAAGCCATAATATTAATCCTAATAGACAAGACCAAATACCCATTACTTTGTACTAAATGAAAACTTATTTATGTGTATATCGGAAGTGTGTGGACACCGAATTGTATTGTGTGCATGATTGTTTTCTATGGATTCCTTAGGTTATGACGTGAATATATTTCTATTTATAAGATATCAATGAATATATTTATTGGTTACACAATAAGTAATGTATCTCGTCGGTTAACATTTCATTTCGCTGTAAATCCGTAAGATAAAGATACAAAAGAAAAGAAATCAAAATTTAGACGAAAGAAAAGAAAGGAGGGCAAATAAAAAAAAAAGACGAAGAACGAAAGAATCTATGTGAATATAAATTATATGAAAAAAGAAAAACTAAGAATGTAAAATGAAAAAGAAAAAAGGTACGAAATTAAGCTAAAAAAAAGAAAAAAAAAAGAAAGAAAGAAAGAAAGAAAGAAAGAAAGAAAGTCAATGTTTTGCAAAGAAATGAAAGAGGGAAAAATGAGAAATGAAAAAATGTAGTTGCAAAGAAACAAACGGGATTACAAGCAAAAAAACCTGAAGGAGAAAGAAAGAAAGAAAGAAAGAAAGAAAGAAAGAAAGAAACGGAATTAAGTTATAAAAGAAAGAAAGAAAGAAAGAATAAGAGCAATAAATAAATAAAGAAAGAAAGAAAGAAAGAAAGAAAAAAGAAAGAAAAATAAAGACAGAAAGAAAGACAGAAAGAAAGAAAGAAAGAAAGAAAGAAAGAAAGAACCGGAATTAAGTTATGAAGAAAGAAAGAAAGAAAGAAAGAAACGGAATTAAGTTATAAAAGAAAGAAAGAAAGAAAGAAAGAAACAGAATAAGAGCAAAAGAAATAAAAGAAAGAAAGAAAGAAAAGAAAGAAAGAAAGAAAGAAGGAAAATAAATAAAGAAAGAAAGAAAGAAAGAAAGAAAAATAAGTTAATAAATAAATAAAGAAAGAAAGAAAGAAAGAAAAATAAGAGAAATAAATAAATAAATAAATTAAATAAAGAAAGAAAGAAAGAAAGAAAGAAAGAAAGAAAAGACAATACAGAAATAAATAAAAAATAAATAAAGAAAGAAAATAAAGACAGAAAGAAAAAAAAGAAAGAAAGAAAAATAAAGACAGAAAAGAAAGAAAGAAAGAAAGAAAGAAAGAAAGAAAGAAAGAAAGAAAGAAAGAAAGAAAGTCAATGTTTTACAAAGAAATGAAAGAGGGAAAAATGAGAAATGAAAGAAAAGTAGTTGCAATGGAAATAACGTGATTACAAGCAAAAGACCCTGAAGGTGAAATAAAGAAAGAAAGAAAGAGTGAATGAATGAATGAATGAATGAATAAAAGAAGGAAGGAAGGAAATAAAAAAGAAAGAATGAAAGGAAAACGTGGTATGCTTGAAAAAAGAAAGAAAGAAAGAACGATGAATGAATGAATGAATTAATGGAATTTAATAAGAGAAAGTAAGACAAAAGAAAGTGGGTAAAGAATATATGACGAAAAAATAAAGAATTAATATGCGTAAAAAGTAGAAGAAAGAAAGATAGAAGGCGTTTAATAAGAAAGAAAGAAAGAAAGAAAGAAAGAAAGAAAGAAAAAAGTAAGAAAGAAAGAAAGAAAGAAAAAAAGTAAGAAAAAAGAAAGAAAGAAAAAAGTAAAAAAGAAAGAAAGAAAGAAAGGAAAAAGTAAGAAAGAAAGAAAGAAAGAAAAAAGAAAGAAAGAAAGAAAGAAAAAAGTAAGAAAGAAAGAAAGAAAGAAAAAGTAAGAAAGAAAGAAAGAAAAAGTAAGAAAGAAAGAAAGAAAAAAAGAAAGAAAGAAAGAAAGAAAGAAAGAAAGAAAGAAAAAGAAAAAAAAAAAGAAAGAAAAAGAAAAAGAAAGAAAAAAGAAAGAAAGAAAGAAAGAAAAAAGTAAGAAAGAAAGAAAGAAAAAGTAAGAAAGAAAAAAGTAAGAAAGAAAGAAAGAAAGAAAAAAGTAAGAAAGAAAGAAAGAAAAAAGTAAGAAAGGAAGAAAGAAAGAAAGAAAAAGAAAAAAAAGTAAGAAAGAAAGAAAGAAAGAAAGAAAGAAAGAAAAAAGTAAGAAAAAAAGAAAGAAAGAAAAAAGTAAGAAAGAAAAAAGAAAAAAAGAAAGAAAGAAAAAAGCAAGAAAGAAAAAAGTAAGAAAAAAAGAAAGAAAGAAAGAAAGAAAGAAAAAGAAAGAAAAAAAAAAAGAAAAAAGAAAGAAAGAAAAAAGAAAGAAAAAAAAAAAAGAAAGAAAGAAAAAAGAAAAAAGAAAGAAAGAAAGAAAGAAAGAAAGAAAGAAAGAAAGAAAGAAAAAAGAAAAAAGAAAGAAAAAGAAAGAAAAAAAGAAAGAAAGAAAGAAAGAAAGAAAAAAAAAGAAAAAAAAGAAAGAAAGAAAAAAGTAAGAAAAAGAAAAAAAAAAAAAAGAAAAAAAAAAAAGCAAGAAAGAAAAAAGTAAGAAAGAAAAAAGTAAGAAAGAAAGAAAGAAAGAAAAAAGTAAGAAAGAAAGAAAGAAAGAAAGAAAGAAAAAAGTAAGAAAGAAAAAAGTAAGAAAGAAAGAAAGAAAGAAAGAAAAAGAAAGAAAGAAAAAAGTAAGAAAGAAAAAAAAGGCTGAAAGAAATATACACCTTAAGAAACGAAAAAGAAGACCTACATAAAAAAAAAAAAGATATAAAGTAAGAAAGAAAAAAAACGAATGGATGGAAAGAATGCAGTCAGAAAGAAAGAAAAAGAAAATTTGTAAAAAATACACAAAGAAAGAAAAATGTGGAATGGAAGGAAACAAGAATAAAAGATAGAAAAAAGAAAGAAATGGAGAATAAAAAGGAAATGAAGGAACGAATACACAAAAAAGAAAGAAAAAAAAAAGAAAAAATATATAAAAGATAAAAAGCATGTAATAAGAAAGAAAGAAAGAAAGAAAGAAAGAAAGAAAGAAAGAAAAGAGAACGAAAGAAAGAAATAATGTCAATGTTTTGCAAAGAAATGAAAGAGGAAAAAATGAGGAATGAAAGAAAAACATTTTCAATGACACACATGTGAAAACACCTGAAGCAGAAAGAAAGAAAGAAAGAAAGAACGAAAGAAAGAAAGAAGAATTGGTAGAAACAATGCAATCAGAAAGAAATAAAAAAGAAAGACTATAGAAAGTTAGAAATGAAAAAGAAAACATGCGTAAGAAATTGAAGAAAAGTTGAAAGAAAGAAAGAAATGTCCGGAATTACGTAATAAATAAATAAAATAGAAAATAAAATAAAAGAAAAGAAAAGAAAAGAAAAGAAAAAAGAAAGAAAGAAAGAAAGAAAGAAAGAAAGAAAGAAAGACCCGGAATTGAGTTAAAAGAAAGAAAGAAAGCAATAATAAATAAAACACACCTGAAAAAAAGATGGAAGGAGTAAAATCCGAAAGAATGAAAAAAAGTAATACTTTAATTGTTAAAGAGAAAAAGAAATGAAAGTAGAAAAAGATGAATGAAAGACAAGTAAACGTCGATACAACGAAAGAAAAGAAACTAGTAGCCCGCCAAAACACGTAAGATGAAAATAAGTATCAGTGAAAATCAGAAAGATGAAACTGTAGAGAGGAAAGACAAGATGACAGAAGAAATGAAAAACTCCGATCTTGAAGCCAAAATGAAGAAAAGAGAAAGCCAATAAAATGGGAATGAATGAAAAAGAAAGAAATTAAGAAGGAAATATTGAATGAAAAAAAATGATAATATCAAATGAAGTGTATCACAATAGAAATATACCATTACATTCTTTATCTTTTAGTAAAACATCTCCGGATTATTATTATTATTATTATTATTATTAATATTATTATTATTTCTTTTTTGCTTGGCGGGCATAAGTACAAGATAAACCGTTTATCAAGGAATTCTTCTTTCCTTTGAAAGATCTTAATTAAAATCTAAAATTGTAATTTCGAAAAGCAGCACTCCCTACAGCTTGTGATCGATCCACAATTAAACCCAAACGTATAACTTAAATCCAAAATTAACCGATCGAATATCTGATGTATCTTTGATTGGGTATTTTTTTATTATTATTATTATTATTATTAATTTTCGTTTTCTTTTTCGTCTTTTGGTTTTGTGTTCATTGTTTTACATTTTAATTTCTATAAAAGGCACGACAACTAAAGAAAGATGGCAAATATTTCTTTCGTTCATTCGTTTCTTCCTTCATTCACTTACGTTTTGAAAGTAAATGAATTAGACTTGCGGAGCTTTTGTCTATTAAAATTAATTAATTAAAGGAGTTTAAGATTTATAGGAGAATGTGAACTCATTAAACTTTAACCTTTTTTCTTATTTGTTCTTCAATTTCAGGTTTAGAAGCGTGCCGCCATAATGGATTTAATATCTGGAAAACTAAGGTACAAAATAAGTGCGTAGTTTCAAGTTGTGATATATTTATACAGCATTTCCGCCAGTGGTCCTTTATAAAATCAATATCCTATATATATATATATATATATATATATATATATATATATATATATATATATATAGATATATATATAGACAGTGCTGTTAGATAAAAGTGATACACCTGATTTTTTTACTCAATGTTCTCTTCTCCGATGAAACGAAAGTTGAGCTAAATTCAAAGGATAAGCGATCTAAAATCTGAAGAAGAAGCTTCGAAAGCTCTTTGAATTTAGCAGTAAGTACTGTCAAACATCCGTTCAGTATAATGTTCTGGGAATGCTTTTCTTGTCATGGAACTAGTTTCTTAAAACCTATTGAAAAGACCCTCATGAACGAACAGTACAAGAGAATTTTAGAGTCTTGTCTGCTCCCTTCTGCTGAAAGGGTGCAAATCGATCCCACTAAGCTCATTTTTATGCAGGATAATGTTCCCTGTCACAAATCAAAATTGATCAAGGAATACTTTGATGAGAAGCAGGTGAGTGATATGACATGGCCGCCCCAATCTCCTGATCTCAACCCCATAGAAAACCTATGGAGCATCATAAAGTACAGGCACTCGAGAAATCAGTAGAGCAACGAGGAGAACGAATAGAGTACAATTCCAACGTTCAACGTAACATTTAATTTCAAAAAGTGCTCAATATAGAGTAGAGCAATATTATTTATTTTAGGATATTACACCGACAATATGACAAAATCGCTACACAATTGCACTCGTCTTTAAATGGATATCAATGCATCTCATCAGGTGATTGTAAATTACTGGCGAGTGAACGATGTGTTTAGATTTAAAAGCAAATTACAATCAAAGATGGGTTATAAATTTTGACGACTTATCACTGATCAACCAGATATGACCTACATAAAATTTAAACTAAGCGGAGAAGGAAGAAAATTATAAATGGGTCATGACCGGTAGACTGAAATTTAACAGTAGCCAGACGTAAACTTAAAGCGGATACATATGGTTACATAAAATTCACAAGCCAGACAATGCAGTTCCCTAAGTTACTAAGATGTTGTATTTTGCTTTTACATCTCAATAAATCGTTCACTCCCCAGTAACTTACAATCTTCTGATGAGATAGATTGATATGCATTGAAATACGACGACAGTTGTGTAGCGATTTTATGTTTTCGATGTTATATATATATATATATATATATATATATATATATATATATATTATTCGGACTAATGTCCTCATCTTTGTCGCCATATTTATCACAAGGTTTCGGCCGTTGTACGCTCCGGCCTTCTTCAGGTGGTTGGAATTTCTAACTGAACCCTTTATTTCGCTCACTGGGGTAGACTGTTCTGGTTCCCTGTTCTAGTTCCACGTGCCATGTTTTTGATGGATGTCAGTTATTAGTTATCTCCTGCTAAATTCCCTCACACTCTTTGGGTCCTGTCACTGGATCTAACTAACGCCTTTATCCACTGTGCCACGTGTCTTTGAGGACATCTGGGTATGAATTTCTGGGTATTATAAACCTAATTTCTTCAGCAACCATTTTTACCAGTGCTCATATTGAAATTTTGCTGTTTTCATTCCATGTTTTTTACCAGAGCTCATATTGCAACTTTGTTGTTATCATTTCTTTCTCTGACACTCCCACTGGTTCCCATATTGTATTTATTTCTATGCTTGGTCGGCTCAGGAGATTTTTGTGGCCTAGCATATGTGCTGATTCCTTAAGTTTACGAATTTTCCAATGGTGTTCCTTGTCTATGATCTCAACATGATCCCACATCTTGGTATGAATTTCTGGGTATTATAAACCTAATGTCTTCAGCAACCATTATATATATATATATATATATATATATATATATATATATATATAAAAGAGAAAGAACAGTGTGATATATAATCCGGTGTTCTTATTAATTATTCTTTATTTTTACAAAACAGTGCTTAATGCAAATCTACAGAGCATGAATATTATAATTTTACAAATTGAAAAGTTTAAATTTACCGGCGAAACAAAATTGCCGAAAACCTTTTTGTCGTTGATAAAGATTAGACGACATGCGTTGAAAAGATGTCATCATTTGTTGAAAAAGGGACTCTTACCCTAACTTAACTTAACCTCTTTTCGAAAGTAACTCATAGTTTTGATACAATACAATACTGAAAATGAATACCGTTGTCAAAATGATTGAATTTTCCCGGATCCTTTGAAACTAATATTTTGACTGTGCATATAAATCTCACTAAATTTCAAAACAAGTTATTCCAAAATTCGCTTGACAATAAAACAGGACTAGGAATTTTAACTTAATTCTATAATTGAATTTGAAGTTTTTAGTTTCTGTTTTTGAAACATGGTAATTGCTGTGTAGCGATAGAACGATATTTTAAATTAGTAAAATTATAATATATATATATATACTCAATAGATATTGTGTACGTAGGCATATCTAAATTTATTACAGATTTCGATTTTTCAATTTCGTATCGATTTTTATCAAATACGTTGCAACTATATATATGGGCAATTCTACCTGGTGTAATGGTTAACAAGCTTGTATCTCTATATCAATTACTATCGTATAGTGCTCTTGATCCTCACTGGGTGTTCCATTCTTTCAGCCTTAAGCCACATCTCAGCCAAACTTAAAAAGCCCTTGAGTACTCCTATGTGGTGTAATGGTTAGCTAACTTCTCTCCATATATCAATTACGACTGATGAATGACATCTATCCTCACTGGGTGCCCCATACATTCAGTTCCGTGCCACAAGCTTTACTAAGTAAATCACTATTTCAATTATTTGTCTATATCAAATACACACACACACACACACACACACACACACACACACACACACACACACATATATATATATATATATATATATATATATATATATAATGTAAATTGAGAGAGCGTAATTATTATAAATTAACTGATTTAAAATATGGTTTCTTCGCTACACATGAATTACCATGTTTCAAAAGCCCAAGCTAAAACTTCAAATTTAATTATATAATTAAATTAAAATAAAACTAATGCATTTAATTTAGAACTAATGTTTTTTTTTTTATTTATATAATTAAATTTGAAGTTTTTTGCTTCGGATATCAGCACGTAAGTAAATGCAATGGATTCGACTGGAATTCGATCTCGGATCTCCGGTTTCTCAGTCCAAGCCGCGATCCATTACTCTACCGAGCCTCCTCATTTCGCATGGTTTATATTTTCTTGCAAAAATTCCATATCTACAACGGATAAACCTTAAAATAATCATAACAGAGCGCGCTCACGCGTGTTTTTTTTTTTAATTACCATCTAACAAAATGCAGATTTTATCGCAGTTCCAGTAAGTTTTTCTTCATATCTGCTGATACATCCTGTTTATAGATAAAATATTTAAGTAAACATAAAAATGTCTTAAAATAATTGTCGGACTTTCTCCATTTCATAATGTATGATGTCATATGTTTACCTTTGGATACGCCATGAGCAGATATGAACGTACGTGAAGGAATCATGGAAGATTGTAATTTAAAGACAGTTAAATCGACCTTACCAAACGCTCCTCAGTAGCCGAACCGGTTAAAGACACGTCAGGCTATATGACTGTTCTGTATAGGATACAGGTTCGATTCCTGTCGGAGGACGAATATTTTCTATGAAAATTCCTCGGACATTCAGGCCGGTAAATGTTGTTTAATACTGTTTATTATAAACAGAGCATTTACTTAAATATTTGTATCTAAAAAAAGAATACCCGCTCGGCCCGGTGGCTAGGATCAAAGTGTAGTATCTGCGCTTTGTGAGCTGCCGAGCCGGGTGTCTGTCGAACTCTCTGCTTGCAGAGAGGAACCCGGACGAAGCTCCGCCGAAGGGTGGGGTTTCGTTCGGGGAGGTTGACGGAACTAGCCCGCTTGGTCGGGTTTAGATGGGTTTTATTTTTGGCTGGGCCTACGGGCTCGGACATACCCACATTAAAAGGCCTTGTGCCACATTCAATTCCTGGGGTGAATTGATAAATACCATCTAAAAAAGAATACCCGCTCGGCCCGGTGGCTCTGATCAAAGTGTAGTATCTGTGCTTTGTGAGCTGCCGGGCCGGGTGTCTGTCGAACTCTCTGCTTGCAGAGAAACCCGGACAAGCTCCGCCGAAGGTGGGGTTTCGTTCAGGGGAGGATTGACAAACCCTCCCGCTTGGTCCTGGTTTAGATGGGTTTATTTTTGGCTGGGCCTGCGGCTCCAGACATACCCACGTAAAAAGGCCTTGTGCCACATTCAATTCCTGTGGGTGAATTGATAAATACCATCTAAAAAAGAATACCCGCTCGGCGGTGGCTGGGATCAAAGTGTAGTATCTGTGCTTTGTGAGCTGCCGAGCCGGGTGTCTGTCGAACTCTCTGCTTGCAGAGAGGAACCTGGACGAGCTCCGCCGAAGGGTGGGGTTTCGTTCGGGGAGGTTGACGGAACTAGCCCGCTTGGACGGGTTTAGATGGGTTTTATTTTTGGCTGGGCCTACGGGCTCGGACATACCCACATTAAAAATAATTGTGCCACATTCAATTCCTGTGGGTGAATTGATAAATACCATCTAAAAAAGAATACCCGCTCGGCCCGGTGGCTAGGATCAAAGTTTATCTGTTCCGAGCCGGGTGTCTGTCGAACTCTCTGCTTGCAGAAACCCAGACGAATCTCCGCCGAAGGGTGGGGTTTCGTTCAGGGAGTTGACAACTAGCCCGCTTGGACCAGGTTTCGATGGGTTTATTTTGGCTGGGCCTACAGGCTCAGACATACCCATATTAAAAGGCCTTGTGCCACATTCAATTCCTGTGGGTGAATTGATAAATACCATCTATAAAAAGTACTTATATACATAAAAATGTCTTTATATGTATACATATATACATATACACACACACACACATATATATATATATATATATAGAGAGAGAGAGAGAGAGTGAGATAAGAATGTGTGTTTATGTGAAAGCCTTTGTATTGTAATTATATATTGGCGGCTTTTGGTCAAGCCAGCCTTCGTTCATGATAAGACGTAATTAATTTCCATAAAATCTTTTCAGGTAAGAGAAAGGAAGAAAATTAAATATCTCTTCTTCTAATTATATATTTCATTTATTATGATTGCTATGCCTCCTGATTGATAACACTTCGAGAAAATGAACGATGGTGCAAAACATTTCCTAATATTAGCTTACTACGCTTCCAGGATGTGAGATTAGTGTGCCTGTTGAGACGGGGGTTGATCGTATCTACAGAAATTCTTTTCTGCAAGAAATATATAAGGTGTATTTTGGGAATATTTTCTTTGATCCTTTCACCCAAAGAATGGCAACAAAGCCACTAAGATACAAAGGGTTACAGAGAGAAAAATAATTTAAGAAAAAGAAAACGTTATGGAGAATAGAAAGAGCAATAAAAGAACAGGAATTAAGTTCAAGATATGCGGATCGCCTCTCATCGTTGTACAGTTGAAAAAGCTAAATGTAACCGTAGGTCCTATGCTAAAAGTTTCTTCTCTCGAACTTCTCCCATGTGGAATTCTTTCTGTTTCTTGCTTCTTTTGATCTTCAAAAAATTAAATGCAATGTCAATCGTTATCTTCTCTCTTCTCATTTCTTATTTTGTTGTTCGCTGATTATTAATATTTTTTTTCATATTCTACCACACTCAGTAACAACATGCGTCTTCGTAGCTTTATTGCCTTGTTTGAGATGAAATAGTTAAAAAACGAAGAAGGCAAATAGAACGATTTAAATTTCATGTAAAATTTTGAAAATCAAAGTTGACACGATAGCCAGAGGTCTAAAGAACTTTCCACAAACGAGAAATGCGATAGAAGAAACTCCTAGCATAGAATATACGGTTCGGTTTCGATATTCCAATTGTAGATGTAGACGCAGATAGAGAACAAGACAAAAAAGGAAACAATTATCGATTACAAGATTTAAATTGATAATAATTTCTTAATACAGGGTATCCATAAAGTTCGTGTGCACTTTAAAAAATTTAAAACTTTATTTGTATTTGCGATAGAAATATTCTGTAAAAATTTTTTATAAAGTTTAATGTTTTAAGTATAGCTAAAATAACTAATGTAATTTCAGGCATTACTGTCAATCAGTTGGCAATTTTTTTCCGTGAACTGCAAAATCGTATTACCCTTTGTATTGCTAATAATCGAGGACATGTGGAAGCTCAAATAAAATGTCAATAAAACTTTACAAAACATAGATTTACTTCTTTCTAATCCTTTTTACAAATTATTTCTATCGCAAATACAAATAAACTTATAAATTTTTTAAAGTGCACACGGACTTTTTGGACAGCTCTATATATTATTTCTCCTTGTTTCAATTATTATTTCAAATATTATATACATCGCTTTTTGCTCAATATATCTTCATGCTCACAAGTTTATTTTTGTTAATATAACACTGAAATGAAAATATCTCATGGAAGAATAAGATTAGCAATAGAACGACAAACACATTTCAAGATCAATTTGAATCAAGACGTTTACTTAATTGTCATATACCGTACCTATAAAAACAAACGGGTATGCCCCAATCCTCATAAATACGCTGGACACTATTGTAAGTAGGGGTAATATGGTGACTACGTTGTCCAACACTAGCAGTGGTTTACCTACTTCACGCCGCTGGCGAGTATTGCATTTTGTTGATGTTATAAAGATTATCATTTCATTTCCAGCCTCCGTTTTGTTTATTCCTCATTCAGTAAACGTTCCTAGGTTACAATATTTATAGACACTCAGTAAGCACTTGAAAATTAGCGGCTCTAAAGCCTCGCTTGAGACGAAATTGTTTAAAAAAGAAGACAAAAGTTAACGACTGACAATTTACAGGAAAGAGAGAGACCGGAAGAGAGTTCTACAAGCGAGAAATGCATTTCTTAGCATAGATCATTACGGTTAGGTCTAGACATTCCAACTGTAGATACAGATATATCACGAGGCAAAATGGAAACTATTACCGATTACAATAATTTTTTAATAATATATATTATTTCTCTTTGCTTCATTGGTATTATATAAATCGCAATAAATTTTCATGTTCACCATTTTATTTATTTTAATATAACACTGAAATAGAAATATCTCTTGGAAGAAAAAGATTAGCAATAGAACGACAAACACTTTTCAAGATCAATTTGAATCAAGACGTTTACTTAATTGTCATATACCGCACCTATGAACACTAATGATTATGTCCCAATCCTCATAAATTCGTTGGACACTATTGTAAGTGTTCATATGATAAGTAGTCGACCACTAGCAGTGGTTTACCTACTTCCCGCCGCTGGCGAGCATTGTATTTTGTTGATATTAGAATGATTACCATTTCATTTCCAACATCCGTTTTGTTTATTCCTCATTCAGTAACCCTTACGAGATTACAACAGTCTTTCTCCATAATAAGGATTTTATTTCCTGTTTTTTATTGGTTTCTGTTATATACCGTACCTATGAACACTAATGGTTATCTCCCACTCATCATAAATACGCTGGACACTATTATGGGTAGTGGAGGTAATATGCGAAGTATTCCACTACTAGAAGTGGTTTACCTACTTCGCGTCGCTGGCGAGTATTGTATATTGTTGATGTTATAAAGATCACCAGTTCTATTTGCAACCCCCGTTTTGGTCATTCCTCATTCAGTAACCCTTTCTAGGTTACAAAATAATTCTACCGTTGTCCCATAATAATTGTTCCATTTAGTCTATGAAATGTGTATGCAAATGGTACAATCATTATGGGACAGAGAGTGTCAAATGTTTCCTCTCTTCTTTCAATTTAATCTGATTATTAAAGTAGCCATTCTTCTATATTATCTCTTATATTCCGTACCTATGAACACTAATGGGTATGCCTCAATCATCATATATGCGTTGGACATTATTGTAAGTGGGGGGGGCATATGCTGTTTAAGTAGTCCACCACCAGTAGTTGTTATTTTGTTGATGTTATAAGGGTTACCATTTCATTTCCAAACTCTGTTTTGTTTATTCCTCATTCAGTAACCCTTTCTAGGTTACAACATTAATAGACACTAAGTAAGCACTTGAAACATAGTGGCTCTGTTGTCTTGCTTGAGAGGAAATTATTTAAAAAAGAAGACAAAAGATAACGATTGACGTTGCACTTAAATTTTTGAAAATCAAACTTAACAGGAGAAGGAGAAACTGGAAAAGAGTTCCAAAAGCGAGAAATGCGAGTGTAGAAAATCTTAGCATAGAACATACGCTTATATATATATATATATATATATATATATATATATATATATATATATATATATATATATGTGTGTGTGTGTGTAAGCAAATATATGGATATAGATCCGACAGTATGGATTGTTTGGATAAGTCTTGTTCTTATGTACATCGTCTTTGTCATGTTGTATTGATAATGTTATAATTTATGAATATGTCCTGAAGATGGTTTATTAGACCGAAACGTCCGACGTTGACATATTAACATTAAAACAGCATAATTGCATATAAGGGTTTTTGTTGTTTTTTCCGTATATATTTTTCTTCATATATATATATATATATATATATATATATATATATATATATATATATATGAACGGATTATATTAAAAATAACAGACTTAATGTTTGTCATTTATTCAATCAGACATGCCTCAAAAGAGAATTTGCTACCTAAATACACACACACACACACACATATATATATATATTTATATATATATATAGTAAAGTAATGAAGGGTTTGGTATTTCGTGTGGATAATTCCAAAGAATACGTAATCCAGAGAAGAAAAGCATGATTCAAGTAGCATTGGCTGCTCTGTCAACGAATGCCGAATGTTTCCTTATAAGAAAATTGCTAATTTTACCATTACCATTAGAGATGAGGAGAACAGATATTAAACTTCGATCCCAGCCCGATGAACATGGAGTGAAGAAAAGCCTAACTCAAGTAGCATTGGCTGCTCGGTCAATGAATGCCGAATGTTTCTTTATAAGGAACGGCTAATATTACCATTACCATTAGAGATGAGGAGAACAGATACTACACTTTGATCCCAACCCGATGTCCAAGAGCGAAGAAAAGCGTAACTCAAGTAGCATTGGCTGCTCGGTCACTAGATGCCGAATGTTTCTTTATAAGGAACGGCTAATATTACCATTACCATTAGAGATGAGGAGAACAGATACTACACTTTGATCCCAACCCGATGTCCAAGAGCGAAGAAAAGCGTAACTCAAGTCGCATTGGCTGCTCGGTCACTAGATGCCGAATGTTTCTTTATAAGGAACGGCTAATATTACCATTACCATTAGAAATAAGAACAGATACTACATTTTGATATTTGTTTTTATTCGTTTTATATTTGTAGTCAGGCACCTGACACCACCTTCATTTTATAAATATCTTTTTAATCTCGATTTTCATTTTGCATCTTTTCGCTGAAAAGACTAATTGCGGTTTCCATATTAGTAATAATTGCTTCCATATCCCAGATTCTGTACAATTTTCTTCCTATCCTGGTATTAGTTTGTTAATTGGTATGATTAATTAATTTTCCTGGAGCCTAATTACAATTATTATAGACGTAATTAATAGACAACTCTCCTGAGTGGCTTTGTTTGCGTTAACTTACGTCCTTTAATTCTTCTGATTCATATTTTCCTGTGTTCTGTGTCCCCTCAGTACGTCGGCAATCATAGCTCTCCACAGCTTCCTGCCTTTTGTAGTTTTCGGAGTAATTATTGTCTTTTTTACGCCACTCTTACGAGACAGGATAGAATAATGTTTAGCGGTTAAGACTGAGCAGACGAAGAGCCGAGTTCGGATTCCAATCGAGTTTACATTCACTTCACTTGGGAAGTGTATGAACATAGATCTACTGACGTTTTCCGGTATGTCTCATTTATTCTATTTGCGATTTTGTCAATGCCAAAATTGTCTAAGACTTCCAGCGTTTCTGTTACAATTCCATGACCAACGTTGATTTCACTTCAGAATTTAATATTTCTGTTCATTCGGAATTTGTTTGTATTGCCGCTTTCTCAATCCTGGAAGAGTTCTACAAGAGTTCTAAGACTTCCATGACCAGTGATGATTTCACTTCAGAATTTAATATTTCTGTTCATTCGGTATTTGTTTGTATTGCTGCTTTCTCAATCCTGGAAGAGTTCTACAAGAGTTCTCAGACTTCCAGCGTTTCTGTTACAATTCCATGACCAGCGTTGGTTTCACTTCAGAATTTAGTATTTCTGTTCATTCGGTATTTGTTTGTATTGCCGCTGGAAGAGTTCTACAATTTATTTGTCCCACCTCTAAAGTATTTTTCATTCTCTCATTTGAAGGCGGGTGTTCCCTGAGGCTCTATACCGAGTCCTACACTGTTTCTGATCTACAACTATAACCTTTCTGGTGTCATCAATTCTCAAGCACGCATTTATGCAGGCGATACTAACATTTATACCTGTGTCTATAATAAATACGGCAATGCTGACAAAGCTAACCTGGCCGTTGGTCATGCAAAGGACCTCCATTCAATGGTTGACATGAGCAGAAACTTGCTTGTAAATTTTAATGACTTCAAAACGAAACTGCTTTAATTTAACCACCATAGAGAAACTTTCCTGCCGCCTATCGAGTGCGTACCACGGCGTTTTTGTGACCTCACGTTTTCCACTAACTTATGCTGGAACAACTACATTGAATCGATAGCTGTATCTACCACAACAAAAGTTACTGCTCTGTGTCATTCCAGAAGGTTTTTTTCTCCTCTGAGTTCATCCTAAACATCTATAAATCTACCATTCGCCCAAACATTGAATACTGTTTGCTATAAACGGTCTGGTGCCCTGCCGTTCATCTCAAGCTCCTCGAAAAAAATCCAAAGAAATATCTGTAATGTAGTCGATTGTGACTTGGCATTTCGACTCCGTACACTTTCTTGCAGTCGTTATGTGGCTTCCCTCTGTCTTTTCTACAAATACTTTCACGGTAACTGTTCTGGTGGGCTCTTCCCTTGGTACCCCGTCTACATGAATTTAAGCGTGTTACCAGATTGGCATCTAGGTCCCATGCTTTTCTTGTTGAAACAGTTAAATGTAACCGCCTCTTCGACTCAGTTTGTCCTCTCGCACTTTCCAAACTACAGCCCTGTTACGTGCTTTCCTGACAATTACAATCTTCAAAAATTTGAATACAACTTGTGTCGGTATCTTCTGAGCCCATGATCACCGTTTTTCTTATTACCCTTCTATAAACCACCTATACCCAGTCGTTTCGCTTATCTTCACTCTCTGTAACGCCCTGTGTACTAGTGGCACTCCCTCCTTGCTTGGGTCGAAGTGTTTAAAAAACTATCAGGATTCTTTCCTTGGCTTTTATGTATAAACTTGATGACATGTCTTTTGTCCTATTAGCTCCTATTTTCTCTATGTCTACTCTCTATATAATACTGATTCTTTTTGAGTTCATGCCTTTTTTGGCTGCCTGCGTTTGTTATAGATTATTTTGTGCAATATCCTATATTCTATCGCATACATTCGAATTGTCTTTTGTCTCCTTGTTCCTGCCAATCTTGTTGGGAATGGTTACAAAATACTTCCCCCCCCCCACAATTTATATGCAGAAGCAGACAAAATGCATACGATTCTAGAGGACAGAAGAGTGGGGAAGAATATCAGTGAAACGTATTCGTTAGTTTAGCATCCCGCTACATGCGGCCTTAGCCTGTCTGTGGAATCCGGGTGTGGAAAGCGTGTCGACATTTCAGATTTTTTGCGGCCCCCTATTGTTTTCACACCGTTTTGTTTTTATATTAAAAACAAATAAACAACAGAAATCCCTCATTGTTAGAATTCCACGCCCACGATTTTTATCCTTACCAATCGCTCGCTATCCTGGTTTAGCCTCCATATTCTGTAACACATAGTTGTATTTTATGGTAAACTAATATTTCAACCGATCCACGCTTCAGCCTCCTGATTGCGTTTTTGATTATATTATAGAATTTTGCAATAGATAGCACATTCAGGCGATTGGTTGAATATATTTTTGGCTGTTTTTGACAACTCAAAATGCAACATTTATTTTTTGCTGAAATGGATAG
>CAHIKZ030001087.1:510000-572500 GCA_903632075.3 Acanthosepion pharaonis | reverse complement strand
ATATTTGTATTTTCACCAGCGGAAGCATTCATCGTCCATTTTATATCTGGGTTCCGAAACAACTCGATTCAGCGGAGGAACATTCGATCTTCACTGCTCTGTGCCCAAAGAACACAACGTGGGGCAGAGCAGATGAAGGAACAAAGTGGTCAGCAGATAGCCATCAGTTGACCGGCGGCAGTACTGACCAGCCTGGGAAGGACACCGGATCGAGTCGGACCGGCCGGGTTATAATTGGTTGCCATGAACAAGATCAGACCCTGCGTATTATAACTGGAACGAAAATTATAACATAAATATGTTATGAAATCACTACAAAAATAGTCATTTTGTTTCAACACTTCTGATGTCTTATCAAGTGATGGTGTTTAATTAGCAAAGTCTAAGTTTCAGAGAAAATGGAAAAAAAGTTGACTTATATTTAACATGAAATAAAGTGAGTTGAAATTTCTAAGGAACAAAACGAGGAATGAAGTCTTGGAAAATTTGACATGCACAGAACATATTGAAGATATGACAGACAGAATAACACAGCGCAAAAACTATTTCACGAGAAAAACCTCAAAAAACACAAGTGAATATCTTGGAAAATTTACATGGCTAAAATACAAAGACAATATACCACATAACTTGAGTGCTTAGATTTGGAGCGGGTAGAATGGAGATCAAAGTGTTTTAGTGGACTCGGCAATTTTCACTCTGCTTGTCTGAATCATCTTCAAGAAACGAGAGAAAGATCAAAAAGGTCAGCAAATCTAACAGTGATCTCATCTCACAATTCACAAACTTGCTCCATATGTGGCCTCCTTTGTAAATCACTTCCGTCTTAAATGCCACTTACGATTATCGCATAAAATTTCATAACTGAATCAACTAAGCTGTCAGATCCCCATACGTCGAAACCAACGGGAGAGTCCATTATATATATATATATATATATATATATATATATATATATATATATATATATATAGTTGGATAGATGTGAGTTTTGGTTTTACGCTATTTGCTATCGTGAGACAAAGTGATTAATTTTTAATTTGGGATTTATATATGGTTGCATAGATCGGTTTTTTATGTTAGCATTATCAATGATATTGATCGCCTTCAAATAAGTACCGCACATATACAGTATACAAATAATACATATAAAAATGTATTTGTATATATATATATATATATATATATATATATATATATATATATATATATATATATATATATTAGAAGGAAATTACTGAAAGTAACTGAAACTCACCCAAGCGAGCTGAATATGTAATGCTCCTCATGCCAATGACACTTCCACTGAGCTTCTCTACGGCATATGACTTCACTGAAATTTGATGTGTTCCTCTCGAATTTATATTTAAACTGGGGGTCATCAGGAGAGTCTGTGCACCGTTTCGGAGCCTTCCTCTCAACGGTTTCAGTTACACAACGCCCCCCCTCACTGATGTGAGGCCTCATTATAACGATATAACATATATAACGGGTGTATCATCATCATCATCAAGAAGAAGAAGAAGAAGAAAAAAAAGAAGAAGAAGAAATAACACTTGAAATTCTAGTAAAGCTCGCTTCATTTGGGAAGGCTAATAAAATAATCTAGAATTTAAACTGGAGGGAAAAGCCTGCATGCGGTTAAAAACTGAATTAATGATATCTGTAATTGTCTGGGGTTTTTATAACTCTATTGGACTCTACTTTGAGGAAGAAGAATGCATAAAATTACTATCCAAGCTTAACAAATGAAGAGTGATGAAATCGAATAGAAATGAAAAATACATATTCATCATTAATTAATCATGGCTAAGGATCGGAAGATTATGAAGGACTAAAATTAAGTTAAAATATTTATCTATTATTCCAGGATTATTTCTCATCTTATTAAAGATTTATTTTTTTAAATATTTGGTTGAACATTTTAAGGAGAAATATCAAAAAGGCAATATTTACTTAGAGATACAAAGAATCAGAAATTGTGGAGAGCCATGTTTGCTTATGTGCCGAAGGAAATGATATGAGTTTGTGAGCATCGATTTCACGGTTGTACAATTTAAGCGTAAAATCGACGGCCAGAAACTCATATCATAGCCATTCAACTAAATAGGTTAGTTCTCCCAAGGACATTAAGCGGTGTCTAATAAGCAACACACGTATAATATATATATATATATATATATATATATATATATATATATATATGTGTGTGTGTGTGTGTGTGTGTGTGTGTGTGTGTGTGTGTGTAAAAATATATAGAAAATAGGAAAGAACTCGTTAGGTAAATAATCCAAAGTTCTTTAGTATTTTTGTTATTATTTTTAAAAAATAGTGCTCGATACAAAAGTAGAGCATAAATATATATAAATAATTGTTTTGAAACATGAGAACTCTTATGTAGCGTTGGAATCCTATTTTTAAGTAAATAATTATATATATATATATATATATATATATATATATATATATATATATATATATATAAAAAGTCTTAAACACTAATATTCCATGGTCATAATTTATTCCATTGTAATCGTAAATACGATCCAATTCATCAGACCTAGAAATTAAAAAGAAAACAGAAAAATAAAACAACTCCTTACTCTGTCCTGGACATTGAGTTCTACCTGGATTCTATCCTCTTGGATATTATATATATATATATATATATATATATATATATATATATATATTTTATCCGAAAATTATAACATAAATATGTTATAAAATCACTACAATAATAGCCATTTTCTTTCAGAACTTCTGGTATCTTATCAAGTGATGGTGTTTAATTCAACAACATCACTTCATAAGACACCAGAAGTGTTGAAACGAAATGGCTATTTTTGCAGTGATTTTATAACTTATTTATGCTATCATTTTCGAATAAATTATATTTTCTCTCTTTTGCATTGAACTCCTTATAAGAATAGTATTTTGGGGTTATTGGAATTTATTCCGTATACACCAATCCTATATATAGGCATATCTATATATATATATATATATATATATATATATATATATATATATATATATATATATATCTATTAAAGATATATATATTTTTATATTTAACGTATATATTTTATAGATACAAGTATTTAAGTAAATGCTGTTTTTTTTTTAATGATAAACAGTATTAAATAACATTTACCGGCCTGAATGTCAAAGAACGAATATTTTCTATGAAAATTTCTCGGACATTCAGGCTGGTAAATGTTATTTAATACTGTTTATCATAAAAAAAAAAAAACAGAGCATTTACTTAAATACTTGTATCTATAAAAAACAACGTTAAACATAAAAATATCTTTAATAAATAAATTGTCCGACCTTGTCAATTTCTTAATATATATATATATATATATATATATATATATATATATATATATATATATCTATATATATATATATATATATATATATATATATATATATCGATACCTATATTTCTATATCTATATATATATATATATATATATATATCGATACCTATATATTTCTATATCTATATATATATATATATATATATATATATATCGATACCTATATTTCTATATCTATATATATATATATATATATATATATATATATATATACCTATATTTATATCTACATATATATATATATATATATATATATATATCCTATATTTCTATATCTACATATATATATATATATATATATATATCGATACCTATATTTCTATATCTACATATATATATATATATATATATCGATACCTATATTTCTATATCTACATATATATATATATATATATATATATATATATATATATTTCTATATATATATATATATATATATATATATATATATATATATATATATATATATCGATACCTATATATATATATATATATATATATATATTTAAAGTATCATGATTCCTACTTCTGCGTTGTGTGCAGGTTTTCCTTATCTCGATGCCCATGTCCATCGCCCTCAGTTTCCCTTTGCAGACATCCTTGATGTGAAAGGAGGTTGTCGGGGTACGCTCTTGATTTCCACCCAGGGCTAGATCCAGTAGAGGAGAAACGGCGGCTTGTCGCCGAATAGAAACGTGCATGACAGGAAGAAATCAACACAATGACCTCTGTGAATAGCAACTTCCCATGCATTCGTTGCAAATGAGACTGAATTGAGTGTGAAATCAGAAGGTTTAGTTGCTAGCGTGATGAGTTTGAAAGCTTGTTCATCACATGAATCACAACAAATAAAAGCATAGACGGATAAGTCGAATAAAACTCAATGCACAATTAACAAGAAACAACAGTGGATGTGCTTTCAACTAGAAAATATCGAAGATTTATATACAATTTTTACAAATAGAGAAAAGGTTGTGTGTTGATGTTATGCAAGTTGACGAAGTTTGCATCAAGGATATTAAAAGAATTAAAGTTCAGCAATGTCCAATTGTTGGGAAAATGTTTAACATTGTAATACCAAGGGAAAATTTATCGAGAAGTAAATTTGAAAATGTATGTATGTGAGATTTAAGTTGAATTTGTTAACCTTGTTCTGACAGAGTTGTTCACCCTGGACTGTATTTTCTCTTGTCTTACGCTAACATTACAATTTCTGTTTCGTTGTGTAATTAACACTTTTTAAGAAAGCTGTAATGGGCTTTAGAAAGAGAGAAAGATGTTGGTAATTGAGTCAGGAGTTGACGCGCGAAAGTTTCTCAAGTCAAAATGTAGACACGCGTGGTTCTGTGTGGAATCTCTCTGAAGGCGAATTACTGACTATATTTAATCACCCACCTACGTGGGCATCATGTGACACAAGAAATTTTTAACGTGGGATCTCCGAGCCCGTGGGCTCGGCCAAAAATATGCCCATTGAATCAGTATAAACGGGTTCAGGGTCGGTTTACCTCCCCGAAAGAGAATCCGCCCTTCGGCATAGCCTCGTTCGGGTTTCTCCCCGCCCGAAGGCAGAGAGTTCAACCGATCAGCCAGTTTTTGCTGGACTGATTGGCGAATTACTGACTGGTGAATTGGACTGAAATTCGTCCTTTTATTTGTTTTGGGAAACCAAAATAGGTTCCCACGAGCCTGGTGGGAAAACAGATTTTTTTTTACCATGGAGACACATTCTGGGGTCGCCTCGACCAACAAGAAACCGAGTTTCACAATGTAGGTTGTTGATTGACCAAAGCTAATTCTGATAGAAGAATCTATTTTTAACGGGGGTGAGAAGACAAACATGGACAATTCTATAAGACTGTCACTCTTGTGTTTGCTTGTACAGCCATAGATGCTGCGCAGCCTTCAGCAGCTGAGGCCTATTTATTTAAATGCAGATCTATGGTCACTTGATAGCGACGGATGCCACATACGCTTATTATGTTAAGTTTATTCTGAGGGATAAATGTGTTTTTAATATTGCTTCATCTTTTTAACATGGTTATAAGTTTTGATACGTATTATTTTTGTTCAATATGGCGTAGGTTTCGTTTTGATTTTTGTCCGCGAGTCAAGGTGTCTATATGCAATTACTATCCACAAATATTTTTCAGGATTATATATATCCAACAGTTTTGGATAATTTGACTCAGACGTAAACAATCCTTACCAACTCACCTGTAGTATAAAGAAATTGTTTATTTTTAGACATGAACTTGTACGCTTCATAAACATCGACTAGAATATATAATATTTTTTGAAGATTTTTATAAAATTCATATATCAAGTGGTAGATAGAATGAGATTTAAAAAATTGATGGCCTTGATGGTGATCCTGGTTTGTGGCTTTTTAATCTCTACATAGATAAATCCTATTTTTTTATTCACTAATGATACTCTTAAGTTTCAAGGATCCTATTTCTGCATTGTTGGCAGTAATAATGTTGATAATGTTTATTTTTTTATGTATGTGTGTTTTTAAGGTTAAACATATATTTTCTAAATAGTTTTGTATTTTAATGGTTGCAAGTTTAGAAATGCAACTATCTACCATATAAATATCAAGCAAATAAACCACCAGCAGCTGCAGAGGCAGCTTCAGTTCCATGATGGTGTGTGACCATAGGGTCATCCCCAAACATGTGAGCATTTCCCTGATTATATCTGAGTTGGCAACCGAATAAGTTTTCATTGATGCGTATCGTGTGTTGCCCACTAGCTCTGACGGTATCCATCCCTCTCAATGTTGAACGACAGCCGATGTCGCCCAACTTGAAGACGCCTCTAGGTGTCGGATATGGGGCCGTTGATTCCATCGGCGGAAACATCTGCCATGACATGGGACACTTGTCATCGAACTATACATTCAACCAAAATATATATGTGTTTACAAGTGGCTGCTGAAAAATTCTTGACCCAACTAATTTTGCGCCCAGTGTATGACGATAGACTACATCCGGCAGCAAGGCTTCTGACTTGGATTAAACGCGTGGAACCATCTCTTAATTGCTGTTGTTTCCAGGTGCACACAGACTCAGAGTAATAGCGCCTGCTAGGGTACCAGCTCTGGCCAAATAGTTACCCAATCACAAAATGTGGTCAAAACACTATGAAAGTATAGAACACTATTAAAGTATAGAATCTGTCCTAAATATCTTGTCGACATTAAATAACCAATGGAGGTTGATATACCGTAAAACAAAATAAAGCAAACCAAAATTTTGACAAAAACACTCTTCCTAAAAATACGTCAATGAAACCTTTTCTAAGGGTTGATTTCTTACAAAGAATGCATATTCTATTCATACAATTCTTTTGACCGTATTAAATAAATCATTGAGTTATGCCGTAAAACAAAATAGACCAAACCAAAAACGTCGACAAAAACACTCTTCCTAAAAAATACGACAATGAAACCTGATCTAAGATTTCATTTAAAAATACATATTCTATTCATACAAATCTATTGTAAAAATTTTGTCGGCATTAAATACCCAAATGAGGTTGTTATTCAAAATAAAATAAACCAAACCAAAATTTGGCCAAGTAACTAAATGTTTCTTGGCTCTCCTTGGATATTATCTGTTTTCCTTAAAGCCATTTTCATAGCAACATTATGCATCTCCTTAGAAGGAAACTTTTAAATGTTATTGACTAAACAGCCAATGCCATTGTCAGTTGACATGTTACAAAAAATATTTCCATTAAAACATTTTGGTGACAAATTAGTTTTCTCATGTCCATAAATTGTTAACTCTCTTTCCGATATTGGTAATAGCTTCCGTCCTAAGGTTCCAATTAAAATAGTGTGGAGCGTGGACATTTTGATTATCTTCTGTTTCAATTACATGCGATATCAATTTCAGTTGTTGATAGTCTGTAAGTGATGTGGCTTCTGGTAATTGGTACAGTTATTTTTTGCGATTCTCTAGCACTAGACCACAAGGTTCGAAGAAGGGTGATCTAAACTATTAGCAGAAATCTTCAAATAGGTACGTTTATCAATAGATTTGAGAATGCTGTTGCAAACAATTGGCAGTTTTTTTCTCGCATTTCCCAAATGTGGAACTCCCTTCCGTTTCCTTGCTTGCCTGATAACTACAATTTTCAAAAGTGTAAATGCCACATCAATCACCATTTTCTGACTTCTCGGAGTATATTCCTATTTTGCGCTTTCCTCAACCCCCACTTTCTCAATCTTCTCATTCTCATTCAATTCTTTAACTACCCGAGGAGGGGCCTTATTTAAAATGTTTATTTGACTGTTTTATCAGTATGAAATTTTGAAAAGTAAGATTAAATTCAAAATAATCGAATGTTTCATTTACAAGAACTTCACTTAAAACAGCTACGTTTAAAAGAACTTCATTTAAAAGAGCTTCATTTACAAGAATTTCACTTAAAATAGCTTCGTTTACGAGAACTTTGCTTACAAGAACTTCGTTTACAAGAACTTCATCTACAAGAGCTTCATTTTCAAGAACTTTGATTACAAGAACTTCGTTTAGAAGAACTTCCTTTACAAGAGCTTCACTTTAAACAGCCGTGTTTACGAGAACTTCATTTACAAGAGCTTCATTTACAAGAACTTCACTTAAAAGAGCTTCGTTTACAAGAACTTCCTTTAGAAGAACTCCCTTTACAAGAGCTTCATTTACAAGAACTTCACTTAAAACAGCTGTGTTTAAGAGAACTTCATTTACAAGAGCTTCATTTACAAGAACTACACTTAAAAAGAGCTTCGTTTACAAGAACTTCCTTTAAAAGAGCTTCGTTTACAAGAGCTTCCTTTACAAGAAATTCCACGTTACGCTAATTAATGGGGTTTAAATCATCTTGGATTTTGCAGCTTTCTTATTTGACTATGTCTGACTCTTTTAAATGGCGACAGAGTCTCTTACTAAACATTGTTTAACTCATCAAATCAGGTAACCTAAGGATAGAAAGATTGTTTGTGCCACTCACTAAAGTGAGTAGGGCCTATACGCTTTGATATTTAATAATCATTGTTTGCTGGAACAGATGGCCGGATAAAAAAAAAAAAAAAAAAAACATGTGTTCTTCCAAACCCTCAAGTGGGGAAGAGCCATGTTAGATGCTGACTGATCGGAGAAGCTTTGTTTGTCTTGGTGCACCGACTTCATAATTTTAATCACGCTACTAGACTGGTATTTGAGTTTCACAGTTTTTCTTTTTAACTACCTAGATCCAAATTTAATTTTTACTTTAAGAGTTTTTTCTCGCACTTCCCACCTGTGGAACTACATTGCGATTTCTTGCTTCCCCAGTAACTACAATCTACAAAAATGGAAAAGTATGCCATCTTCTGACTTCTTGAAGTATATTCCTATTTTGCCCTTTCCTCAAATTCTCCCCATTTTTAACCTTCTCATTCACATTCAATTCTGTAACTCCTGAGAAAGAACTTTATTCAAAATGTTCATATGACTATTTTATCAGTATGAGAGTTTGAAAAGTGAAATTAAATGCAAATTAACCAAATTTTTCAATGCAAGAACTTCGCTTTCAAGAGCTTCGTTTATTGTTTGTTTTAGAGCTCCGGTATTGTTTATTTTTGTCTTTTTCTCAATCCTCCCTATTCTCAAACTTCTCTTTCTGTTTTACTTTCACTTTCACTTTCTCTAAATGCAAACGCCTGCGTAACAGTCACATTACCGCCTTGCTTGGGGTGAAGTTATTAAAAGAGGAAACGTTCCATTTTATTCGTAATTGGTTTAGCTTCTGAAACGCAACTTTGGCTAGTCCTGTGAAACTTCGAATTTCTGTAACTCATTGTCTGATTCTGCTCTACACAGGTAGATCAATATCTATGTCTATTTGTGTGTTTGTCATTAACAGAGATTTCACTTCATATCCTGTATAATTTAGATTGCGAGCCCTCAGGATTGTAACGTTGCGTAGATAAGGTGAATGGATTCGGTGAAAAATGTCCTGTGTTTTTTATCATTGTTAATTATATAAAATACCCAAAAGCCATTCAAAGTAGAGTTAGATGAGCATCTTATAATGTTATGCGTGAAAGATAACGGTTCACGCTAGAGTTAAAGATTGTAATGGTCCGAAAATTACCCCCCACCACTAGGCATTCTCATTAAAGAAACAAAAGATATTAGGAAAAAAGCTATCAATCATGATCATCATCTTGCGGCCACAGCCGAGATTGAACTCACCAATACTTTGATTGGTGTAGTTCATAATCTTGTCAAATAGCTGAATTTTTGATGCTTCGCTAGGGCTATCAAGGGTGTTTTTTTATCGTGACACCATCACTAAATGGATTGCCAACCAAGGCTCAGAGAGACTCCATTCACCCTCATCTAAGAGCAGGTTTGAATTCAGAGTTTTCCTTCTTCTAGACCAGTTGACATCTAAGGCTATAGAACCCAGTCTGTCTTTCTATTTACTCATAGCTGGAGGGATAAGAAAGAGGATTCAGACATTTCCCAAGGGTGTTAGCACGTAAGGGAATGTAATGGATTCGACTGGAATTCGAACTCGGCTCTGCGATTCCTCAATCCAAGCCGCTATCCATTACTCCACCGTGCCTCCTATCAAAGGGGAAGTTTCTCCTTATTAATTACCACACACACACACACACACACACACACACACACACACAGAGTGAACATTGAAGTCAACTTATGTAGAGGCGACAGACTGTTTCATGCTGCTGGAAGCAATTGTCATGAAACAGTCTGTCGCCTCTGAGTGTTGACTTCAATGTTCACTGACCGCATGGTGGAAGATAAGAAAATAAAGCGACTGTTTCAATTGAATTGATTCAATTTTAATTAATTTGAACAGTGTGTGCATGTATATATATATATATATATATATATATATAATTTTAGATTTTAATTATTATTTTTTTATTCCTTAGTTGTCATTAAGAATAATTTAATAATATTAATAATATTAGTATTAAAATTATTTGTTTATCACTGACCGTATGGTAAAAGAGAGGAAAATAAAGCAGTTGTTTCAATTGATCTGATTCAATTTTAATTAATTTGCACAGTATGTGTACGTGTATATATATCTATAAAATTATAAATTTTAGATTTTAATTATTAATTTTTTATACCTTAGTTGTTATTGAGAATAATTTTGTAATAATAATAATAATAATAATATTAAAATTGGTTGTTTATCTTATATTCACATTATAATATTTATTTTTCAACTTTTATCCCATTTTATTTTGTTGATAATTTTTAAATCAATGTCAAACGTTAACTCCAAAATATATCACTCCGTGTTTTTTTTTCAAATTAACTGCAATATGCCTATATTATGCTAATTTTTCCTTCCTTTACTTCTTTCCCCATTTTTTCATCCCACCTCTGCTTCCATATTTGCTTTCTGATAACGTTTCTTCTTTTTTTCTATTATTCTCGTTTCCTGTGAGATGACTTATTAAAAAGGTCAATGTCTGATCGTTACCCCCTCCCTTACTCTTAGATATTTTAATAATGATAGATTTAAAATTATTCCTGTCACTCCCTTCCCTCTCTAATTTCGTCCATATCTGTCGTCCTACTCTTTCACCTTTCTCTATCACGTTATATCAACTTAAGTCTACCACTCGAAAGTGTATAGAAATAATACGAAAATTTAAAACCATTTTTTATGCTTGGATATGTGATCTGAAGAACCAGTAAAAACTCTCTTTCCTGGGGGAATAAAATATAATCAATGGACCCTTAAGGCTGTCTGTTTTCTAATTTTAATTAAATTAATATTCGCTCTAATTTGACATTGAGCTCTCTGGATTACATCCTCCTTGGGATTATCAATACCGATTAACAAAAGGTATATATATATTAGTCTATATTTCTGAGATGAGGTATTATGTACACTATTTACATTATACAGACTATTGTTTTCATCTTTGTTGCCATATTTATTACAACGTTTTGGGCTTTCAGTATCTCTCTATATTTTTGAGATGAGGTATTATGTACACTATTTACATTATTCGGACTATTGTCCTCATCTTTATTGCCATATTTATCAAAACGCTTCGGATCTTCAGTATCTTTCTATATTCTTTGTCGTCATATTTATCACAAAGTTTCGGCCTCAAAAATACATGGCACAGTAGGTAAAGGCGTTAGGTAGATCCAGTGACAGGACCTAAAGAGTGTGAGTTCAATACCCGGTTAAGGCATTCGACAACATGGAGAGGGGAATTAACAGGAGATAACTGATAACTGACATCCATTAGACATGGCACGTGGAACTAGAAGGGTCTACCCCAGTGAGCGAAATTAAGGGTTCCGTTCGACCTTGCAAGCAACTGAAAATGTCCAGAGCGTACAACGGGCCGAAACGTTATAATAAATATGGCGATAAAGATGAGAACAATAGTCAGAATAATATAAGTATATATATATATATATATATATATATATATATATATATATATATATATATATATATATATATATATACATTACTTACATTATATATATATTACTTCAGATTTATTTTTAGTGGTACGCTTCAGTGTAAGGGGCGTGGTGGGTCATAGCTGTGGGAATTGGGAGGACTAAGAAAGGTTTCTCCTTTGTACATTTTCCATGAAAATAGGGATAGTGTAGTTGAAGGCTGTCAGCGTTTCTTCTACTGGTAAGTGGTAAGTGGTTGTATTGTGGGAAACAAAAAAAAACAGTTCAGGACTCTCAGGACCGCATGCAGGCTTTTGGACTCTTTCGGAATTAGAAAATGTATACTGGGCAGCTTAAGCCCAGATTTGAAAGCAGTACTCCATTTTATGCCTGATGACATTGTAAGGAACCACCGTCATTCCCAACGTATTCCATTGGTGAAGACGGATTTTAACTCGAACAGCTTTCTCCTGCGAACCACTGCTTTGTGGAACCGAAGACCTTTTCACGATCACCACAGACTTGACCTGTTCAATTCCGGGTTTAACCGTTATCTACCTACATAAACTTCCGCTGACTCTGTAGACCTTTATCTCTAGTGACCACCGGGCTTTATACAGATTGATCCCAACTGTAAAAAAATTCTATCTATATAAAGATAGAGGAGTCAGGTTCTTTCTGAAGTGGTACAGGGAAGCCGACCCTTTTTCTAGTGTCTTTAACAAGGGCTCATATATCGAAGTCTCTCGTGAGCTTCAGTCTTGATATGCGTTCAAGATAAGGGGCCTCATTGAGAGAACTTGCGTTTATCACAAAAGAACGAAATCCAGAGGCTTCTCGGTGATGAGTCAAGACTACAGTTTCGATGTTTGATGTATTGAATGCGACCAGCCGATTTTTCCCCATATAGTCGCTAAAGCTGCTTAATGGGAGGGATCAGATTCCAAGCCATGATTAGCTAGACTTTATGAGCCGCATACTGTTGTATCGTCTGCATGCATATTCGCAAGAGATCGGAGTTAATTCTATGATGGAAAGATAATTGTTCTGTATTATTTCAGAAAAAAAAAATGTATTACTTCTGCCATTATGTGCCTTTACAAGAGCCAGATTAGGCTAGAAATGAAACATTGCTGATATAACTTTATCTGAAGCTGGTCATTTTTTACATTCCAGATTCGATCGCATATCAGCATCGTTTAAATCATTTGTACTAAGTGTGGTACACCTTTCTAGGCCGGTACGCGAATCATCGACTGACGGTATGCGGAGAGTGTTCAGAAGACAAAGAAACAGCAATCACATTCCATGCCACCGGAGAATGCCGGGATATTTTCATGTTAGTTTTATATTTATTGTGTTTACTTTTTCAATCACTCACACTGTTAAAATTCACTAACGAATGCGATATAATGAACAGCAAAACAGTGAAATAAAATACGTACAACACCATCATGATTACGTGGCGTGTGACTCTGAGGGAACCACACTTAGGAACATCAAAAGGCCATTTTCATGAAGATATATTTCTAATTTGGCTTTTAAAATATTCACCTTACTTTGTTAAAAAGGAAGAGCCACGTAAATTTTTATCAATATTTTTAAAATTACCATTCAATTCAGTATCTGTCTATATTTTTGAGATGAGGTATTGTAATTATTCATATTTACATTGTTCGGACTGTTGTCCGCATCTTTATTGTCATGTTCACGACGTTTCGGCCATTGTACGCTCCGGCCTTCTTCAGTTGATTTGAATTTTAAACTGAATGATGTTTACACGTACGATGTTTTATAGTTGAAAATCGTCGATGGTGTAAACGGTCAAAAGTTTTATAAAACTCAAACATCTTACTTAATCATTGTTGAGGTATGTGGTTTAAGAGAAATAACAGAAAAACAAAATTTATTAAGTACTAAGGACAGGAAGTAATGTGGTTTTGAAAAATTTTTTACTACAGAAAACAGTTTGCATAAACATAGACCTTAGATATTGTAAGAAAGTTTTATTTTTTAGAAAAAAAAAATGTTTTAAATAATAAAAAAAAATAAAGACTATGTATAATATTATCACTGACTTCTTTAGAAAAAAAAAATGTAGATGTTTTCTGTTTCAGAAGCAAAAAAGAGTTTACACGTATGATCTTCCTTAGTGAAAATTACTAACGGTTTAAAATGGTAAAAATGTTAATTTGGGCGAAAAGTTACAACATTCAAGAAACGTTGTACATAATCATTGTTTATGCGTGTCGTTAAATATGAGAGAATGTGTTAGTGAACAAGTGAGAGCGAAACAAAATAGTTTTAACAAACGCTATTTTCCTTATGAAATTAAGCGTATCATTCAGAATTGGGTCGCGTGTGTCCCGTGGTATAATATTATCATTGACGACAGTGTGATTAAAACATGTCGTTGGGTGTAATTTATTTTTAAATTAACCATCTGAAAATAAAAAAGAAAAATCTTGAAAGAAAAAAATTTTATGATCGTTTCCTGTTTCAAAATTTAAAAAAAAAATGAATGCACGTATGATCGTCCTTAGTGAAAATTACCAATGGTTTAAGAAGCTGACAAAGTTTCTCCGAAAGTTTGCAAAATTCATGAAACATTGTAATTATTCATTGTTCATGTCTCTGGTTATGTATGAGAGAAAGTGTGTGTGAACAAGTGAGCATGAAACAAAATAAAATATTAAGAAACCTTATTTTCCTTATGAAATTAAGCGTGCCATTTAAAAAAAGAGGTAGCATTTTGTACATACCGGTTAGAAATATCCCTTATACGCAAAGACATAACATTCTACCACCTCCTATTTCATTCACATCCAACTTCATTGCCCTTTTAACAGCAATCCTCTAGATTGGGTGTCTCTCGAGTCTCGTATGAACTGAATTCATGAATAAAAGAAATTCAGTGTATGCGTTCTATAACAGCGTGTAGTAGTGTCTACGCATTGCAGGAATATATTTCCGTCCTTTATTAAAACGCTTCCCACCTAGTAATTAGGCACGGTGGAGTAATGGATAGCGGGTCAGATTGAGGAATCGGAGAGCCGAGTTCGAATTCTAGTCGAATCCATTACATTCACTTACGTGATATTACCCTTGGGGAAAGGTATCAATCATCTTCTTCACCCTCCAGCTATGGGTAAATAGCAGGACAGACTGGGTTCTAGATACTTGGATGACAACTGGTCTAGGAGAATGAAAAATTCTGAATTCAAAACCTGCGGAGGGTCGTTTGGGGACCTTGTGGCACGGAGTACACCAGGCCTCTGTAATCGGCCCTTCAAAAAGTGTGGGTGGTCCTGCACGAAACCTTCACCACTATAATCTAATCTCATGTGCGGGTTGGGGACCGCTTGTGAATTCCAAATTCTCATGAAACTTCAATATTGGAGCCGGCTCAACCCACCCCGGGTGAATGCCGTTACAGGTAGGTACATCTGGGAATTTCGGCAGTGAATACTAGTGATTAACCTATTTTTCTCAAGAAGCAAAAAGAGGTTTACACGTTTGAGCTTAGTGAAACTCGCTAATGGTTTAAAACGCTGACAACGTTAATTTCCCCGAAAGTTTATAAAATTCAAGAAACATTGTAATAATTCATTTTTCATGTCTCTGGTTATGTATGAGAGAAAGTGTGTGTGAACAAGTGAGAAGGAAACAAAATAAAATATTAAGAAAAGTTATTTTCCTTATAAAATTAAGCGTGACATTCAGAAAGAACAAAAGGGTCGTATGTGGACCACTGGTAGCTTTTTACCTATGACTGATATAAATAACCCTTATTCGCATATACATCACATTCTATCACCTCCTATTTCCTTCACATCCAACTTCGTCACACTTTTAACAGAAATACTCTAGATTGGGTGTCTCTCGAGTCCCGTATTAACTGAATTTATGAATAAAAAAATTCAGTGGATGTGTTCTATAACAGTATATATTAGTGTCTGCGGATTTCAGGAATGTATTTCCCTACTTTGACAAGTTTTTGTAGTTATTCAAGTAGCTCTTCTCGGAGATTTCTGTCATTAGTGAAAAGAACAAGCGACGGAGATACTATATCTGTGTGTCATACGTGAAACTATACGACATATGACTGCTTAATGGCTTAATGACTGCTTAGGGGTGAAACGTTCGCCTATCAGCGATAGTTGGTCTCCCTTTCTGTTTTCAGTAGATATTAAATGACTTGCTGTCACTCAAACATCGACGATGACTACCAGACGTAAGGGGTATGCATGTCAAGGCACGAAATACTAACGATTATTTTCCTTTTAATGGCAAAAAAAAAAAACAAAAAAACGATGACGCCGATGATGATGAAGTCGGTAACAACAGCACTCGCCTCCTTTGTGTCATTAAATGTTCACTAAAACAGCAATTCATGTCTTCCTTAGAGATAATAAAAAAAGGCAGTCATTTCTTTTTCGTTTTGTGAAGCTTTTAAAATTATTTTTTTCTTTTTTAATATCTTTAGTTTTTTTTTTTTTTTTTTAAAAAAAACAACTTTTAGTTTTTGTTTTTTTTGTTTGTTTTTTTTTAAGAAGTCGACAAGTGAACGTATGATTCAGTCTGAAAATGCCATTTTAGAAACAATGAAAATACTAACAATCGAGAAATGTTGTCGGGAGTAAAAGAAAATGCAGTTAATAAAAAAATTCACGAAAAAAATCAATTCGAGGCTGGAAGATAGAAAAGACGAAATGGTTTTAAGAGAAAGATAAAATTTTAAAATAAAAATAAATAAATAGGTGTACAATAAATTGATCGGGCGATTGACAATAGATGGCAGAAAATATTAGGAAGGAACTGAATTCTTCCATTTTGTCTTTGAGTTTCATGATTTATTTCTCAGTTATATATCGTACGCTTTGAGTTTCTTTCGTCTTCCTTTCTTTTGTATTAATCTTTTGTTTTGGAGAGAAATATTCTTCGGATATTCTGCCATTCGTTGGTTCTTTTAATTATTCTTATTTTATCTTCTTATATTTTCTTATTTTATTCGATGTGTTTTTTTTTTTTCGTTTTTTTTTTGTTTAATTAATTCAAACTATTTTTTTTTTTCATTTTTTTTTCTCTTTTCCTAATGTATCAATTTCATTTCCTTTAGTTTTCTTTATGGTTTTGATTTTGTTTTTCGCGCTCTTTTTTTTTTTTTCTCGTTTCATTTCGCCGCTTATAAATTTAGTCTATTTTTCATTCTTTCTGTGAATGTTTACACTAAAATTTCTTCATTTCTTTTTCATTCTTTTTTCTTGGCCTTTCTCTTTCTTTCTTTACTTTCTTTCTTTCTATTTTCTTTCATTCTTTCTTTCTTCGTTGTTTACATATATTGTTCAATCCTTTCCACGGTCAATCTTTCTTTCTCTTTAATTACATTCCCTCTACGCGTTTTTTGTCCCTTTCTTTTTTAACTCTTTCCTTCGTTTCTTTCTTTCTTTCTTTCTTTCTTCTTTGTTTACATATATTGTACAATTCTCTCCAAGGTCAATATTTCTTTCTCTTTAATCACATTTCTTTCTACGCCTTTTTTGTTCCTTTATTGTTTTTCCTTTCTTTTTTTTTTCTTTCTTTCTTTTTTTTTTCTTTTTTCGTTGTTCACATATATTGTACAATTCTCCCATGGTCAATCTTTCTTTCACTTTAATTACATTCCTTCTACGCCTTTTCTGTTCCTTTCTTTTTTCCCTTTTCTTCGTTTCTTTCTTTTTTCTTTCTTTATTTCTTTCTTCGTTGTTTACAGATATTGTACAATTCTCTCCATGTTCCATTTTCCTTTCTCTTTAATTACATTCCTTCTACGCCTTTTTTATTTCTTTATTTCCTTTTTCCTTCGTTCTTTTCTTTTTTCATTCTTTCTTTCTTTCTTCTTTCCTTCCTTCCTTTCTTTCTTCATTGTTTACATATATTCTACAATTCTCTCCATGTTCCATTTTTCTTTCTCTTTAATTACATTCCTTCTACGCCTTTTCTGTTCCTTTCTTTTTTCCCTTTTCTTCGTTTCTTTCTTTTTTCTTTCTTTATTTCTTTCTTCGTTGTTTACAGATATTGTACAATTCTCTCCATGTTCCATTTTTCTTTCTCTTTAATTACATTCCTTCTACGCCTTTTTTATTTCTTTATTTCCTTTTTCCTTCGTTCTTTTCTTTTTTTCATTCTTTCTTTCTTTCTTCTTTCCTTCCTTTCTTTCTTTCTTTCTTTCGTCCGTCCGTCGTTTACATATATTCTACAATTCTATCCATAGTCAGTCTTTCTTTCAATCTGATTACGTTCCTTCTACGCATTTCTTTCTTTTTCAGTGATTTTTTAATTTCTATTTCATTCCTCTATTCTTGCCATTTTTCTTTCTCTCTATCCTTCTTGTCTTTCCATATCTTCAACCGATCTTTTCTTGCATTTCTTTTTATCCTTTTCCTTGTATTCTTCTTTCTATCCATCTTATAGTTTTCGAGTCTCCCTTCTTTATTTTGTTCTTTTTCCATTCATTTCTTTTTATTCTCCTTCACTCATATTCTAATTCTATGCACCTTTAAATATTTATATCTAAATTATTCGATCATTTTTTTCTGCTAATATATTATTGTTGCAAACGTACTCATTTTTACAATTTTTGCTCCCAGAATACTCGTATATAAGACGAGAACCTCCATTGTATGTCTGAAAAATGGGCAAAAACCCAAACGCCGTTTATAAATCAAGAATCTAATCAACACATTAAGTTCAGATGGCGGACTTTCGTAAATTCCCACGAGTGAAATATATTTAAAGAAACTTTAATATTTTGATATCTAAAATGATTTTACGTGTCATTTAGAGTAAATTTTTTGTTTGGAATCTATTTTTCAGAATTATTTGTTACGATGCCATCTGCTCTAGAAAGTTTCAACATGGTTTTCGAATGTTGCAATAATTCTTTTTAGCAGACGACAATAACGCCATCTTCAGAATTGAACAGGATGTTATTCATGATATAAATCGAATGGAACGCGTACCATAAAAATAAAAGAAAGAAACCATTAAACTTTTAACATGTAGATACATTCTTTTTAAGCTATGAATTTTTTATATAGCCAATTTGATAACCATATATCGCATGCGGAGAGAAATTATGACATAAATTAAGATTTTGAGTACTAAAATATTTTTCAAAATGCTTCTAAAACCTAAGTAAAACAGTGACAAAATCTGTTGAAACCGAACAATTTAGCGTTGCATCATCGCAAGCTCCAAAACGTATATTCAACGCTCAATAAATAACAATTAAAAAAAAAAGAAACACCTTTCGTTCTACACATATTCCGTCTTAGTGTTTGCCTATGAATGCGGAAATTTTCCTTCTGAAGAAGACAATTTGAAATTGTCGAATATACTTGGCATGAGTCTTCCATCTGACAACTCGAATATAAGGATCTTATTATTCAAGGAATAGATATTAAGTTAATGTCTCATTAAGTTCTATTAGCGAAGTGGTTTTGCCATCAATCACATTAACATTGCTATTTAATTCTTTTTACGAATTGTTTCATTATGATAAGGTATAAGCTGTACACTCATATATATATAATTTCAAAATATGTATTGATCACGACACAGAAATTACCATGTTTCTGAGCCAAAAGCTAAATCATAAATTAAATTTCTACTGTATATCGAGCCATGGTGTTAAAAATAAATTTTAAAGATATCTAGATTATAAATCTGACTGTTCTTTCTTTTTATTTTGATATATATGTGAAGGAGATTAAGATAGCGCTTACTCTAGGTAGGCTCTTTTTGTTGTTAATGTGAAAGGATTGAATGAAATCGAGACTGTTGAATTTTTATTATTTTGGGGGGATTTGTCGTTCCGGAATTTTCACAAGTTGTTTTATAATTTTTAAAATTAATAAAATGATTTTTCCCTTTTAACTTTAATTATAGTTTATATATATATATATATATATATATATATATATATATATATATATATATAGTTAACCGTCATCATTTTTAATTCTTTCATTCATTTACTTTTTTCTTGTTTTTCATACAATTTTTTTTAATATTTTTCCTCTGTGTTTTTGTCTTTTTATCTCTAGATTCACTCAAACTTTCAGATCCATTCTTTATGCGTTTTTTTTTTGTTTATTCCCAAATATTCATCCGTCTTTATTTTCAAATCTTCCTTCCTTCGAAAACTTCCTTACTTTTCTTTTCTTGTTTTTTTTTCCGTTCTTTCTTCGCTCCTGAAAAGGTTCCATATTTTTTTTTTTTACCACGGATTCCATCCCCTCCCTATGAAAAAAAAAATTCCTTCGTTATCAACAAATCTAATTTGCATCAGCACAATTCAGCACCTGGGTTTTAATGGCAAACGCGTGTGTTAGAGATAAAAAAAAAAAAGAGAACAACTAGGGTGAGGGTGAAACATTGAAACCAGGCACAATGCAATGCGAAGTAATTGCAAGCAAATCGCCCGAAGACAAGCCGCAAGTTGTCGAGTTATATCTGAAACTAAAAGGCACCTAAGTAACAAAAAGCTCTTCTTTTTTGCGTAATGTAAAAAATAAACAAAAAAAAAAAACTGATGCAACGAGAACGCTATTAATAAATGGAAATGAACCGAAAAGAACTCATTCGCCCCTTCCACGTTTTCATTTCAACCGATACGAAATTCCATTGCAAGCGGAAATATTAAAGTTCTCCCAATCTTAAGAATACAAACGTTCATTTCACGCTTGTAACTCTGGCTTCTCTTCTTCTTCATCTTCTTCTTTGAATTCTTCTTCCCTTTTTTTCTTCTCTTTCTTCGCTACTTTCTTTTTCTTCTTCTTCGCCTTTTTCTTCGCTACCGCTTTTACTTCCCCTCATTCTTCTTCTTCGCCTCCTTTTTTTCTTTCTTCGGCTTCTTCTTCTTTTTCGCCTTGTTTTCCTTCTTCTTCGCTGCTGCCCCTCCTCCTTCCTTCTTCTTCTTCTTCTTCTTCTCATCCTTCACTGCCTTTTTCTTCGCTGCCGATAGTTCTTCTCATTTTGTTTTTTTCTCTTCCTTTTCTTTCTTTGCTTTCTTCCGCTTTTTCTTTGCATTCTTTTTTCACCTTATTATGCCCCTCCTCCTTTTTCTTCTTCTTCTCCTTCGCTTCCTTCTGTTTCTTCGTCTTCTTCTCTTTCTTCGACCTATTATTCTTCTTTTTCTTCTTCTTCTTCTTCTTCGCCTTCTTCGCCTTCTTCTTCTTCTCTACTTCTTCGTCTCCTTCTTTTTCCTCGCCTTCTTCTTCGCTCTCTTCTTATTTGCAATCTTCTTTTTTGTGTTCTTTTTCTTCTTCTTTGTCTTCTTCGGCTTCTTCATCTTCGCCTTTTTCCTCGTCTTCTTTGGCTTCTTCTTTTTTGCTCCCGCCTTCTTCTTTGCATTCTCCTCCTCCTCCTCCTCCTCCTTAGCCTTCTTTTTCTTCTACCGCTACTACTACTACTACTCATTTTAACCTGATCATATTCACAAATTGGAATTATCATGTCACGGAACAAAATGTATCAAGAATTTGCTGCTCTTCTACACGCGTGTGCGGTTGAAATGTTTCCCATATTTGATCGGCGGATTTCATCACCAAGAGAATAAAAAATCCTCTTCCTTCTAGTCTAGTGTAGATATAAACTAAGACGCATTATACAAAAGAATACAGCGATTTACAACAGAGTCGGCTGCCTTTCACGAACGATGGCTTATCATTGCGGATGAATAGATGTTAAATGAATATCTAGCCTGTGTCAATGAACGTTAAGTGGAACGGCAGCTGGCTTTAACATAACATCGCATCTTTAGTGAGTTTTCTAGACGTTGCCGCCATTGATAAAGGCGTATTTTAAATAAAGCTTATACAAAATTAAAATATAATGAATAACATTGAAACAAATGCTTCAGAAAGCTCCTCTCGCATCTACTACATGACTATGTATAATGTAAGGTGAAATGTTTCTTGGGAATACAGAAATTTCTTCTCTTCTCGCCACTCTGCAAGACCATGACGCAAAGCACTTTTGAATGCATACGCATTCGGTGCCAGTAATGCACATTCTGCCCAGACAACGTAAAAAGGTGAGCTGTCATGACAATGTCGGAACTCCTGAGAGCCAGCTCTATCCTGTTTCTTCTAACTTTAGGTCTGCCCTTCCCGACGGTTGAAACAGTATCCTCATTTCGATACTGTTTTCGTATTTTTCGTCGCACTGTAGAAAAGAAAGAAAATTATAGCAAACACAGAAAACAATGTGGAACTTCATTTCAATATATAACCTCCGGTATGGCAACAAATGTTGGTCGAATACTCTCCCCCTCGACAGAATTTCAGATCTGATGATATTAACACTGCCTCAGAAGATTCTATTAACGAAATATTTCTTATTATTTGAAACGTTACAATGGACGGCTACATTTGTTGCATGTCGTCTAGATTGATCGTCATTTCTAGTCTATCCTCTATTACTATTCAGATCTGCACTTAGATTCTCTTTTCTATTCACTATACTATTTATCTTTTCGGGTCACTATACGGATTACTATTCAAGCGAGTATTATCGAGAAAGTACTATAAATGCGAGTGTTATTCGAAGGCGTCTGACACCAGCAATGTTCAACGGCGTTACTATAGTTGTATCAGCGATTTCAAAGTCTCTAATACAACGAGCATTACGAAAGTGGTACCATCTTGATCATTTTTGCTGGAAGATGATGAGAAAAAATTCCAATGATCTGTTCGTGTCATTCCTATTTTATCGCTAAAATAAATGTACGCATTGTATTTGAGAGCGTGTTATTTTTAACTCTCTGCCTTTAATATAATCATAAATAGTATATAGATATATAAATGATAATATAAGGTTTAAATACATATGTATACACACACAATATTATATTATATTTCGATGCTGCGGTAGACCTCACATTATAGACGAAGCGTGAGGTAGACGTAACGCTATATTGAGGTAGACCTCACGCTATAGACGCCACGGGAGGTAGATTTCACGCTAAATTGAGGTTAAACGGAAGGTAGACCTCACACTATAGAAACGTGAGGTAGACCTAATGCTATATTGAGATAGACCTCATGCTATAGGTGAAACGGGAGGTAGAATTTATGCTTAACACGAAACGGAAGGTAGACCTCACGCTAAATTGAGGTAGACGTCACGCTATAGACGAAACGAGATTTAGACGTCACGCTATGGACGAAACGGAAGGTAGACCTCACGCTATAGACGAAACGGAAGTATACCTCATGCTATATTGAAGTAGATCTCATAGTATCGTAGCACTGTCTTATCCTCTTTATTAAAATCCTCAAATGCATAGGCCGGTAGACCAAATTCAGAGAGGAAGAAATGATTTCAAACAACATTTATATACCACTAACTTCGAATGCTGAGTAAACCATGGACAAGAGAACATGGCGAATGAAAACATTGCAGAATAAAAATGAACTCGACTGAAATTTATAGTAACAAACATATAACTGAATACTATCAGTCGCATGTTACTTAGAGTGGAAATGATTAGTGTCGAATGCCGCCATAGAAGAGGTACCGTGGAGTACTGTACTGTACTGTACTGATGCGGCATTCACCCTGGGCGGATTGAGCCGGCTTCTTCCTGTTATGAGAAGAAGATTCTTGGGATAAATTACAGAAGTAGGGTACCCAGGCCTACTCGGATAACGTTCTTACTTGCCGCGGGGTTCCCACAGACGCAGAGACAGGAACGACCAGAAGCCGCCGGTTACCGATGCAGACGCTCCTTGGATTTTCACCCAGAGCCCTTGTTAGCCGGCGTGTGTGTCAGACCTGTCCGCGCAGGTGGCCCTACCAGGAACGATGTTCCGGGCGGCATAGCTCTGACACTACCGTTTACACCCCCCACCGACTGTGAGGTAAGGGTTGGACTTTGGGGCTTACACAGTACCAGGTGTTCCCAAGCGGTCCCCATCTAAGTACTGACCTGGCTCTACGATGCTTAACTTCGGTGATCGAACGGGAACCGGTGTTTTCAGCGTGTTTTGACCGTGGAGTAATGGATAGCGCCTCTCATTAAGAAAGAGAATTCCAGTTGGAACAATTATATTCACTTAATTGGGAAAGGTATAAATCCTCTTTTTCACACCCTCCTAAGTTATAGGTAAATAGCAGGTCAGCCTGGGTTCTATTGTCTTGGGTAGCAACCGGTCTAGGAGAAATTCAAAATTGTATATAGCGCTGGCGTACAGTAAAAGAAAGGGGGTTTCGTTCGTTTCGGCGGGGCTGATTCGGAGTCAGAAAAATAATTGGACTCTTCGGTTAAACCGTTTAGGCGTCAGACTGTTTCGACCTCACTGTCTTTGACCGGAGACAAGCCCCCCCCCTAAAAAAGAAAGAATAAAAGTATTGAAAAGTTCTAACTTTCAATCTTACTTTTTTATTCATTTATAGAATTAAGGATCCTATTAAAACACTAATGGAAAATTTTTAATTAAAATCTTAAATTAAAAATATTGTATTTCAAAAAAAAAAAAATCTTAGTAAAGCAATTTAATCTTGGAAATTACTTCTTTATTTCGTAATTAGGAGCAACACCCTTCAGGAATTCAATAGGATCGAATGATTCATCTTCCATTATGAAGTATATTATATTATAAAATATTTGCTTCCATTTTGGAATAAAAGGGAGTTCTCCACTGCCTTAACCGGGTACTGAACTCACACTCTTTGAAGATGGAAATTAACAGGATATAACTGACATCCATTAAACATGCCAAAAGGAACTAGAACAGTCTACCTCAGTAAGCGAAATAAAGTGTTCAGTTCGACATTCCAACAACAGGAAGCAGACCGGAGCGTACAACGGCCGAAACGTTGTAATAAATATGGCGACAATGATGAGGAAAATAGTCCGAATAATGTAAACAGTTATTTTTTTATACCCAAATATAGACGGTTGCGTTGTACACAGGTAATTTTTTTTCTGAAGGGGGTAAAATCTATGGAAAATAATTCAGGTTGGCGTTATACATGAAATCGACTCCTACACGAGTATAGACGGTAGTTAAAACGCCTTTCAAATCTGAGAGCAGGTGCGTTAAGTTCAGTTGTGAAGCTCTAATATCTGTTCGTCTTCATCACAATGACAAATGAACCTTATCACGACCTAGACGACAATAAAGACCGTTGCCTGACATTTTCTACTTGGCTATACTGAATAATTTTTCATGAACATGTGACGGATTCCACAACCGAAAGAGGAAAAATATATCTTTGCTAATCACGTTCAAATAGAAGGCAGTAGAATGAAACAAAACCAAAAGAAACACACACACACACACCATGTATTTCCATTGCAATATGTCAGAATTTTCCAGAGATGGTTTCTAATTTTGTTTTTCGTTCGGAATATTTGAATTTGTAGCTGTCGTTTCGTTTTGAAAAGAAGCGATATTTTTAAACAATATCAAATTAGAAATTTAAAAACATTATAAATATTTGAGAGGTCATACTAATGTTTTTGGTTTTGAATATTTGATATTGTTTCTGTAGTATCGTATGCCAATTAGATAGACAAATATAAATAGAGAACAACTGGCGAACATAAGGTCTATGCCTAGCAAACTCGTTTGCGATTCAGGACACGGAAAACTCTACTGCAATTGCGACTTACACAGAGCTATATGCAAACATAACAGTTTCATTTTGTGTTGGAGCGATGTTTTTGATCAATATTAAATTAGAAATTTAATAAGTTAACTATTCGAATGGTCATATTAATGTTTTTAGTTCTGAATATTTGAATTTTTATATAGTTTCATTTTGTGTTGGAATGATGTTTTAAACATTCGTAATTTAACTATTCGAAATACTAATGTTTTTTAGTTCTAGATTAACCACTCGACAGGTTATATGCTTTTTAAACAATATTAAATTAGAAATTTTATAGCTTAACCACTCGACAGGTTATACTAACGTTTTTTTAGTTTTGAATGTATAAATTTAAATAGATAATGTTTTATTTGGTAAGGGAGTTATATTTTTAAATAATATTAAATTAGAAATTTAAAAACATTATAAATATTTGAGAGGACATACTAATGTTTTTGCTTTTGAATATTTGGATTTGAAGATATTGTTTCTGTCGTATCCTATGCCAATTAGATAGACAAGTATAAATAGAGAACAACTGGCGAACATAAGGGCTATGCTTAGCAAACCCGTTTGCTATTCAGGACATGGAGAACTCTACTGCAATTGCTACTACACAGAGAGATATACATAGCTTAACAGTTTCATTTAGTGTTGGAGTGATGTTTCTAATCAATATTAAATTAGAAATTTAATAGCTTAACTATTCGAGAGGTCATACTAATTTTTTTAATGCTGAATATTTGAATTTGTAGATATTGTTTCATTTTGTGTTGGAGTGATGCTTTTAAACAATATTATATTATAAATTTAATAGCTTAACTACTCGAGAGGTTATAATAAGGATTTCAGTTTTGAATGTTTAAATTTATAGATATTGTTTTATTTGGTAAGGGAGTGATATTTTTAAACAATATTAAATTAGAAATTTAAAAATATAACATTTCAAGAGGAAATATTTTCTAATTTTGTTTTTAATTTTGAATATTTGAATAGTAGTTAGCGTTTCATTTTGAAAGGGAAGAAGAATAAATAATAATATTAAATATACATTTTTAAAATAATGATACACATTGGAAGCATTTTACAGTTAACTATTTAGTAATGAATAATATTATTATTAATATTATTGTTTTAATATTTCTAAGTTCCATTTTAGATATACGATTAAATTTAAAACAATTTCTGGCCTTAAATAACATTCAGAGATTTGATTATTCATAAAATGCATCGACATACCAACAAATGTTACAAATTTTCAAATGCATTTCAGATTTCTTATATATATATATATATATATATATATATATTTCTTATTGCTTTATCCTTTATTTTTACATATTTTAGATTATATTATTATCAGTCTGCGTGATATGGAATGTAAGCTGTTTAACTGAAATAAAATCAATAGTATAATGAATCTAATGAGTATGTTAGTACTCCTGTTAGTACTCATTATACTGTTAGTATTCCTGTTAGTACTCCTGCTAGCACTCATTAGACTCATTATACTTTTAGTATTCCTATTAGTACTCATTATGGTCTTTGTACTCCTGCTAGCATTCATTAGACTCATTATACTTTTAGTATTCCTATTAGTACTCATTATGGTCTTTGTACTCCTGCTAGCATTCATTAGACTCATTATACTTTTAGTATTCCTATTAGTACTCATTATACCCTTAGTACTCCTGCTAGCACTCATTAGACTCATACTTTTAGTATTCCTATTAGTACTCATTATACTCTTAGTACTCCTGCTAGCACTCATTAGACTCATTATACTTTTAGTATTCCTATTAGTACTCATTATACTCTTACTACTACTGTTAGTACTCATTAGACTCATTATACTGCTAGCATCCTGTTAGTACTCATTAGATTCATTATACCGTTAAAACTCCTGTTAGCACTCATTAGACTCATTATATTGTTAGTACTCGTGTTCGTATTCATTAGACTCATTATACAGCTTGTACTCCTGTTAACACTCATTAGACTCATTGTACTGTTAATATCCTGTTAGTACTCATTAGACTCATTATACCGTCAGTACTCCTGTTAGCACTCATTAGACTCATTACATTGCTAGTACTCCTGTTAGTACTCATCAAATTCAGTTTTATAGTGTACATGTAATTCAGTTGATGTATTTTCCTTTTGGGTTTGTTTCCTATTTTCTCAGAGAATTGTTATTAATTTCACTGTTTAATCCATAAAAAACCAGTATAGCAACTCAAATACGTGTAGCCACTAAAAATAATATTTTTAGTAAGATTGGCGTCTGATCTCTCTTCCAATCTAGCACTGACTAACTGCTAACATTCAATTCCTCCAAATACAAATCAGTTACATTATTATTATTGTTGAAGATTCCTCTATCATTTTTTGTCGAGATTTACAAAGTCTACTCTACTTACTGTGTTTAGATTAACAATGATACTATGCATTATATTTGAACAAAATAAAATATACGTCACACATTATGAAATGGACAATGTCCGACAATTATTTTAAGACATTTTTATGTTTAACATTCTTTTTATAGATACAAATATTTAAGTAAATGCTCTGTTTATAATAAACAGTATTAATAATATTTACAGGCCTGAATGTCTGAGAAATTTTCACAGAAAATATTTTTCCTACGACGGGATTCGAACCTGTATCTTATACGGAACCGTTATTTAGCTTGACGTGACTTTAACCGATTTGGCCACGAAGGAGCGTTCGGTTAGCAAGGTCGAATTTTACTGTATTTGAACTTGAATCTTCTATGAATCTCTCACGTACATTCATTTTAAGGCATTTTTATGTTTATACATTCTTTTTATAGATACAAATATTTAAGTAAATGTTCTGTTTATAATAAACAGTATTAAACAACATTTACCGGCTTGAATGTCCGAGAAATTTTCACAGAAAATATTCGCTCACCGACAGGATTCGAAGCTGTATTCTATACGGAACCCTCATTTAGCTTGACGTGCCTTTACCGATTTGGCCACAGATGCGCGTTTAGTAAGTAAGGTTGAATTTACTGTATTTGAAATTCAGTCTTCCATGGATCTCTCACGTACATTCATATCTGCTCATGGCGTATCAAATGTAAACAAATGACGTCACACATTATGAAATGGACAAAGTCCGACAATTATTTGACCTTTTTAAATGCACTGGGTGAGGGCGAATTAACTGGCGTGATTGAACAAGAACATTATGCTCAAACCCTCGGCCACGATGACTTGTGATTTCGTGCTAGCACTGTCAAAAACCGTTGGGATCGCCTCCCCACGCTGTTTAAACCAAATCGATCATGATGAGATTCGAACCCTTATTTTTTGTTTTACTTTTCATTTAGTTTTTTTTATAAATATCAGATCTTTAAATGCAATGTCAATCGGTATCTTCTGTCTTCTTAATTATTGTTCTTTTATTGTTGAAACATCTTAATAGAGCTGTAAATTTATTTTGTGATATACTTCCCTAACGTTCAGTAAAATCACTTGCGTTTTAGTGGCTTTGTTGCCTATCTTAGGTTAAAAATGAATATTCTCAAAAAAAAAAAAAAAAAAGAAAAGAAAAGAAAAAAGGTACGTATGTATTCTTCGCACGATTTAAGCAGCGTGTAACACAAATAAATAGCAAAAATTCTTTACCGGGAATTACGTGATGAACAGAATTTTTGTTAGGAGATAGAGACTGGTTAGAATAATATGAATTTGTCGATTTGAAGATTACCAAAAAAAAAAAACAAATTAGATAAGCATTGAACAGTGTGATATGTCAACAAAAAACAGAATGTGACATTAAAAGGAAAAAAAAAAGAAAATATTTCAAATAAATACAGGACAATGGGAGAAATTATTGAGAACATATAACAAAGAAAAACACTGAGATGCTTTTTTCAGCGTTAAAAACAACAATTAAAAAAAAAAAAATCATACAAAATAAAAATGACAGAACCATTTAAGGAATCATATAAAATAAAATATATATATATATATATATATATATATATATATATATATATATTCAAAGAGGTTTGTTCAAATAATTAAGACATATCATGTCGATTTATTTTGCTTGTGACCTTTCAAGTTTACGAATTAATTCTTTGGTTGAGATAGAAAATTGATTAAGGAAAATACCAAAATTGCCTTTCAAGTAATTTTTATTTTCTACGTTCAATCTCATCTACAATGTTATTGGTCTTAACCTGGCATCTCAGCTTCAGTTATTTTCCCATCGCTGTAACGAAGATATCCTATACCTTTTCTACAAAATGGATTACATCTGAAATCCGCACACACACACACGCACACATACATATATATATATATATATATAAATATATGTATAATTATTTTTTTTAAAAATATGATTTCTTCGCTACACAAGAGTTCTCATGTTTCAAAAAACGAGAGCCGTAAACCTCAATATAATTATTAAAATTAAATTGAGTTAAAGTATAAAGCCCTGTTTCATCCTCATGCGAAAATTTAGGAATCTGTTTTTTGTTTAAAAATAAAAACTAAAATACTAAAGAACTCCGTATTATTTACCTAACGTGTTCTTTCCTATTTATATATATATATATATATATATATATATATATTGTCATCCACAGACAGATCGTTTCGCAGCGCATCAGTGTGGCTCGATGTCCGGTTTTCCCTAGCTAGGATCGAAACCCGATTGAATTGGCTTCACGGCAGGGATGAAAGTGAATTTAAGCGTATATATTTTTAGATAAAAACGCATTGACTGAGAGAACACGATTTGATTTACCGAACAGTCTTGCACTATTAGCCGTAAAATTCACTGTTTACAAACCCACACTTCCTCCCCCAGAGAGCTCAATTGAAATAAATTTATATATATATATATATATATATATATATATATATAATTTCACGGATTAATTTTTTTGGTAGTCTCAGAAAATAGATTGATTAAGAATTTAGCAAAGTTTTCACTCAAATAATTTTTATTTTCGTAAGTACTTCCAATCTCATCTGAGCCCATCTTCAGGGGGTTAAATTATCTGTGAATGTGCATATGTATTACTGTAAACTCAACATATTTCAACTCAAATGAGATTGAAAGTATTTGAGAAAATTATTTCATAGAAAATTTTGGTATTCCTCCTAATGAATTTTCTAAGGATACCAAGGAATTAATTCGTGAACTTGAAAGGATCACAACCACAATAAATCGACATGATGTGTCTAAATTATTTAAAAGAAACACGTTTATATATATATATATATATATATATATATATATATATATATATATATATATGTGTGTGTGTGTGTGCGTGAAAATATACAGAAAATAGGAAAGAACTTGTTAGGTAAATAATCCAAAGTTCTTTAGTATTTTTTGTTATTTATTTGAATCATGTTGGAAAATCATATTTTAAAATAAATATATATATATATATATATATATATATATATATATTCATTAAAGACATTTTTATGTTTAACGTTCTTTTTTATAGATACAAGTATTTAAGTAAATGCTCCGTTTATAATAAACAGTATTATATAACATTTACCGGCCTGAATGTTATTTAATACTGTTTATTATAAACAGAGCATTTACTTAAATACTTGTATCTATAAAAAGAAAGTTAAACATAAAAATGTCTTTAATAAATAAATTGCCCGACTTTGTCCATTTCTTAATATATATATATATATTAAGCAATTTCTTATATATATATATATATATATATATATATATATATATATATATATATATATATATATATATATGATAAAATGTAATGTTAAGGTATGACATATTAATGCGTCGATCAGAATCAGAGGCAAAGCGTATGTCAAAGTAAAAATGGTCATTGAAGTCAACGCGCAGATGCTTAAACTTCGGCCATATGCGTTGTGTTTTTGTTCGACTATTTGTACATAAAGGTCAGAGATGCGTTGTAGGTAGTCTGTTGTATTATACTAACGGTTATAATTAACAGTAATTAACTTATTTTTGTTTATTTTATTCTATTTTATTATTTATTTATTTTTGGTTATTTTATTCCTGTTCGTTTTCAGTGTTCAATATTTAAGTAACGTAGTAAAATATGTTTTCGCTTGAGATGAAAAATCTGATCGTTTATTTAGTAGTTTGTTTTGGTCTGTGAAGGTAATTACAGCTAATTTTTCAACTCATTACAGAGGTTACAGTGTTTGTATTTATTGTTGTAGGTTGATGCTGTTTTCTTTAAATTTCATTATATTTTGGGGTCGAAATAACAAACAAAAAAAGGACACATAAACACTAGTAAGCATTAGAATAACAACCAACAAAAAAAGTCAATATATATATATATATATATATATATATATATATATATATATTTATTTATAACGATATATAAAATTTGAGATTTGCTCAGTCGAGGCAATGTAAACCTCGAGCAGTTTACTCAGTAAGTAGGTTTGCCTTTAGGTCTTTTTTCATATCCCTCTTTTCAGTGTTGTCGATTTTGTTCCAGATTTGATCTGGATAAGTGTTTTAGATTTAGGCACGTTGACCGTTGGTTCCATCAACTCTTTGTTTTTGCTATAATATATATATATATATATGTGTGTGTGTGTGTGTGTGTGTGTGTGTGTGTAGTGGCATGTATGATTGAGGATTAGTGATTACATCATGAAAATGTTAATTTTTTTGGTAAAGGTGACAATCAAAAAAACGAAAGAAAATAAAGACAACATGCAACAACACGTAATGAATAAAAAGTATACAAAAGCATTTAAATGAACAAGCATTAATATATATATATATATATGTGTGTGTGTGTGTGTGTTTTGGTGTTTGTGCGTGCGCGCGCGTGAAACTAAATGAGCATCGTATATGATATGTGAAGAACTATGTTTATTTCCTTACATATATATATACATATATATATATATATATATATATATATATATATATATATATATATATATATATATATATATGTGTGTGTGTGTGTGTATCTATATATATAATGACATAGAGAAGAAGCAGAAGCGTTGATCAGTGTCACTTTTATAAAAACTTTGTTATTATTATTTCTGAATATTCGAGAAATCTTATTAAACGTTAGATGAAAATAATCAAACATATTGCTTAATAAGTCAGCGGAATCTCTATTCAAATATGGGTATCCACTAAAAGTAAAAAAAAAATGGTTAAACTTGATAAATATATATATATATATATATTTATGTGTGTATATATATATATATATATATATATATATATATATATATATATATATGTGTGTGTGTGTGTGTATATATATATATATATATATATATATATATATATACGTGTGTGTGTGTAGGTGTATATATATATATATATATATATATATATATATATATATATATATACGCATGTATATGTATATATGTGGGTAATAAAATGAAACATTTACAAAAAGTGACGCGCAATGAATGAATACACAATGATGAAAGCCATACTGAATTGAAGGTAACTTTAAAAAAATAAAGCAAGCATCAAAATAAATATGAATGCGTGTATATCTGTATGCGTGTGTGTGTATGTGTGTAATAGGGTGCTGACATTTTCGTCCCAACAAAAATAGCCATTGAACCCCTACCCACTGAAAGAATGTTTTGTTTGGTCACAGGGTCAGCTTATAAAACAAAGGTCTGTTTCAGGTAAAACTCTGGGTAAAAATGTTTTCATTTGAAACGCAAGAATATCTATCTATCTATCTATCTAAATCTGTTTCTTTCTATCTATCTATCTATCTATCTAAATCTGTTTCTTTCTATCTATCTATCTATCTATCTAAATCTGTTTCTTTCTATCTATCTATCTATCTATCTAAATCTGTTTCTTTCTATCTATCTATCTATCTAAATCTGTTTCTTTCTATCTATCTATCTAAATCTGTTTCTTTCTATCTATCTATCTATCTATCTAAATCTGTTTCTTTCTATCTATCTATCTATCTAAATCTGTTTCTTTCTATCTATCTATCTATCTATCTAAATCTGTTTCTTTCTATCTCTCTCTGTCTATCTGAATCTGTTTCTTTCCATCTATCTATCTATCTATCTATCTGAATCTGTTTCTTTCTATCTATCTATCTATCTGAATCTCTTTCATTCCATCTATCTATCTACCTATCTATCTGAATCTGTGTCTTTCAATCTATCTATCTATCTATCTGAATCTGTGTCTTTCAATCTATCTATCTATCTATCTGAATCTGTTTCTTTCCATCTATCTATCTATATCTGTGTCTTTCAATCTATCTATCTATCTATCTATCTGAATCTGTTTCTTTCCATCTATCTATCTATATCTGTGTCTTTCAATCTATCTATCTATCTATCTATCTGAATCTGTTTCTTTCCATCTATCTATCTATGTCTTTCAATTTATCTATCTATCTATCTATCTATCTATCTGAATCTGTGTCTTTCTATCTATCTATCTATCTAAATCCTACTTCCTCACCGTATTCACCTGGCATTCACCCCGTCTGATTATCACTTGTTCCGATCGATGGCACATGGCCTGGCTAAGCAGTATTTTCATTTATATGAAGATACAAAAAAATGGGTCGACTCGTGGTTAGCCTCAAAAGACGTTTTTTTTTTCCCGACATGCAATTCGAATGTTGCCAGAAAGATGGGAAAAAAGTAGTCACTAGCGATTGGCAATACTTTCAGTAACATTACTAATTTTTGTAAATATAACATTACTTTTCATGAAAAATCAGCGGGAACTTATTCAACGTCCTAACACAATCCCGCTTTCAACCAGTTGTGACATCCATTTACAAAAGCACGGTATTTTTATTATTTTAGTCTCATAAGACGTGTCGTTTTTCTGACGTGGAATTTAAATGCTTCTAGAAAGATGTGAAAAAGTAGTGGCTAGCGATGGAAAGACTTTCAGTGATATGTTTCTTATAAATTTTGTAAATAAATCATTACTATTCATGAAAAATCAGCGAGAACTTATTCAAGATCCTAATAATAAAAACTAGTGTTTATTTCTTTTTTTTCCAAAAGCGGGAAAACGTAAAACACCAAAGTTATTGAATGAGGGAAGGTCGACATTGGATATATCAAAAGACCTACATATAGATCATCGAAGGATAAAGAGACTTAGTGGAAATATAACTAAATTGAGAAATAGACGCAAAAGGAAAGCTTTATGAATTTATCGCCCTCGAGGGGATCGTAAACTAAATCACGTCACAGGGAAACAACTACATTTGACCAGGGCTCAGATCTTTCAGTTGGAATAAAAAAAAAAAAAAAAAAAAAGTATGTTTTCGTAAATTCAGATCTGTCAAGCAAATATTTTAGATCGTCAAGACTGAGCCAAGAAATAGATTAATGATTATTTTTTATAAATATTTTACGAACGAATTCCGGGTGACATACGATGGACCTGCTGACTAGGGCAAATTATTGATTTTATACTATGCAGATATGCCTGTGGCTAAAATAAAGCAGCAAGGAGAAGGCAGAGTATGTATATGGGGTGGAATTGTCGACTTGACTGTTATTGAACCGTTCAAAATCAATTTAAACTGAACAGTGATAACTATTGCGGTTTCATGGACAAAACTTTCTGTGAATGGTATAAGTCCACAGTTTCAAAAGAAAATGTGTGATTATGTAGTACAATGCTTCTTCTCATGTATCTAATGTTAACCCTGGTTTATAGGTGATGGCTTTATAGAATGTCCGCCATTAAGGCCTGATCTGAATCCTGTCGAAAATCTATGTAAAGATGAAATTATACGCATGTGTAAAAATATTATAGCAAAGCAGGCCTATGGGAAGCAATTAAAACCACAATGTCAGAAATTGAAATTGTCGAAGTAAAACATTGAACAAAACCAATGGATAATAGATTGCTCGCTGTTACTGTGGAGGATTCCTATATTAAAATGAAAACGCTCCAAAGATATGTATGTTATTTGTTCTATTATAGCTTTTGATAAAATGTTGATGATTTTATTCAGTTTTTATTAAGTAAAAAGTGATTTTCTGTTTTTTTCTGCATAATAATTTCAGACGGGCGTTTTTATAACAAATCCGATGACTTTAATAACACATGTTGAAACTACGTAAAAAAAAATAAATCAGGCTTTATTTTGACGTCTAAAATCTATCGCTATTTCCATGGCAAATGTTCAGAAGAGCTACATTCCTTAACCATTTCGGACCTTTACAACTAAGCCTCTCTCAACTATATCGCTATTTCCATGGCAAATGTTCAGATGAGCTACATTCCTTAGTTCCACCAGTTCAGACCTTTACATCTAAGCCTGTCTCTACTCTATCGCTATTTCCATGGCAAATGTTTAGATGAAAGACATTCTTTAGTTCCACCAGTTCAGACCTTAACAGCTAAGTCTCTCGCTATTCTATAGCTATTTCCATGGCAAATGTTCAGACGAGATACGTTCCTTTTTTTCGCCAGTTCAGACCTATATATATAATTCTCTCGCTACCCTATCGCTATTTCCATAGCAATTGTTCATACAAGTTCCATCAATTCGAACATTCACATCCATGACTATGTCGTAGACACTGTGTCGATTCATGCAAATTCCTTTCGTATTCCGTTTGTAAGGAGGAAGTTCCACACGGATACCATCTTCCCCTGAAAGGCTACTTAGTGGAACCGACTCCCGCGAGGATACATTTCTGACCACTACTATCTTAACCTGTTCAAGACCTGAATTAATCGTTACCTTCCCCACATATACACATCAATTTCCATTTGTACCTCTTATTCTTGCCGGCTTACGGCCTCGTCACCGAATCGCGTATGATGACGAGTCATGCTTTGTCAGCCCCTATATAGGTAACCGCTTCGGAATACCAGGTGCTGTATTCTTGGATGTGCATGGGGTTTATTGGATAACGGCAGGGAAATATTAATCGGAGAGCTGCATTCCAATTCCTGTTGTGTTCGTTATCTTCAGTCACGCAGAATTACCCTGGGGAAAATATATGATTTAACCTTTTCTATCAACTATGAGTTACTTAGTAAAACTTGTATCACTAAATCATTAGTATCGCCCAAAAGACCTTGCAACCTAAAATACATTATCTGGCTTTAATTAACCTGAAAAGTCTTGATAAGCCGTAAAAAAACTCTTACCTAGAGTACCCCTTATGACTTGTATAGCAATTTTCAATGGCACACAGCTGCAAATGATATCACGAAGTCCTAACTAGGGCAAATTATTGATTTATACTATGCAGATGTGTCTGTGGCTAAAATAAAGCAGCAATGAGAAGGTAGTGTATCTATATGGGGTGGAATTGTCGACTTGACTGTTATTGAACCGTTCAAAATCGATTTAAACTGAACTGTGATAACTATTGCTGTTTCATGGACAAAACTTTCTGTGAATGGTATGTCCTAGCCTCACTACATCGCAATGTTTAGATCATTCAATGCCTTAATTCAATTTCCATATATACTAACTAATATTTATATTCTATATATTTCTATATAAAATGTATTGTAAAACAGATATATTGACCTTCACTGGTGTAAAAATACATATGCTATTGGCGATCTGAACGATTTTAAAACCCTTAGTCGGCACATAGCAAAATGTTGCCGACCCCTGTTCTAGTGTGACATCAAATGCAAAGTCGACAAAGGGATCACAAAGCAACTTCTCTTAAAAGAATTAAAAACCTACAATAGTTTCCTTGTATTTTTTTTTTTTTTATTCTAAACCAATAACTGCTACAACGCAAAAAAGATATTTAGCTGTTTCAAAACTGCTCACACGTTTGATGGACTACCATTAATAATAAAAACTTTTTAAAAACAGTTTACTTCTATTAATGCGGTTTACATATTATTGTATATATTACTATATAAAATATATTGTAAAACAGATATATTGACCTTGACTTGTATAAAAATACGTATGCTGTTGGCATAGTGATTAATTTAAAACCCTAAGTCGGCAAATAGATATCAAAAGTTTGTAGACCCTTGTTGTACAGGATTAAAATTATTAAAATAAAAAAAATGATGCAATAATAGGCTAATGAATCAGGCATATATCTTAAAAAAGAATTACTTAAAAATTCAAAACTCGTCAGACCTTTGGAAAAATATAAATGTTTTTTTTTCAAATGTTTCTAAACTTAAAGCTTTGACAAACAAATAAAATTCTTATAAGCGACATTGCTTTGTTCGAGAAACAAGCATTAAAATCGGGTCTTACCTTCTCCGTGTTCTAATAATAAAAAAAAAAGAAAATGTTTTTAATTTTTAGGAAATATATCAAAATTCTTTTCCTTTTTTAAAGGAAAGATAACAATTTACATAACACATATATATATATTTTTAAATAAATAATATATATATATATATATATATATATATATATATATATATATATATATATACTAAAGCAAGATGGTTTAATAAGAAAGAAGTCATACAATTAAGAAAGAAATTATCTTCATGTCATTTATCCTTTTGTCGTTTAAGGTTGTTTATCTCTGCGGGGGAAAAGACAGTCGTAATTAAAATCCCTCAGAAAAATGGATAATTAATTCAACCTGTGTATGTTTATCAAACGTTAATCTATTTTTTTTTTTTGCATATTTTTCGGAAGTTTATTATCAATGTTTAATAATATTAAAATCTACACCAATAAAATATATATTTCATTAGTTAACATGTTTGTTAAATTAAGTAAAAAAAAAAAATTATCTGTGAATTTACATTTTGTGATTATTTTTCCCCCAAATATTCATGCAATTATTAAAAGACAACATCTACAAGGATCAAGCAGTCAGAGGCAATGGCTGATAATACTTACGTGGGTCAATACATAAGACAAAAAACAAAAAAAACAAAACATTCAGCGATTTTCAAACATAGTTATCACATTTAAGCCAGTAGGAAAGGCATGAAACCACCAATTCTGACAGATCGGTTGAGAGGTTAATGTTATTGCTTTTAATATCTAGCTTTTTAATGAAAACTGATGATGGAGTGATAAAAAAAAATTATCGTTTTACCCAAATAAATACATTGAGGCATATTGTGTGGCTAGGATTAACACCACGTTTAATTATTATTTGAAAGATCTGATTTAGATTAGCAGAAGACTTAGATAAGTGTTATATATGTTGTGGCTGCGGGAGAGTTAGGTTTATTGTTAGCATTTAGGTATATTTTATATATGTATATATTAGTATTAGGTTTAGATATTAGGTATGTTCATTTATATATATATATATATATATATATATATATATATATATATATATATATATATATATATATATATATATATATATATATATATATATATATATATATATATATATATATATATATATATATATATATATATATATATATATATATATGTATATATATATATATATATATATATGTATATATATATATATATATATATATATATATATATATATATATATATATGATATATATATATATATGTATGACACGTGAACTAGAAGAGTTTACCCTATTGAGCAAAATAAAGGGTTCAGTTCGACATTCCAACCACCTGAAGAAGGTCGGAGCGTACAACGTTGTAATAAAAATTATGAGAAAAGTTAAATAATAGTCCGAATAATGTAAATAGTGTAAGCATTAAATGTTGATGACATCCTCAAGATGTCTGTAGCTCCTAAACATCGCTTGAGGATGAAACTGTCATCCTTTAAATATATATATATATATATATATATATATATATATATATATATATATGTGTGTATATATATATATATATATATATATATATATATATATATATATATATATATATATATATATATATATAAAGGCAGATTGATTTTTCTTTTTTTTTTTTTAAAAGAAACAGCATTGATTCAATGTAAAAGCTGGAGTTTGATATTATAAGTACATGCCGACAATTGGATTCATAGCTTTTTTTCAATTTTTGAGTATTGAGTTGTTAATACTCAAATTTCCGGAGGGTTCTACTTATAAACTGACTTAAAAATTTTATTATTTCAAGTGAATAGCATTTAGCTTTCTTTTATGGCAAGAGATAGCACTAGGTTTAGAAAATTAGATATATTAAGTTACCCTATATATCTATCTATCTATCTATATATATATATAGGGGGTGTAATGTTTGCCAAGGTCATCTCGCTAAAATACTTACGACTGAGTAGTGAGCTCGATCCTCACTGTGTGCCCCTTAATCTCGTCCTTGTGCCACGTCTAAGCTACGCTTGGGAAGACACAATATAGTAGGGCATGTTCATTTTTCACGTATTTTTAGAGAATCAACATTGCCTTCAGTGTGAAAGCTAGAGAATGATATCCTAAGTACGCACCGACTATTCGGAGGTTTACATATTAGTTGTATGTACGTGTAACACCAACCATCTACAAATATATTGAATTTGTGTGTGTGTGTGTGTGTGTATGCCTTTGTCTGTGTATCTGTCTATATTTCTGAGATGAGGTATTATGTACACTATTTACATTATTCAGACTATTGTCCTCATCTTTGTCTCCATATTTATTACAACGTTTCGGCCTTTCAGTATCTGTCTATATTTCTGAGATGAGGTATTATGTACATTATTTACATTATTCGTACTATTGTCCTCATCTTTGTTGTCATGTTTATCACAACGTTTCGGACGTTGTACGCTCCGGTCTTCTTCAGGTGATTTAAATGTCGAACTGAACACCTTATTTCACTTACTGAGGTAGACTGTTCTAGTTCCACGTGCCATGTCTAATCCATTGAGATAGAGGGAAATCAATGTCAATGTATCTATTTTTAAATATGCTTACTCCGTCCCGCCTCCCGCCTTATTTTTTAACTTGTCAACTCCGGTAAATAAAATAAGTTCTGGTCACCATAGCGACTGGCTTCCCTCCTTTCTATCCCCTCCTTTCCCTTTCCCCTCCTTATGTTTATCTCACAATTTTTTTTATTGAAATTTCTTCCTTTCTCCCATATTTTTTATTTCCACATTAAGACATTTCCCTGTTTTTCTTTTTTTCTCTTTTCCTTGTGAATTTGACACCATTTATTTTGCAAAAATTTCGTCTGAACAGATGGACTTCTGATATATATATAATATAATTAATGTTTTTTAATATATATTATATATATATATATATATAGTAATTATTAGGACGATTTGATAATTATAGCGACGCTCTGTTGAGTCTGATTTGCAATCTCCTCGTCACCGAGGCCCATTAGAACAGTTGGTATGATGTTTGCTTGACAACTTAACTGTCAGGGTTTCAATTCTCGGTAGAGGATGCGCACTACTGATGAGTCCCAAATATAGAACGAAACGGCCGACCAGAGCTTTCTGCATTCTTCTGAGGTTTCTATCAGACTCGATGAATTAATTAAATATATATATATGTATGTATGTATGATATCAATTCAGAGCCTACATTTATATTTAGTTACGCTCTATTCTTGATATTGACTACTTTAACATATAAATATAGCATACCTTGATACCGTATTTTATAACACGCATAAACACACACTATATATATATATATATATATATATATATATATATATATATATATATATTTGTGTGTGTGTGTGTGTGTATAATATAATGAGAAGCCACGTATACTTTCTTAATATGTATATATAGAATAAGTTGCAAATTAAAAAAAAAATAATGTGTTTTAATTAAAGTATTTATTTGTATATATATTTGAAGAAAGATTGAGGCTAATCTGAAATATCAAATATATATATATATACAAATAAATGAATACTTTCATAAAAACATTATTATTTTTTTAATTTGCAAATTTATATATATATATATATATATATATATATATAGAGAGAGAGAGAGAGAGAGAGAGAGAGATCGATCGCATGAGAAATTGTATAAAAAACAAAAAAAAGCACCCTATCTGTCCTATTCAATGAAGATATATATATATATATAAATATATATATATATGGGCAAATATTAATTATATGTAATGCGTTTTCACCATTATCTTTTCTCTAGATTTATAAATATGGCCGTCGTTTTTGCATGTATTTCTCCCCTTGCTTGCATATAGACCAGTAAGACCGTTTTACATAGAATTATTTACAGTATTTCATTTAGTTACCCGCCATATATATATTCCGCAACCGTTATCGTCGCATGGCAAACTTCTCTGACAACGTAATAGAATAAGGTCTTTGATAGTGAATAATATCTTTGTCTAAATTACGGCATGACCACTCTGAAGATGGCTCACGTGAGCCGAAAGCTTAGATCAAGGATCTGCTTAATAAAAAATATCCAAATATATATATATATATATATATATATATATATATATATATATATATATATATATACACTTTTATAAATGTAAGTAAGTATACTCGTCCGGAAAAACCTTAGGCCTATTGGCTTTTAAATGAATAAACAAATACCCAAGGAAAAATAAGGAATAGAAAGAAAGAACTAAGAACATGTAATTCAAGCGAAAACAATCGACTAGAATCCAAGCTCAGAGTCAAAAAGAAAAGAAAAAAACAAACTTCGACACGAGTAAAGTATAAATAACTAAGCAAAGTGCTCAATACACTAAGTAGAGCAAATCTAACTATGAACCTAAAGAGCCAGGCAAACCTACATACATTTCCCCTACGTGATCGTCAGGTACGCCGGCGTACCCTGACGAACGCGTAGGTGAAATCTATGTAGGTTTGCCTGGCTACTTTTTAGGTTCATAGTTATATATATATATATATATTTATGAACATTGAAATCAACACTCATGGCGACAGGCTGTTTCATGCTGGACGCAATTCAGGCCGCCTGATGTTTGCGCTTAGCATGAAACAGCCTGTCGCCTCCTGTGTTGAATTTTAATGTTTATTTTTTTATATTTACATATGCTCTATCTCTGATATTGAACACTTTATCCCATAAATATACCTAAATATACCACGCCTTATATATATATATATATATATATATATATATATATATATATATATATATAGCTTCCTCCTCAGTCTTTTGAGCATGAGCTTATCACTTGTTTCCTGTTTAGGATTGGATTTCCGGTTTATGATAAGTCCTTTCTAAAATTTCTCATTCTCTTTCACACCCACTAACGCCCTTGCATCTTAGTGGCATTATCTCCTTGCCTGGGGGTGAAATGATTAAACAGAATATATATGTATGAAACGAGATGGAGAGAAGGAAAAAAAATAATATGCCACGATAGAAATCCTCTCTCCCGTCTGTACGGCGAGAAACTTATCGTAAATGATCAGATTATAAAATCGATACATTCATTTCGTTAGCAAAATGCTCAGTGAAAGAAAAGAAAGTTGACATTTGAATAGACGAATAAACGCATTCGTTCTTGGAAGAGAAAAAGAAAATGCAAGAAAAAAAAGAGAATAAAAAAATCAAATAAGCAGGAAAAAATTTAGAAATTCAGTTAAGATAAATGCAGATGGAACTGAAAATAATAATCATAGTAAATATAAAATGTGTTTCATTCTTAGCAGTAACAACTTGCGTCTCATGACACAATCCCCTCCCCACAAAACAAATCTGCAAAGTTATTTGTCTTCAGTGACTATTTCCATCGTCGTGACATAGCTTTCCTGTACCTTCTCTATAAATATTTTATAAATATTATATGGTAATTTTTTTTGATGAGCTTTCCTCTTTGGGGCTAGTTTTTTTAAAATTGTTGTTTTATCCCCCTCCTCCCACAGACAATGAATTGTAAATATGGGGTCTAGTTAGTATTTTCATAGAGACAGTGAGGTATTATGGTGAATGTAGTAAGAAAGGTACGTAAGAATGTGTTGTTTTTGTGTAAGGAATATTGTCTGTATGATTGGGTCAGTCTTTGTCACTAGCTAAGTTATCGTTAAGACAGAACAAGACCGTCCTTTCCCCATTCTCCTCTTCGGCCATGTGCCACATTTCTGTACATAACAGAATAAATATTGCTTTCCTTTTTGGTATGCTGATTTTATGAATGTAAGCGCAGTACTTGATTGGCAGTTAGGTCTCATCGTTTTACCTTTAACATTGCTACATATAATTGTTCTATGCTCGTAGATTTTTTTGGCAAATTTCATCTGAGATCTTTTATGTCTTCTTGATTTTCCGTCAAATGCGATAGTCACAAATTTAAATGCAACGTCATTTGTCATCGTTTGTTTATTTACATCTGTTCTTTTATTGACCTCTCTCCTCAAGGTCTTTTATATAATATTATTTCAATCTCTATGTCTCCATTCTATGTTAGAGGCCGTCTCGCCTTACTTGGGGCGAAATAATTAAGGAATTGTTAGATTTGACATGCTGACCCCACACGAAACAGAAAATAAATCCTCTATACACTGGTTTCTTCTGTAAACGATTTTGCACTTCTCACAGAGAAAGAAAACAACTGCAAACAACTTTGAAGTTACGTCATAAGTAATTGCCGTTTTGTGAAACCAACTGTAAGGTCGAACGTATCATCCTAATAAATAATCATAAGTGGCAGTGTTTTTTAATCATTTCACCCCACGCAAAGCAGCACAGCCACTACCACGCAGGTAGTTAATGAGTGTGAAAAAATATAAGTAATGGATTCGACTGGAATTCGCACCTAAGTTAAAGTAATGGATTCGATTGGAATTCCTCATTCGGAACCAATAACCATTATTCCACAGAGGTTGAGGTTTATCCATTTTTTCTGTTTAAGATTTTATTTCCGGTTCATTCTAAAATCTTCCTGTTCTCTTTCACTTCCGGCAGTAATAACTTGCATCTTAGAGGCATCATCGCCTTGCTTGATGTAATTTGATTTAAGGAATCAATTGCTCCGTCCACGTCTGCATAACTTTTCAGTGTTGTTCTTCATATTTTATGACAGGAATCTATCAAATATATGACGCTACCATTCTATACTGTGCATCGTATACTGGTGTCACATCTGGTGTGGTGGGTCTGCTCTGTATCTAGATGACACAATCCCCTCCCCACAAACAAATCTGTAAAGATATTAGTCTTCAGTGATTTGTTCCACTGTCGTGACATAGCTTCCCTGCACCTTTTCTATAAATATTTTCATGGTATTTTTTTTTTTTTGATGAGGTTTCCTTTTTGGTATACTGATTTTATGAATGTAAGCGAAGTACTAGATTGGCAGATAGGTCTCATCGTTTTACCTGTAACATTGCTAGATGTAACTGTTCTATGCTAGGAGTTTTTTTGAAGCAATTTTCACGTGAGAAGATATTTTATATCTTCTTGATTTCCTGTCAAATGTGATAGTCACAAATTTAAATGCAACATCATTTGTCATCCTTTGTTTATTTAAAATCTCTTCTTTTATTGGCCTCTCTCGTCAAGGTCTTTTATTTAATATCATTTCACACTCTATACCCTTATTCTATCTTAGAGGCTTTTTCGCCTTACTTGGGCCGACATAATTAAAAAGAAAAAAGTGCAGACAGCAAATATGCATTATGGCTATAAATATAAAGAATGAGAAGAAAAATTTATAAAAAAGAAGAAAATCATATACAAGAAAAAATATTGTTATGAAAAATGCAATTTGGAAAAGAAAAAAGAAAAAAAAATGTATTTCCTTGTCATTCCTCGAAGGCGTGTCCCTCATGCCCGGGAACGAAACCCTTCTTTTTTTTAAAAAATTCATTTTAACTGTTGAAAAAATGCCAAAGGAGAAAAGAGAAATATGAAGAGCGGAAAAAAAGGCAGAAAAAAAATTTCAATTTCCGGCGAAAAATCGGTCCTAAAAAAAAAAAAGAACCATTTTCAAAGAGAAAGAGAATTCAAGCAAACATCTATATACACATATATATTGATCTGAGGGGTAATATCGTTATTTAAATATATATTAATTTGCATATATATATATATATATATATATATATATATGCAAAAAAACGAATGTTTTTAAGAAATTGATATGGAGATAGGCTGTGGACACAGGAATCAACATTGTATGGAAACTGCCAATTTCGTGTTTCAATTTGATCTCAACTTGCTTTTTTTTCTTTTGGTTTTCTTTTTCAAAGATTTATCTCCCTTCGTTGGTTGCAATACGCCATTAGATAGATATTATATCTTCCATAAACAAATCAATATAATTTGACTAAACATTGTCTGTTTTCAATTACATTCCAAACTATATTATAAGCTACATCAGACATTTGTACAGAAAACACATGCGTCTTATAAAGAAAGGATTATTTATTTATTCATGGAGAAATTAAGAGAAAGGACCAATCATTGACTAGTATTAGTGGCTATTATTCCATGAGTGGAATATATTGTAAGTCGATACTTGTCGAAAATCAGTTTTTTTCTTTTTGTTCTCACTTTATTAGAAATGGGTTAGTATAGGTTGTTTATCAGCATATCAACTATCATAATTTCCCATGTATAATACACATTTTTTCCTAAAACATTTTTCTGTCTCTTTTCCATCAATCAACATCAGGGGTTCGTATTATACACAGCAAGAAAATAATTTTTAAAAATTGCCGTAAAATAAAATAAGAATTATCATCAACCTAAATTAGAATGATATTATTATACGTTTAGAACTATTTTTTTTAAAATATGTGTTATGAAACGCTTGCCGTAATGAAATTGGAGAGCTACAATTTATAGGGTTTCATTAACAGAAAATGGCGTGCGTATTATGCGTGCGTAGAAGCATTCTCCACACTTTTAGCACAATTTTAGGGGTGCGTATTATGGACGAAGGTGTATTATACATGGGGAATTACGGTACCTATGGGTCATTTAATTGCTGAAATATTACTTTCTTCAAAGTTTTTCTATATATCATTTTTTTTCCAAAAATGTATTGGTGGTAATTTTTTTTTGCTTTTACTATGAAAATGTACTCCTGGTAATTTTTTGGCTTTTACTATGAAAAATGCATTGCTGGTAATATTTTTTGTTTCTAGAATGAAAGTGTATTGCTGGTAAGTTTTTTTGCTTTTACTATGAAAATGTATTGGTTGTAATATTTATTTTGCTTTCTTAATCCGAGTGCTCCAAAACAATTGGAATCACTGATGTCTCCATATGCTACATTATTTTAGATGTGTAGTGGAAGGCAATAGTAATCAAGTTTCGTCCCTGTTAGAATAGTCTTTACGATTCTTGTTGGGAGCTCGTCGTTTGAGACCTTGTGCCAGTTCATTTTTTTTCTGTGCGAATATACCAAATATTTTTTTTCAATGACATTTAGTCTAGTCCTGATTCAAAAGAAGTCAGATGCTTTAATCTACACGAGAAATACATATGTGTATATATTCATATCAAATCAGATCAGTCAAATCAGATCATATCAGGCAAGCCAACTCACTCAAATCAGTCTGGTCGACAACACCCCGTGATTGACGCTTTGCAATGACACCTGCAGGAGACAAGGGGAACGTGAAAAAAATGAAATGGAAACAAGAGATGAAAAGAGATCGAGGAGAATAAGAGAAACAAAATATGCAGAAGATCCGAATGGAAGTTCAATCGGACAGCAAAAATAACACAGAGGATTAATAATAACATGTAAAAGAAGAACTTTAATAAGAAACGAAAAACGAAAATCATGCAGACAGGCTTTTGAAATATTTTCAAAGACAGTCGAATACGGTACTGGTGATTAAATTTAAAATAAAGAAAACGGTCAAAGATTTTATAAGATTCTGAATGCAACAATAACGCCGTTAAACAAATATGACAAGAACAGTGGAAAACATAAATAAGTAATACTGAATTAGAAACATATATTAACATACCGTATTTTAAAAATATATAAAACGCACCAGTTTATAAAAGGCATCTTTATTTTGAAGACAAAATCTTTCCAAAAAAAAAAAAAAAAAGTTACTACCGTATTTGAAAGATTTTTAATGGACGAAAATTAAATCTGATACTTTAAAAAAAAATATTGAATATTTTTCTATTTACAAAATGGCTCAAAACATTCAAATAAAAAAATAACCTAAAATGAAGAAAAAAGAAAGAAAGAATAAAGAAAAAGAAAGAAAAAAAATAAGGAAAAAGAAAGAAAGAAAAGAAAGAAAAAAAGAATGTAAAATGAAAGAAAAAAGTAAGAAAAGAAAATGAAATAGAAAGTATGTAAGAAAAAGGAAAGAAAAATAAATAAAAAATTAAAATGAAAGAAAAATAACAAAGAATAAAATATTTAAAAAAGAAAAAAGAAAAAATAGAAAAGAAAAAGAAAAAAAGAAAAAAAAAAGAAAACAAGAAAGAAAAAGAAACATGAAGGAAAAATAACAAAGAAAAAAGAAAAAAAAGAAAAAATTAAAAAAATGAAAGAACAATAAGAAAGAAAAAAGAAAGAATAAATAAATAAAAAAGAAAAAGAAAACAAGAAAGAAAATAAGAAATGTAAAAGAAAAAAAAAATAAAGAAAATTAAAAAAAGAAAACAGAAAGAAAAAAAATGCAAGAACTGATCTACGGTTTACTTGAAAACCCGGAACGACATTTCCGCCACTATCGCTTGGAAAGGAAATCGGCCAGTTTATCATCGGACGCAATGTTAAGATCAAAGAGGGCGTGTTCCTCGGTTGCATCCTTTACCCTAACGATCAGTTTAGTCAGTTGGATGCCATACACGATAAACGCTTGGGCGATAATGTTTTTTTCGATTCAGGTCTAGCGAGACAGGAAGATTTCCCTCACAGTACATTTCTTTCTAACCAAGACGAAAGGGTCTGTTCTGCTATTCAGTACGGAGATGGCAGGAGAAGAAATAAATTCTTAACATTCCCGACGGTATTTGCGTGAAAGTGAATGTAAAGAACCCGACTGGAATTCGACCTCAGCTCTCCGGTTTTATAAATCCGAGCCGTTTTATTAGTGGTATCCTTAACGGGATATGGTGCAATCGATAACAGTTCAGATTCAATATATATATATATATATATATATATATATATATATATAAAAAAAAAATATACGGAAAAACAAATAAAAATCATATACAATTATGCTGTCTTAATTTTTAACATTAAAACAGCATAATTGTATATAAGGATTTCTGTTTGTTTTTTCAGTATATTTTTCTTCATACTGTCGGATCTATATCCATATATTTGCTTGCATATATATATATATATATTTTTGGTTCGATTATTTTTATTTAAATTTTGGGTTTATGTAGATTGCGTGTATTAGTGTTATTATGGGAGTGGGGGGGGAATCGTCGTCGTGATGTCATCGTGCTAACGCAAACATTGATGCATGTCCGTACACCCGATGAGGTACGCAGACACACATACACACTCGCTCGTGCGCCAGGGCCCATACATATACAAACATATGTGGGCAGTGTGGAATTTGATATATGTATGTATATGGGTGGTGTTGTGTCTATACATACGCATTTGTATGTAGAAATTCAAAGATTGGAAGTGTAGCGAAAATTTCTCGTGAATGTCTTGTGAATGTATACATGTCAAAAATCAGAGCATTTTTCTATTTTTCCACTGAATATTTCTTCGCATGTATGTATATACATGTGGTGGGGTCTGTGTAAAATTATGATAGGTAAAAATTATAATTATTTTTATTTTTAATTTAAAAAAAGGGAGTTTATTTGTTATATTTTAAAGCTGGTTATTTGCTTGTTTTTGATGACTGTGTATATTTAACTGATAGAAATTTTGGTTTGTAATCCTTATTGGTTATTTTATATGGTGATATTTAATATGCTGTGGGGAGGGGGTAGTTTACGTTAATAATTATGACGGGTCTATATGATAATAGTAGATGTGATGTGATAGTAATTTTGTAAGGGATTGGAGACAATGATAATTATTATTAATTATGATAATTATTACCCCCATAAAAAAAAATAAAAAAAATAACCAATAAGGATTACAAACTGAAATTTCTACCAGTCACATATACACAGTCATCAAAAAACTAAAAAAAACAAGCAAATAATATATATATAATTATTTTTAAAATATATGATTCCATCACGACACAGAAATTACTATGTTTCGAAACTTCACTTAAGACATAAAGTTTAATTTCAGTACTAAACATAAAATTTAGAGTACAGTTTGATTCTGATTGAAAATAGCTAACTGAAAAAAATGATTTACTTATTTATAAGTTGGAAATGGAGGGTTAATCTGTTTTTTTTTTCTTTCGTTATCAAGGGGTTACTACTCTTGTGAAAGTATGAATGTTAATTCTTTGTCAAATTTTTGGAAACGTATAAGGTTTTTTTTGGGGGATTATGTCTGGCTACAATGGCCTTTTTTTCCCAGTTTCCGTTGTTTTTATTAGTATATATTAAAACTTACTGACTGATGCTCTTGCTACAGTCAGAAAGAAACTGTACTCTAAATTTTAAGTTTAATATTGAAATCAAACTTTGGGACTCGAGTCAAGTTTCGAAACATAGGAATTTCTGTGTTGCGATGGAATCCTATTTGTAAAAAAATAATTATAATTTAAGCGCTACTTCAGTATAAGCATTGTCTATATTTCTGAGATGAGGTATTATGTACAGTATTTACATTAGTCGGACTATTGTTCTCCATCTTTGTCGCCATATTTGTCACAACGTTTCGGCCGTTGGTGGACGCTCAATCCTTCTTCAGGTGGTTAATTTCAACTGAACCCTTTATTTCGATCGCTGGGGTAGACTGTTCTAATTCCACGTGCCATGTTTTGATGGATGTCAGTTATCAGTTATCTCCCTGTAATTTTCCCTCTGAAAGTTCTCCAAGCCTTAACCAGATTAACTCACCTTCTTTGGGTCTGTCACTGGATTAACCAACGCCTTTATCCAAATTAGCCGCAGGAGATAACTGATAACAGACATCCATCAAACATGGCACGGGAATTAGGATCCGTTCTACCCCAGTTAAACTGATCAAATAAAGGGTTCAGTTCGAAATCAACCACCTGAAGAAGGCCGGAGCGTACAACGGCCGAAACGTTGTGACAAATATGGCGACAAAAGATGAGGACAATAGTCCGACTAATGTAAATACTGTTCAGTATAAGCACTATTTTTGAAAAATAAAATCATAATACTAAATTTGTATCATACATTGTATCATTAATCTAACTGTTCTTTTCTATTACATCAACACACACACACACATATATATATATATATATATATATATATATATATATATATCCAAATATAGAATTGGTGTATACGGAAAACTATTCTTAAAAAGTGCTTAATACAGAGTAGAGCAAATATAATTTATTCGAAAATTATAACATATTTGTGTTATAATTTTCGAATAAATTATATATATATATATATATATATATATATATATATATATATATATATATATTTGTGTTTTAGGCAGCAGTCCTTCTTTCATGCACATTTCATTGAATACAACAGACAAGGTGCTTTCATTTAGTTTTTTATACAATTTCTCATGCGATCTAATAATATTTTTTTTCAAATGGTAAATTGTATAAAAACTGTCCGAATGTTCTTTTTTATCTGAGCGCTTTCGGCTACACATTAAGCCATTTCCAAGGATGACATATTTGAACTGTTAAATAAGAAATAGTTTGTTGCATGTATATTTTAAAAAATGTTTTCATTTTTCAAAAAACGGTTAAGATATTGTGTCCATGTCCATAATTAATATTATAAAGTGGTGTTTTTCTTTGTTTTTATTAATAAGGCTTCCATTATTTCAAACCTTTTTTTGCATGTAGATGATGCTATTATATATATATATATATATATACATGTAATAGGGAACGTTGGTATATAAACCGAGTGGATCCTAGTAATATTAATCATTAAAATACCCGTGTACAGAACGGCTTGAAATAGACTATATCTATGTTGAGGTAATTTTTTGTTTTTGCTGGAATATATATATATATATATATATATATATATATATATAGAGAGAGAGAGAGAGAGAGATGTTTGTGTGTGTTTGATTGTGTGTGTGCGTGTGAGTGCGTAAAAAGGAGAGATTAACGGTATCATAAGGATATCTTGGATAGATATTAGTTGATCAGCGACATGAAGACATAATATTGTATTGATTAGGGAAGCATCCTCTCATGAGCCTGTTTCACATTGCAAGAGTTCTGAGGAAAAACCTGTTTGAGCATAACTTACTACTTACCAGTGGATTATGATTACGGATAACAAGGAATATTTAGTGTGCATCACACGGTGGTTTCGTTGCTGTGAAGCTCTGAACTTTGTGGCACAAAGGAAATGTCTTTTGCCTGAACATCCGCCATTTAATTACCGGTAGAATAGCCAGCTTCAAGCAAAGATACGTCTGTAGGAAAAGGATTGAATGATGGAAAACCTCTGTTCGCCTAAGACTGTTGCACAATAGCTTTTGAACTTTTTGTCGATTCGAAAGTGAGAATTTGGTAGCTACACACCAGATATGGCAACAATTCTCCATTTTCGGTCTAGTCTGGCTGTTGTAGATATAGAGCATAGTAGAAAGAATTTCAAGAAAGCTAAAGGGAATCAACAATTGTTCCAGAATACAGAGCCGGCAATAAATGAACAGTACTTAAATTAAGAATTCGACAAGATATCCTAAGTAATTATGAGTTCAATCTCTGGGTCGGGCAATGGGTACATAGATTCAGTGAAAACCGAACGGACACTAACAATACTAAAAATAAGAACCAGACAAGATATCTGAAGACATGTACAGTGGAACGAGAACATGCTACTCATATAGATTAATTACAGTGTTCAGTTTGAAATTCCATGCAAGTTACAAAGATTATAAACCTGATGAAGGCCAGAGGTTACAATGGTCTAAATGTTATGATAACAACAGCAAATATTAGGCCAATAATCTGCATGCAAACAGTGTAAATAATATTTATATAAACGTTATGATAACAACAGCAAATATTAGGCCAATAATCTGTAAACAGTGTAAATGATAATTATAAATCTTCATTCCAGAATTTTAGACAGAAATAAATTAGTTTTTTTTTATTTAATTAGTGAGTCTCATTAGGTTTTATTTTGATGACAACCAATTGGCAGCTGACCTCTATTCTTACCAAGTTCTAAAAGCTTTGCGGGCGAAAAACTGGATCACAATTAATGCCTCGAAAATCAGACTAGTGAACTTCTACCATCGCCGATCGGATGAACGGATCTTTCCTCAGGGTGTCCCCATACCTCGAGCGCATATTGAGGCTTAAAATCGGTTTATAGTTCAAGTGGAACTCGTATATACTATGTTTAAAAAAACTCGCTAACCATGTTTAAAAAAAATGTTTTGTTCCCTGTATATCTCTATCATGTGCGTCAATCCTCCAGCTATCGTCTTCGTTTACAAAAGCCAGATCAGGCGAAAAATGCAGTGTTGCTATATATAGGAAGGAGCTGACAAGTCTTCACTTTCCTGCCTCGATATGGTACAATAATATTTTCTCATCCTTGTATGGGACGAATTATTTTCTACCCTGTAAACTCTTTCTCGCAGACAAGACGCTGCTTACTTCTCACTGCTGTATCGCTAGTTCCATGGAGAGTGTTCATTGAACGATATTCCTTAGTTCCACCATTTTAACCTTCATTGCCAGGACAGGGACATTGTCGCAAACTAGCCTCATTCTCTTTGAGTTCGCTTGGTAAGTCATAAGTCCCACTCAAGAAGGTTCTTCCCACGAGCCACTGTCTTGCGAATCAACTGTCAAGAGTTTGCTGCCCGGTCACTTCAATCTTAAACTTTGCCCGTCCAGGGTTAACTGTTATCTTCCCTACATAGCCGCATAACCTGTACCTCGTACTGTGTAACTCTGTACCTTGAGTGACTCTCAGGACTTGTACAGGGTGATCATCATTTAAAAAATTAGAATATCAAGATTCGTCATGTTAATCTACATAACCATTTGGCGCAGTACAATCTTTTTAAATGCAATATTAGCTTTATGTCATTGTGGCTGATTCTTATATACGAGTTTAGTGAAAATCTGGCTTCCATTCGAACGACTATATTTAATCATCCACACACACACACACACACATATATATATATATATATAATGTTATTGGATTTTCAAACACACACACATATATATATATACACATATATATATATATATATATATATTTATGTATATATATATATGTATATGCGTGTGTGTGTGCGTGCGTGCGATTGTGCATGTGTGTTTCTCTCTCTCTCTCTCTTGTGTGTGTGTGCGCGTGTGTGTTTCTCTGTGTGTGTGTGCGCGTGTGTGTTTCTCTGTGTGTGTGTTAGTGCGTGTGTGTTTCTCTCTCTGTGTATGTGCGTGTGTGTTTCTGTGTGTGTGTGTGTGCGTTTTTCCGTGTGTACGAGTGTGTTTCTCTTGTGTGTGTGCGCGTGTGTGTTTCTCTGTGTGTGTGCGTGTGTGTTTCTCTGTGTGTGTGCGTGTGTGTTTCTCTGTGTGCGTGTGCGCCTGTGTGTGTTTCTCTGTGTGCGTGTGCGCCTGTGTGTGTTTCTCTGTGTGCGTGTGCGCCTGTGTGTTTCTCTCTGTGTGTGCATGTGCGCGTGTGTGTTTCTGTGTGTGTGTGCGTGTGTTTTTCCGTGTGTGTGTGTTTCTCTGTGTGTACGTGTGCGTTTCTGTGTGTGTGTGTGTGTGTGTTTCTCTGTGTGTGTATGTGTGTGACTGTGTGTGTGGGTAAACAAATCAGAGTGCAATTACTTTTTTTTCTTTATTTATTCTTGATTCTTGCTGAAGGCGGGCTATGCTGAGCGAAAAAAAAAAATGAAAACGCCATTGGTGGCGAGAAAAGAGAGCATCCGCAGAGGTGGGGAAAAAAATGGAGAGTAAGGTGTGGCTGAGAACTCCTTCTTTACGGCGTGACTTTTACAGGAAAAAAGCACTAACAGCACATTAGGCATATGATATTAACAGGAACAGAACAGACAGATTTGGATGGGCTTTTGTCACGCAAAGTTGCGCTTCTCTTCTTTTTCTCTACGAGACAAGATTTTTTATTTCTTTTAGTTCTAAATAATTTTTCCTGAAAATGGTGACTCCATTTCTGTTTGTAAAATTTGACGTGATCACTTGCTTCTGAATCTGATTAAAAACAAAGTACTATGAATCTAACTTTGTTAAAGTCTCTCTAGCATTCTGTGTCTACGGCGTAAGGCATGTTTACTTTAACGAGTTTGATAATAACTGGGACAAGTAGACTTATGTTAAAAGCAATAAGTTTCAGATTAGAAAGAAAATACCGTGTTTAAAAGGATACAAGAGGTACATTAGTTTTCCAAAAAATAGGCTCTAACATCCCTATTTCTTCAAAACGTAGATTAATTTTATTCTGATAACCTACTATTAAAGCTATGATTTTTATCTTGGATGGTCACTTAACGCGATTCCATATGATTTTTATCTTGGATGGTCACTTAACGCGATTCCATATTATTTTTTTCTTGGATGGTCACTGAACGCGATTCCATATGATTTTTATCTTCGATAGTCACTTAATGCGATTCCATATGATTTTTTTCTTGGATGATCACTTAACGCGATTCCATATGATTTTTTTCTTGGATGGTCACTTAACGCGATTCCATGTTATTTTTTTTTCTTGGATGGTCACTTAACGCGATTCCTTATGATTTTTATCTTCGATGGTCACTTAACGCGATTCCATATTACTTTATTTCTTTGATGGTAACTTAACGCGATTCCATATGATTTTTTTTCTTGGATGGTCACTTAACGCGATTCCATATTATTTCTTTTTTTGGATGGTCACTTAACGCGATTCCATATGATTTTTATCTCCGATGGTCACTTAATGCGATTCCATATTATTTTTTTTTTTTTGGATGGTCACTTAACGCGATTCCATATTATTTTTTATCTTGGATGGTCACTTAATGCGATTCCATATTATTTTTTTTCTTGGATGGTCACTTAACGCGATTCCATATGATTTTTATCTTCGATGGTCACTTAACGCGATTCCATATTATTTCTTTTCTTGGATGGTCCCTTAACGCGATTCCATATGATTTTTATCTTCGATAGTCACTTAACGCGATTCCATATGATTTTTATCTTCGATGGTCACTTAATGCGATACCATATTATTTTTTTCTTGGATGGTCACTTAACGCGATTCCAGATTATTTTTTTCTTGGATGTTCACTTAACGCGATTCCATACAATTGCTTGCTTAAAGGTTTATCATCAATATTATTTTCTTTATTCTTTTGCTTGGTCTGAAGTTCCTCATTTCCAAGTCACTTTCTGTGGATACAAATAAAAATGGCACAATAGGAGAGTTATCTACGCTAGTTATATATTTAGAAACTTTCCTTTAGATGGGGATGTTCTATTATTAATATTATTATTAATATTATTACTATTATTATTATTTTCTTTGATTTCTGGTGTTTACACATTTCTTTCCGGGTCCCGCTTAGGGACCTTAGGTTAGAAATGGCATCATGACACTTTCCACTGACAAAAAAAAAAAAAAAAAATTACATAGATAAAGCCCTTCGTAAAGTGTGGGCTGTACTTGTCATAACAATTTTCGTATCTCTTTGAGGCATGGACTTCCAGAAATCCCTTCAATTAGTCTACTGGAATCTTTTCTAACCAGTCCTAGGGTTCCAACTACAATAGGGATTGTTGATGTTCCCATATGCGACATTTTTGAGATTTCTCTTTGAATGTCCTTGTATTTTGACAGTTTTTTGAATATCTTCAAAGATACATTGCAGTCAGAAGGGACTGCCATATCAATAAGGAGGCACTTTTTTTTGTTTGTGGTCTTTAATAACAATATCTATGCGGTTGGCTTTGATTGTTCTGTCAGTGTGTATTGTGTAGTCCCAGAGAATTGTAACAGGTGTTATTATTATTATTATTATTATTATTATTATTATTATATTTCGATTTCTGCTATGGTTACACTACCTAGCAAGTCTGCAGGATGACCTTAGGTAGGTAGCGGTGTGCTGTTGTAGCGACATTTAATGATATGTTTTTTTCTAACTTCCATAACATCCCTAGAATTACTTGGACAAATTTCTTCTTACGATGTGGGCTTTATTTTCAAGACATTTTTTTGTATTTCTCTTAAGCTGGGATTTCCAGGGATTTTTGCAATGTGTTGTTGTGTTCCCTTTTTACCATTCCAAGCGCATCTATTATGACTGGTACGATTTTTGCTTTCAATTTCCACATTTTTTCTATTTCGATTTCCAAGTTTTTATACTTCGATACTTTTTTTTCAAACGCTTTGTTTGCTATGTTGCAGTCCGCAGAATAACTCATATCAATTAGAAAGTTTTTCTTTTTCGCTTTTTCACAATTATGTTCGGGCTAATTGCTTGAATATTCCTGTCTGTAAATATATTATTAATATTGTTTTATTTCCTTTGATTTCTGTTGTATACTCATTTCTTTTCGGGTCCCAACCAGAGAGGTAAGTTCAGAAATGGCATCATGACATTTTCCAAAATTTGAAAAACAAAATCGCACATATTTTACATAGATTTCGGCTCTACTTGTGAGTACAATTTTTTTTTGTATTTCTTTAAGGCATGGGCTACTCGGGATAATTTCAATAAGTCTATTCGAACTTTTCCAATCAATCCGAGGGGTCCAACGTCAAATGGAATTGTTAATGGTAATGTGCTACATTTTTTTTGGGGGGGATACAAGTTTTGTTATTTAAACCATAGCTGGGGGAGAAGAAGTGAATTCAGAGCTAATCAGAATTTGATAAACATGAAATTATAATGGAGATATAAAGTGGGGGATCAATTCGACATTACATTCTGTAGATAAACTTATCCCTCACTTTATGGCTATTTCTTCTTCTTTCACTTTTATTTTCCAGATAACTTAAATAAATCAAATTATCACGAGATACATCATTCTCTTCTACTGAAATGACACATCTTGTTCATCATTATTATTTTAACAGCTACCATCTACACTAGAATATTAACGTCAATCGTTATCTATCCTTTCTATCTTTATAATTGTCACGTGATACCAACCTGTCTTTAATTCATATGATTCATCATTAATATTACGATCAATATAGAAACTGATCCCTCACTTTATGTCCAAGTTAGTTTCTATACCTTTATGTTCCAAAGAATGTAAATAAATCTACAAGACATATCTGTGTAGCTAATCAGTATTTGATTGAATGACTCATTTTCTACGGTTTATCAACCCTTTATAAATTATTTAAAGCCAGAATTTTGGGAATACGTTGGAGAAATTAATAGCGGCTCGGATTGAAGAATCGTAGAGCGGTGTTCGAATTCCAGTCGAATCCAGTACATTCCCTTAAATGCTAATACCCCTGGGAAAGGTACGAATCCTTTTCTCCCCCCAGCTATGGGTAAATAGCAGGACAGACCGGGTTCTATATCCTTGGACGGTAAGTGGTCTACCGCAAAATAAAAATACGGAATACAAATATACTGACTGTTTCATTCTTTACGGTTTATCAACCCTTTGTAAGTTATTTAAAGGAAAAAAAATTTAGATAATTTATGATATGAGAAAGAAGTGTTGTATATAGCTGATAGGCTGGACGTGTACGAAAGAGTTGGGCATGCGCATAACAACCATATGACATTCAAGATCAAACGAGGCGTTCGATAAGTAGATTTGAACAGAGTGAAAGTGATCCGTTGATAGATAGATACATAAAGATGAGAATGACCTTGAGAGATAGATAGATAGACAGATAGATAGATAGACAGATAGATAGATAGACAGATAGATAGACAGACAGACAGACAGATAGATAGATAGATAGATAGATAGATAGATAGATAGATAGATAGATAGATATAAACAGAATGAGGCAGATACACAGAGAAATAGATAGTTAAGAACAGAAAAAATGAAAATAGATAGAAAGATATGAGTATTAATAGATAGAGAGATAGATAATGAACAGAATAAGAGAGAGATATATGAATAGATATATAGGCAGACAAATCAACATCGACAGATAGATAGACAGATAGATAGATAGATAAGAACAGAATGAAATTAAGAGATAGATATAAACAAAGGAAGATTGATAAATAGAAAAATATGCGCATAGATAGATAGATAGATAGATAGATAGATAGATAGATAGTGAACATACTGGAATGAATAGATAGATAGATGAATAGATGGAATGAATAGATAGATAGATGAATGAACATATAGATAGAATGATAGATAGATAGATAGATAGATAGTGAACATACTGGAATGAATAGATAGATAGATAGATAGATAGTGAACATACTGGAATGAATAGATAGATAGATAGATAGATAGTGAACATACTGGAATGAATAGATAGATAGATAGATAGATAGATAGATAGAAAGATAGATAGATAGTGAACATACTGGAATGAATAGATAGATAGATAGATAGATAGATAGATAGATAGATAGATAGATAGATAGTGAACATACTGGAATGAATAGATAGATAGATAGATAGATAGATAGATAGATAGATAGTGAACATACTGGAATAGATAGATAGATAGATAGATAGATAGATAGATAGATAGATAGATAGATAATGAAAATGAAATGTAATCGATGATAATAATAGTGGAGTGTTCATTGCCTGTTAATTAATATCCAGGTAAATTACGATATAGCTGTTGTGTCTTTTGTTAGTTATGACTGAAAATAATATTTACAGCACACATACACACACACATATGTATACAACTACAATTTTTTTCTGTATTCCGGACTCATTTAACGAATCATGGCATTTTTCTCTCCTAGTATTTGCAGCCTTGTTTGTCTCAATTAGCGTTTCTTAGATCGAACACATTTCTTAGATCTTTTATTGATTGGTTCGATCTTCTTATACTTTCTTTCTCACTTCTTACTGCGTTTTCCGTCTCAAATCATACACATATACAAGCCGATACGGATACTGAGAGACACACACAAATTAAACAGGATCAGTAACATATACACACTGAAACGCAAAACGTGTATATATATATATATATATATATATATATATATATATATATATATATATTGGGAATTTTTTTTCTGTCTGTACTATGTTTACTTTGAAAATTTAGAAAGTTTGAGAATTTTTTTTTTTTTCATTTGACAATTTACGATTGTGTGCAGGTTGAAAAGCTCAATAAATTCAAATCTATAACCACAAACAAGCACACACATCCATATACTTATATATATATATATATATATATATATATATATATATATATATATATATACGTAATTTCGAATCTTCCTGGAAGCTCTTTTTCCCTTTTAATAAGTTCTCTGGAATATTCAAATAAATAAATGAAGATTTTGATCAAATAAGGGTATCCACTAAAAATAACTAAAACTAAATTTTTGTAATTTTTAATCGATTTCACCCCATGTAAGGCAGAAAAGCCACTAAGTCACAATGGGCTACTGGGTGTTCAAGGAACAGGAAAATTGAAAATGAGCGGGAAGTGAAAAGAGTAATTAGGTGAAAGCATATAACGATTAAAATCTGTCAGATTAATAAAAATAAATCCATATATATATATATATATATATAATTTTTATATATAATAAAAACGAAATCCATATATATATATATACGTCTGTTGATGTGCATCTTCGAGAAATCTTTGCAAAGAAAATGGGCTCACCGACACGGGTCGTATATGCCTCCATTTTTAGGCGGAACAACAGTTTGATAGAGTATGATTTACCACTTCGCCACCAAGGATTAGTATTTTCATTTTTTAGGAAGGCACATCTTCATCACTCAGATGATGTTCTGCACACTTTCCTATCCGTAAAAACATTTAATCCTTTGCATATAGGCTACATTACAACATGTTTGACACGCAGATACACTCTACACCTTTCTGACCATAGCTCAATTAGATCTCATTTAAATATTCATGGGGACCTGCCGGACACTATTCGTAACATATTTGTTGACAACACTAATATAATTGAATATCTACATGCCAAAAAAGGCTAAAAATAATGTAAGTCTTATTAATAAAAACAAACAAACCAATACTGAATAATATTAACTTGGAACATGGACACAATACCTTGACCGTGTTTTGAAAAAAAATGAAACATTTTTAAAACATACATATAACAATCTATTCTTATTTTAACAGTTACAATATAATCCTTGAAAATGGCTAAATGTATAGCCGAAAGCGCTCGGATAAAAAGAACATTCGGATACTTTTTATATAATTTATCATCCAAAAATTAATAGATAACATGAGAAATTGTATAAAAACTAAATAAAAGCACCTTGTCTGCCGTATTCAATGAAATGTACGCATATATATATATATATATATATATATATATATATATATATACCAAGTATATCATTGGTGTATACGGAATGAATTCAATAAACAACAATTACTATTCTTAAAAGAGTGCTCAATACAAAGTAGAGCAGATATAATTATTTATTTAGAAAATTTATAACATAAACATGTTATAAAATCAGTTAATAAGACATAAACATCAATATAGACATGTTATAAAATCACTTGATAAGACACCGGGAGTGTTGAAACAAATGGCTATTTTTGTAGTGATTTTATAACATGTTTTTCTAAATAATAATTAATATATATATATATATATATATATATATATATTCATCGGTATCACACGAGGCTAGGCAGTAAAGCCACTACCACGCAAGGATATGGAAGAATCAGGAACAGAAACGTTAGTAATGATGATAAAGGGGAAAAAAAAGCAATCAGGAACAGGACAGTAGATAGCGTTTGACATTGAATTTACATTTAGGTAGATTAAAGATGGTTGGAAAGCATGGATCCGGTAGGGAGTTCCATCAACGAGAAGTGCAAAATAAGAAACTGCAAGTAAGGAAGTTACGGTTACATATTGCTAGCTCAAGTGTAAATCGATGATATCTCCCCGCCAGTTTAGTATTACGCTTAAATTGATAGAGTTTAGGTACCATAGCGAAGATCTCACCCGAATATTTACCATGAAATTGTTTATAAAAAAAAATGACAAAGAGAGACAGCTTTACGGTGGTGAGAAATTGACTGAAGCAGAGCCACCAGACCAAGACCAATAGTATTGCAGATTCTTTTTGGGATCTTATCATAGGAAAATAGCAAAGGCACCCGATCTCATATATATATATATATATATATATATATATATATATATATATATATCCGCTAATACCGTAAATTCCCATGTATAATATGGATTTTTTTTCAAAGAAAAATAATAGGCAAAATCAGGGGTGCATGTTATACAGAGCTACAAAAAGTTAAAATAATTGCCGTAAAATAAAATAAGAATTATCATAAAACTAAATTAGAATAGTATTATTCTATGTTTAAAACTATTTTTTTTAATGATATTAAAGGCTACAGTTTATGGGGATTTATTACAAAACGAGGGGTGCGTATTATGCATGAGTAGAAACCTTTTCCCACACGTTCAGCACAATTTTGGGTTTGCCTATTATGGTGGAAGGCGTATTATACATGAGGTATTAGGGTAATTGGTAGGGATAATTGCAAGGAGAGCCCAACGTGAGCTCAATGTAAGAAACAGAGCAATATAAAAATAATACATGCAGACAATCCTTAAAAATCCATAAGGATCGTCTGTAATTAGTATATATATATATATATATATATATATATATATATATTGAATCACCCACACATCGAAGTTTACATATATTACACTACTTGTACATCCAAGTTTATAATACCTGATATTCACCTAATTGTAAAAATATTGTTGATTGATTCATTCATTTTTTACAGCTCATCAACCCTTTGCTGGTTATTTAAAGCCACTTTAAAAACATTTAAAGCCAGATAATAGTTTTAGATTGTAAGACATTTTTTGGGTGATAATAATGATTTAGGGATACAAGACTAT
>CAHIKZ030001087.1:452500-505000 GCA_903632075.3 Acanthosepion pharaonis | reverse complement strand
TTTCTTTTTTTCTTGCTTTTTCTTATTATTATCACACGTTTTGAAGTCATGTCTTTTCTCCGCGTTTTCCAACAAATGATTCCCTCACACTAACTCTCACCCACTGAATTATTTTCGCATTACGGAACCGATGAGAGTTGGTCGGTCTTCGAGTCTAGCCCAGTGCATCTATTCAGATTGCAGGTATTTAAGTTAGATTCATCCACACCACCTCGTCACAATCAAACAATACCGTCATCACATCCATTTACCTTGATGATGTTGTAATCTAAAAATAGTAACTAATTTGCATACATTTAACTAGAGGTCGAGTTAACGCAATCGCCATCGTCGAAAATATGGAAATCGTTGTTAAGAGTTCAATTCCCACCCGTTCCCGAAAATATTATTTCTCTTGAGAAATGAATCGCAACTTTTCCTTCGGAATACAAATATACTGATTGGTTCGTTCTTTACGGTTTATCAACCCTTTGTAAGTTATTTAAAGGTAAAATTTTTAGATAATTTATGACCATGAGAAACAAGTGTTGTATATAGCTGATAGTTTGGCGTGTCTGACCATGTTGGGCATGCGCATACCATCCAAATGATATGAAAGATCAAGCGAGGCGTTCGATATATAGATTTGAACAGAGTGAAATTAATCCGTAGATAGATAGATATATAGATATGAAAGGGATACTGATAGATAGATAGATAGATAGATAGATAGATAGATAGATAGATAGATAGATAGATATGAACAGAAAAAAAGATTGAAAACTGGATAGAAAAATATCAGCATTAATAAATAGATAGATAGATTTGAACATAATGAGATAGGTAGAGACAAGAAAGATAGATATGAACAGAAAGAAGATTGAAAACTAGATAGAAAAATATGAGCATTAATAAATAGATAGCTAGATAGATAATGAACAGAATTAGAGAGAGGTATATGAATAGATATATAGACAGGCAAATGAACATCTATAGATAGATAGATAGATAGATAGATATGAACAGAATGAGATAGGTAGAGAGAGAGAAAGAGAGATATGTACAGAAAAAACATTGAAAAATAGATAGAAAAATATGAGCATTAATAGATACCTAGCTAGCTAGAAAATGAGCAGAATTAAAGATATATGAACAGATATATAGACAGACAAATGAACATCTCTAGATAGATAGACAAACAGACAGACAGATAGCTAGCTAGCTAGATAGATAGATAGATGTGAAGAGAATGAGACAGATATAAACAGACTGAGATAGATAGATAGATAGATTGATAGATAGATAGATATGAACAGAATGAGATCAATAGACACTTATCTTTTCTTTGGAATAGAAATATTCTGATTGATCCGTTTTTTTACGGCTTGTCAACCCTTTGCAGGTTATTTAAAATCAGGAAATATTTTCAGACAGTATGTTTTTTTTTTGTGGGAAATAAAAATGCTTTTCTCTTAAAAGCCTTACTAATTAAAACAGAGATGATGACGTGATTAAGAAAATGGCTTCCTACCTAATCAGAATTTGATAAACAAACAAGAGATTATAATATGGATATAACATGGGGAATCAATCGTATATATTGCAATCAATAAATAAATTGATCTCTCCATTTGTGGTGATATTTGCTTCATCACATTTATTGTCCCGACATTGGAAATAATTTTAATCATCCCGTGATACCACACACCTCTGTAAATCATATAATAACCTCAGTCACAAATCAAATAACAGAGCTCAGTCATAAATCATATGACACAACTCAGTCATAAATCATACGACAGCTCAGTCATAAATCATATTACACAGCTCAGTCATAAATAATATGTCACAGCTCAGTTATAAATCATGACAGCTCAGTCATAAAACATATGGCAGCTCAGTCATAAGTCATATTGCAGCTCAGTCATAAATCACATGGCACAGCTCAGTCATAAATCATATGACAGATCAATCATAAATCATATAACAGCTCAGTCATAAATCATATGACAGCTCAGTTATAAATAATATGACACAGCTCAGTCATAAATCATATGAGACAGTTCAGTCATAAATCATATGGCACATCTAAGTTATAAATAATATGACACAGCACAGTCATAAATCATATGACACAGCTCAGTCATAAATATGACACAGATCAGTCATAAAGCATATGACAGCTCAGTCATAAATAATATGACACAGCTTAGTCATCTTGAATATTTTAACAGTTACCCTCTACACAACAAACTTAATCTCTTCAAGCCAATTGGCAATTGCTGTATATCCTCTTTATCACCCTGAACATTGTCATATCACACATATTAACCTTGAGCTTCCGTGAAACTTTTTTTTTAAAGCGAATTCTATTAACTAAAAAAGATCTTAGTTACACGCGGAAACAGTATTACATAAGGAATAATGCCATTTGTGTACTCGTGCATGTTTTCTCTAGAAATTTGAGGGAATCTATCAATATCTACTTTCTTTCCCTGTTCTCTGTTTAGTATAGCATATCAAAAATAGATATATAACAGAGTCCCTGATCTGACAGTCTCAATTTTTAATTGGTAATACTTTCGACATTACTATGTCTTAAATTATAACATTTAAGATATTATTAAAAGTAAATAAGTATATGTATCAGTAAAATATATTTTTCAATTTCTAAATTATCAAATAAAGCTACCCAAAGCAGAGCCTGTCAGTCCTTAATTGGAAAACCCTTAACATATTATAGAGCTGTATTTATCCTCTAAATATAGAAGTATTTCATTAGTTCGAGTGGATCATTCTTCTTCATTTAGTGACCTCTCCATCTTCCTCTTCCACGTTGCACTTAATATTAATAATTCGAAATGGTAAGGATAATTTCAAACAGGCCATTAAACCAAAGAGAGTCCAATGTAAGTAAGAGAAATATGATAATAAAAAGTCAACGTAATCCTTAATAATCGATCTCGGTGATTATTTATTTCAAGAATAATTTCTATAAATTCTTTCGGTCTGAAGAGATGAATATATAAATATATTCATGAAATAAATTATAATCGATTTGGATTTTTATGGATTTTCTTGACTTATATATATATATATATATATATGAGTCAAGAAAATCCTTAAAAATCCATATCGATTATAAATTATAATTATTATAATTTTTTTCCGATTTCTTTTTTAATTTGTAAGTCTGATGAATCGTATCGTTATTACCATTCATGTTATAAATTATAACCATGGAATATTATTGTTTGAACCTTTCATATATTTTTATTCTGTCTTGGACATTGAGTTCTACCTGGATTCTATCCTGGGCATATATATATATATATATATATATATATATATATATATAAGTGAAAAAAGTCTGACGAATATTTCCAGACTCTTTTTTATGTTTACACAATTCTTTTTATAGTACAAATATTTAAGGAAATGCTCTGTTTATAATAAACAGTATTAAACAACATTTACCGGTCTGAGTAGAAGATATTCGTCCTCCGACAAGAATCGAACCTGTAGCCTATACGGAACAGTCAAATAGCCTGACGTGCCTTTGACCGATTGGACCACAGAGGATCGCTCGTTTAGCAAGGTCGATTTATTTGTAGTTTGAAGACAGTAATATATATATATATATATATATATATATATATTGACCACTAATATTATCAATATATATATATATATATATATATATATATATATATATATATATATATATATATATATATATAAATATATATTAAAATCATAAAAATCCATGTCGATTATAATTTATTTCATGAAATAAATAATAAATTATGTGTCGCTTTAATTCTCTTCTTCTATGAAGACAATTACCAATATTTAATACTATATCCGGAATTAGATATTGTATACCATTATTTAGTCTTTCTGCACCTGTCTAACGACTGCAGTTACGTAGAAGGCGTTGAAACTCCGATAAAATCTACGATTTTGGATACCCCGCTTCAAAGTAAGCGAGCGATACCAACTTGGAAAAATTGTGCAAAAATTCTTCCTACTCATTTGGGCCTGAAACCATAGTATGTAAAAAAAAAATCATATTTTCTTTTTTGCCTTTTTCAATATTTGCTGAGCTCAGAAATTCCGAGAAGGAAAGAGTAAATGTGTTACAAAATTGTGTTAAGCTTTTCTTAAGAATTGGGATTCTTTGCCGCCTACATAATTTGAATATGAAATTCTAGCATTTGTAAGGAATGGCTCACACACCTTTAGCAACGGATGAGAGATTCTTTCAAGCATTTTCATATTCTCACTTTCTCTTCGGAATCAGACAATCTTTTAGAAAGTACGCTATTAAAAGTATTATTCAAGATATACTTTATTTGTTTCCTTTTCTTTCTCTCTTGATTTTTTTCTTTCTTGAAGTATTCCTGCAAATTCGGGAGAGAGAATTATTAAATAAATATTGAACACGGGATATTAAGACCTTCCGGGAAACTTTCAATAATTTTTCTGCCCCCCTCTTCGACTTTCCTTTGCAAATTGGGTAGGTATCAATTCTATTCAGAGAATCGTTTAGAAGATTTTACTCTATCTTATGCTTTGTCCGTTCCTGAAGGTCATTCATCAGTTTTCGTAGAAATCGACTTCTGAATAATACGCATCAATCAAGCTGACTAAAGCCGTTCTATTAGAATAACTTCGTTTTGTCATGAAGTCCATTTTTTTATGTTTATACATTCTTTTTATAGATACAAATATTTAAGTAAACGCTCTGTTTATAATAAACAGTATTAAACAACATTTACCTGCCTGAATGTCCGAGAAATTGTTATAGAAAATATTCGTCCTCCGACAGGATTTGAACCTGTATCCTATACGGAACCGTCATTTAGCTTGACGTGCTTTTTACCGATATGGCCACAAAGGAGCGTTCGGTTAGCAAGGTCGAATTTACTGTATTTAAACTTCAATCTTCCATGAATCACTCATGTACATTCATATCTGCTCATGACGTATCAAATGTAAACAAATGACGTCACACATTATGAAATGGACAAAGTCCGACAATTATTTTAAGACATTTTTATGTTTATACATTCTTTTTATACATGCAAATATTTCAGTAAATGCTCTGTTTGTAATAAACAATATTAAACAACAATACAGAACCGTCATATAGCCTGACGTGCCTTATCCCATTGGGCCACAGAGGAGCTTTTCGGTTAGCAAGGTCGATTTTACTGCTTTTAAATTAAATAATATCAAACACTTAAAATATTATAGGCATTAATTTTTTATTTCTTGAGAGCTCTAACAAAACAGCCGCTCTCAATCTTCAAGACCTACAAACAATATCAAAAAATCTCAAAATTGCTGGCTTCTGTATTTGTGATTGTTGGTCTTGAAAATTGAGAGCTACTTTTTGAGAATTATTATGAAATAAGAAATGATTATTATTATGAGATTTTAAGTGTTTGATAATTTAATTAATATATATATATATATATATATATATATATATATATATATAACATTTTATGTTTATACATTCTTTTTATAGATACAAATATTTACGTAAACGCTCTGTTTATAATAAACAGTATTAACAACATTTACCAGACTGAATGACCGACAAATTTTCATAGAAAATATGCGCGTCAGGCTATATGACAGTTCAGTATAGGATACAGGTTCCTGTCGGCAGAATTTGAGAATTATTTCGTCTCGGATGCTACCTGAATTTTAACAAAATGAAAATAATTTCCATGCCTGAAGATGACTGAATGTACAGTTCAAAGTACTTGCGTATTAAAGAAAGACTTTATACAGATTAGAATTTTTAAATACAAGGATCATAATATATAGAAATGTAGAGATCAAAGTAGTTGGCTCAAGGTACAAAAGAAGGAGAACAAAGTAGACAGAATTGTGTCGTAATTCTTCTTTTTCTAGGTGCCGAATCGTTGGCGATCATGTCTGTTCACAATTTGTTATCCTTTATAGCTCTTTATGAATGTTGCCCTTTTGTTATCTATCCTCAACCTTACTTCGCAATCCATTTACTCAACATCGCTAGTTAGTTTATGCGTTGTTTTCTTCTGTTCCTCTGGCTTTCAATCTGTCCTTAGTAGCAAATTCCGGAAATCTCCATTTTCTCATTAAGAGCCCTAGAATTTTCAATACTATTTTCCTAAGGAATATAAGTGATTCTTTTTTGTTTTCTGTTAAACTTGCTGATTGCTTATATGTAAATGTAATTTAAATGTGATGTAGACTTTAATAAAGTTATAGCCGAGTAAATATCAAGTTAATCGACAAGATAATGCAATAATTGTGTAAGAAATATACTTGTTTTTTTTTTATATTGTTAGTGGTGATCCTGTAGACGGCTTTTATTTTTGTAGCCAGTGATGGTTTTTATTTATTTTTGTCGATAGATGATATTAATATTTGATTTAATCTTCTGAGAGAGTTTTTCTTTACAAAATAGCAAAACACCACAGTCAGTCACATGAAAAAGGTTCTAGCAACAGCGACATCAGTTTCCTTTCTCCTCACTTCTTTTTCTTTTTTTTTTTTTTTTTACAGTGAGGTTCATCCTTTACGAGGCCGGAGAGTCAAAGAGTAAGACGCACTGTTTACGCAGATATTCGGGGAAGATAACAGTTAAACTTAGACTTTAACAGGTTAAGATTGTTACGATCAGGGAAAAATCTTTAGGAATGTGTTCCATAGAGAAGTGTGCTACTCGAAGAGATCCTAAGAAACACAATGCATTCCGATTGTCAGACAATTATTATCCTACTAAAACAAATTTATAATAGCTTATAAATGTTGAAATTGCTAAAAAGACGTTAGACCTTAGATTTCCAGATACTGTTCAGATATCAGAGAAATTAGTCTTGTAATTTCTGTTACATTTTTTTTGTGTATATATGTATATAACTAGTGAGTTAGTGAAAATGACTTAACTCCTTTTATAGTCCACCAATAGAAGGTTAACCAATCAGAAGCCGCAGAACATTGTATCTGTCGTGTATAAATGCGGCCATCTTTGTTTATCCTACCGGAATGACCAGTGCCAACTTGTCAGGCGAAGATGACAGAAGGAAGATCTACGCTCTGCTACGTTGCTGCGATATCCACTGCTAACCTGAACTATGCTTTCCTACGGTCTCCGAAATATTCACTGCTAACCTCTGGATTCTATACTCGAAGACGACCGTCATGAATTTGTAACAATTTCTAGCACTATGGTTGATGCTATCTTACAGGAAAATCACTGATTGCACCTTCTGTGTCTAACATTTTCCACTGATATGAATTGGATCCTTCACAAATATCTTCAAAGTTATCGGGCCTGAACTGGCATCCCATGTTCAGTCATTTTCCCGCCAAATTATTGTCGCTTTCCTCTGCCTTTTCAATAAATATTTTCATGGCAAATTTTATGAACGTTCCTCTTTCGCAGATCGACTTACGAATGTAAACGCTCTACTGGATTGACAGCTACGTCTTCTCTCTTTTTCTTTTTCTTTGTTTTAAGCGTTTCACCCTAAGCAAGGCGGGAAGCCACTACCACGCAAGGGGTTACAGAGAATTGGAGTGAGTCCACATAAGAGGGATAGAGGAAAGGATGAAGAGAAGGATAGAGAATAAATCAAGTCATCTGGAGACGTCGATTGACATTATATTTGAATAGTTAGAGATTATAGCTATCAGGGAAACAAAAAAAAGGGGTGAGAGTCCCACAGGCGAGAAGTTCGAGACATGAAGAGTCGAAGAGACGGCTACATTTAACAGTATCGACAGTGAAAGCGTGCGAGCGAGATGCCAGCCTAGTTGATCGCTTAAATTCATGAAGTCTTGGAGCCAGCGAAAGGAGTTCATCGGAGCAGTTACCGTGAAAGTATTTGAAAAAAGACAGAGGGAGGCGACTGCACGTCTGTGAAAGAGCGGCTGCAGACGACATGCCAGATCAGGGCCAATTATCATTTTTGCTGTTGAATTTTAACCGTAAGTTCTTAAAGTTTCTTCAATCACATTTCTCGCCTTTGGAAATCTCGTTCGCCCTCTTGCTTTCTTGCTTCATAAATTTAAATGCACTGTCAAACGTCGTCATCTTGAATCTCCTGTTTATTGTCCTTTCTCTTCACTGCCCTTGGATTTATTTTTTTTTACAGTAACGTTAACCCTGTATTAGGCCCAAGGGTCACTCGACGTAGATTACAGATTAGGAGGCACAGTTTATACGGATATTTAGCGAAGAAAACGGTTAATCCTAGATTGAACTTGTTAAGACTCTAGCGATCAGGACAACATACTTAGGAGTCGGTTCCACAGAGCAGTGGTTCACGCTAAGAAGCTGTTCAAGTGGAACATACTTCTCACCTATGGGGTCCTGTAGACTGCTACAATGGGAGTTGCATGGCAGGTCCTTTCTGGTGACAGTAGAAGCAGACTTGCAGTATCTGTGGCCGATCCATCCCCATTTCCAGTTCTTGATGTCAGTTACAATTGGAGCTTGTCAGGTCATGTGAAGTTTGAAATTGGTGGAATCAAGGAATGTAGTTTGTCCGAGGACTTTCCATAGAGGTAGCGATTGAGCAGTGAGAGCGTTGTCAAATCCCACCCGTGAGAGAGAGAGTTTGGTGGGGAGGAAATAAGTCTTTTACAACAAGGACAGGAAAAAGCTTTTTTAACACTATCAAGGCTAGAAAGTGTTATGGGATCTTACCCATAATAATAATAGACTATTCCATACTTAATAAATACTTCGCCTCAGGAGTAGGCAAGGAGTGAGTAGTTTAAGTCTAGAACGACAGGTCGGTTGAACTCTCTGCCTTCGAGCAGGGAGGAACCCGAAGGAGGCTACGCCGAAGGGCGTAGCCTCCTTCGGGGAGGTAAAACCGGCCCCGAACCCGTTTATACGGCTTCAAATGGGCTATTTTTTGGCCGAGCCTAATGGCTTGGGAATGCCCACGTTAAAAAGGCCTTGTGCCACATGACACCCTCGTGGGGGGGTGACTCAATATCGTGAGTAGTTTAAGTCTTGAACAACAGATCGGTTGAACTCTCTGCCTTCGAGCAGGGAGGAACCCGATGGAGGCTACGAAGGGCGGATTCTCTTTCGGGGAGGTAAACCGACCCTAAACCCGTTTATACGTGTTCAATGGGCATATTTTTGGCCGAGCCCACGGGCTCGGAGATCTCACGTTAAAAAGGCCTTGTGCCACATGACGACCTCGTGCGGGGGGGGTACTGAATATCATCTGTAGTTCAAGTCGAGTCAAGAGTCGAGTCAGAGGCAGTCCGAAACAGAGTCGCGTTCAGACAATTACTGCAAGACATTGGAATAGTGATACTGGTCAAGACTACATTGTTCACTCTACTAAACCTGATTGTTCATACTAACACTTCTACTTCTCAGTATATATTCCGGTTTATAATATATCTGTATTATTCCATACCTGTGTTCGAGTTCTTCTTTATTGGTTCTACCTTGGACTATCACTATGGTACAAGGAACCGGACCATAACAGAAAGGAAGACTGACCAGCTGCCACCCAAATATGGCAAAAGTGCTCCATCTAAGACCTGATCCGTCTCTTATGTAAGCACTGGATAGAATGATGAGTCAAGTACTTACTGGAGCGGTACAAGGAGCTTATCTCACCAATGGATTACATAGGAATTTAGTGAGGTTCGCTACAATTTGCGTTGCATGGTAGGTCCTGACCGTAAAGGTTAGAATTGGCGGGAAAAAGAAATGCTGTACATCTGAGAACTTTACATGAAACTATCGATAAATCAGTGACAGGGATGCCCGTCTGTGAGAGAGATGTTGCTGAGTGGAAGATAATTTATCATACAAACGGAGACGGAGACAAGTGGCTTTGTCTCCCCGGTTGGGGTGAAATGATTCAAAAAATTCGAAGTATTTAAATGAGAAATCATTGATCGAATAATTCGATTTCATACGTGCATTTATCTCACAGCACTTAATTAAAAACTAATAAATGGACTTGTCACCATCCGTGATTCGAAATGCTGAATTTATATTGACATCGCTACATTTTAAGTGCTTCTTATGACGCAACAACATTTATTACCTGTAATCATAGTTATTTTTCATTTTTTTTTTTTTAGATAAAATAAATGAGATTTTTCGCCGGTTAACAGAAAAAAAATTAAACAGAAAAAATATGTATTGATCTGACTTCAGTAACTGACCGATTGTACTCTGAAAACATTAAGAATAATTGTCAGTTACCAGTCGAAATTGTAAGAACAAAATGAACTTATCGATTTTGAAGATCAAACAGATAGACACGGCATCGAAATATTTTCTGTTTTATATCAGTATTTGCGTATCTGATTGATTATATATCGATACAATTATCTATTGATCCCCTCCTCAAAATCGGTTAAATCTAGACTAAAGAACCGTACCAACGTGCACTAAACCGTCAGTTAAATATGCGCTTAAGCGTAGGGACTATCGACTCCGAGGGCGTGACTGACGTGTCGGCCTCAAATTCGAATCAAAGTCGCCTCTGTTTAATTTCACGCATATACCCTTGAAAAGGCATGAATCGATTGTTTTTTTTCTAATCTAATCGCGATTAATAACAAGGAAGACTGGTATATCTAGTATTGGTTACCACCCTACCTCTCAAAAAGTTCAGAATCGTTTTCGGCGACTTCTAGTAGTTACCACGGCACTTACGTCGTAACCGCTTGTGTCACAAGGTTAAAGTGCGTTTACCAGCCATACCGCGCAAAAATTTCCAAGCCACCTCGATATTTCCCCTTTTAGGGACTTCTCGAGCACTAAACCCAGTCCCTTACCGAGGGAAAGATACTGCCTGAGGGAAAAACCTCTTTGGTTTTGGATTAATATTCAAAGAATACAAATCCCAAAGAATTTCGTGCTACCCTAAGTGATTACTTATTTCCCACTCTATCGATACTTTTCAATAAATGAAACCGTACTAGCCTCTCGTGATTTCAATGGGAGATATCCAGGAAAACTGTAATAATTGGTTCTACCAGCCCAGACCTTTAGTGTTAGGGTCCGCCAGGATATGTACTCGTTTTCTTTTTTATCATTTTCTTTCCCGATCAATATAATGCACGCATCTTCAAGTCCACAGTTTCAAACCATTTATTTTCAAATACCATAAGTTACTATCATGACGTGGACCGATGCACACCGTACATTTACCGTTGAAATTTATTATGACTCTTGATTCCTTGGGGAACATAAGGCCGCAACAACACCTCTCCAACGGAAGCGGTTCAAGGCGATACACTTCAGCTCGGCCCATATCGTGCCAGGTACCTTCAACACTTCATCGTCAAGTCTATTTTGATCGTCCCACTTTTCGCTTTCCTTGTGGATTCCAGTCGAGCCTTCCTGGTGATAGTAAAAGCAGTAAGAATTGACCTTGCTAACCGAACGCTCCTCTGTGGCCCAATTGGTTAAGGCACGTCAGGCTATATGACGGTTCCGTATAAGATGCAGTCACGATTCCTGTTAGCACACTTTTCTATGAAATTTTCTCGGACATTCATGCTGGTAAATGTCGCTAATACAGTTTATTATAAACAGAGGATTTACTTAAGTATTTGTATCTATAAATAGAATGTTTAAACATAAAAAAATGTCTTATATATATATATATATATATATATATATATATGAAGAAAAAACGGAAAAAACAAACAAAAATTCTTATATGCAATTATGCTGTTTTAATGTTAATATAATGTCAACGTCAGACGTTTCGGTTTAATAAACCATCTTCAGGACATATTCATAAAATATAATTAACATTATCAATTCAACATGACAAAGATAATGTCAATATATATGCCGGGGTGGCAGCATCTCTCAGGGTCTGAGCTATGGGCAAATAGTTAACTCCCAAAATAGGTTTTAAAACTAGAAATATTTTGTAATAAGAAAATTTATTACCAGCAATAATTTTTTGAAGGGAAAATTATTATCAGCAGTAATTAAAATAAATACCAGCATAAAAACAGCAATACATTCTTTGAAAAAAAATATGACCATTGAGGTTGATATGCCGTAAATCAACAGACCAAACAAATATATATATATATATATATATATATATATATAGATAGATAGATAGATATATAGATAGATAGATAAACCTAGTGAGCCAGACAAACCTACCCAGGTTTCACCTAAACGGATCGTCAGGGAAAGCCGGCTCTCCCTGACGATCCGCTTAGGTGAAACCTAGGTAGGTTTGTCTGGCTCTCTAGGTTTATCTAGGTCTGCTCTACGGTTGTATTGAGCTCTTTATTTAGTTAGTTGTTTACTCGTGTCGAGTTTTTTTTTTTGGGCTTCAGACCTGCATCTGTGCGATTTTTTTTTCGACAGACTGTCATGTTTCTAGCTCTTTCTTTTTTTAAAACCTTTTTTTTCCCTCGAGATTGATTTGATTATTGGCAAATCAAAAATTCGAGGGTTTTTCGGAACGAGTATAGTTATCTATATTTGTATTTAATAAATGTCTTTAATAAATAAATTGTCGGACCTTGTCCATTTCTTAATATATGACGTCATTTGTTTACATTTGATACGACAGAGCAGTTATGAATGTACGAGATTCATGGAAGATTGAAGTTTATAAGCAGTAAATTCGACCTTGTCTACCGAAACGGTTCTTTGTGGCCCAGAGGTAAGGCACGTCAGCGTAAATGACGGTTCCGTATCGGATGCAGGTTCGAATCCTGTCAAAGAACGAATATTTTCTATGAAAATTTCTCGGACATTCAGGCCGGATAATGTTATTTAATACTGTTTATCATAAACAGAGCATTTGCTTAAATACTTGTATCTATAAATAACAACGTTAAACATAAAAAATGTCTTTAATAAATATATATATATATATATATATCGTTGGTGGTATTACTATATAGAAGTCAATCATCACCGTGGGCCGGGAGGGTACGGGCCTTGTTCAAATTGAGCCATGTCATTTTTAACACCAAATGAATAAAAACTTTGAACAATTTTTTCACAGTTGTTAATTTGTTTTTTTTTTTTTGTCAACTTTTAAAATCTCGTAGGTATTCCTGAAGTACACTGCATAACATATCGAAACGTCTAAAAAATGCTCCCAAATTATTAAAAAAAATAACACGGCTAATTCATTCAACAACTGCAAGTTTTCGAATATGCAAATTTTAAGTTCAGGGCGAAGAATTCTTATATCAGCTGTATATTCGAAATAAGTGAAAATAACTATAAAATTATATATGATAAAATTGCATATTTTTAAGATAGCAAAAAAACCGATTTCTTTTTACTTTGTGCTCTATGTTCTCTCATTGACGATAGAGGCTCTTCTTCCGGAAGAGGCAAGGGACAGAACTTTTTTTTTACCCCCACGCGTCAGAGTGGATGTTACCGTTGTTGTATCTGTTCCGTATCGGAGGCCTTCTCTCGTCCTTTATGTTTTCTCCCACACCATTGCGGTGACAGAATCCACGGACTTGTTCCTTAACATCTGTTCAGTAGCGGTAGTATGACCGGCCATTACCAGCTAAGACCAGCTTAGACCGACCGCCTGAATTGAAACAGTTAGGTCCCAACGTTAAAAACCGACCTTGTGTCACAAGCTGACTCAGTGGGGCGGTGTGCTTAAGGTAAATCCCGGGCAATCATCACTCAGATAACGCCCTATGTCTCGTAGCACTAAGAATTGTTTGTCACCTTGCTGCCCGATCCTCTCATCCCTTTTCACGATTACCTTAAGCCCGAGTGATACCCCCTGGGTCAGAGTGGACCTGGGAGGAAAAGCAATTAAGAGGTGGCCACACGCTCCTCAGAACCTACAAAGAAGCCTTGCTACTAGATATAGGCGTGCATTTAAGATTTAATATACGTCTTGCCAGGAAAGCAACACATAAATCCTTGAACTGACTTTAGCTTTTTAGGCCAAAGCGTAACACGAGATACTTACGTGTACATTTTTAGAATCCAATCGCATTTATTCAGGAAGTTGGACAAAATTCTTAAACAAGTTCACTCAGGCTTAAGTCCTTTTTTTTCAAATCCCTTTTGAGAAACACACAAATCGAACGTCAATACAATGACTCGCTCTCTCTCTCTCTATATATATATATATATATATAAAGAGTGACATCTTTATGAATATATATATATATATATATATATATATATATATATATATATATATATATATAGAGAGAGAGAGAGAGAGAGATAACGAGAGAAAAAGGAAGGGGAGATATTAACAGGCTTAGATAGATAGATATATCAGGAAAGTGTAATATGAACAATATATATATATATATATATATATATATATATATATATATATATATATATATATATATATATATATATATATATATATATATATATATATAGAGAGAGAGAGAGAGAGATATAGCGAGAGAAAGGGAAGCGGGAGATATTAACAGGCTTAGATAAATAGATAGATCAGGAAAGTACTATGATAGATCAAAAACTGCCATGGAGATAATGATAGGTATGTATACAATAAAAAAGTGTAATATGAATAATATATATATATATATATATATATATATATATATATATATATGTGTGTGTGTGTGTGTGTGTGTGTGAAAATGTGTATATATAAATATAAATAAATATATATATATATATATATATATATATATATATATATATAATTATTTATATATTATATACATGATACTTATTAGAAAGCGCTCAATATCAGGGATAGAGCTAACATATTTGGTTGGATTGTTGTGAGTTTGTGATCCTGGGTTTCACGCTTTTGCGATCGTCAGACAAACTGATTAATTTTTAAAAATTTGAGTTTATATTTGCATTAGCACAATGACATCACGACGACGATTCCCTCAACTTCCACAATAACACCAATACACGCAATCTACATAAACTCAAATTTTTAAAAAATTAATCAGTTTGTCTGACGATCGCAAAAGCGTGAAACCCAGAGTCACAAACTCAAATCAATCCAACCATCTATATCTAAATCTATCTATCTATATATATATATATATTGGCAGCATGTCATTCTTGAAGACTTGGGAACTTTAGCCTTTAATAATCTTTGTTGCTGTTTGTGCTTGCTTTCTCGTAAGTTTCTTTATATTTAGTTCTAATTTGTTAAAAATACTAGAGTCTTTATGCTTTCTCGAGCGCTTTCAATTGTTGTCAAGTGTCAGCATGGCTGTATGATTTTGATTTGAAGTATAAACAGATTTAAAAAGTAATCCTCGAAATAATAAGCACCAACCCTTCCCCAATTACCTAATAAAGTAATCCAACAACACTGTCTAAATTCCCAAAAATATGATGTATAAAAAATAAAAATGGATAGCAAACTACTTCAAAAGGACTTGAAAATGAAATCGGCGGTGAAATGTTTGACGTACCTTGATACTCCAAGACCGAAAGAAGATAAAGATCATCTCGAATAAGTTGGAAGATGAAGCTCGAATAATATATATATATATATATATATATATATATATATAATAACGTTCCTTTTTAATTCCTTGTATAAATCATTCGGACTGTTGTCCTCATCTGTGTTGCCATGTTTATCACAACGTCTCGGCCGTTGTACGCTCCGTCCTTCTTCAGGTGGTTGGAATGTCGAACTGAAACCTTTATTTCGCTCACTGGGGTAGACTGTTCTAATTCCACGTGCCATGTTTTCAATGGATGTCAGTTATCAGTTATCTCCTGTTAATTCTCCTCTCCAAGTTCTCCACTGCTTTAACCAGTTATTGAACTCACAACTCTTTTCGGTCCTGTCACTGGATCTAACCAACGCCTTTATCCACTATGTCATGTGTCCTTAAGGACAGTCTACCTCAGCGAGCGAAATAAATGGTTCAGTTCGACATTTCAGCCACTTGAAGAAGGCCGGGACGTTGTGATAATCATGGCAAGAAAGATGAGGACAATAGTCCGAATAATGTAAATAGTGTACATAATACCTCATTTCAGAAATATAGACAGATACTGAAAGGCCGAAACGTTGTAATAAATATGGAGACAAAGATGAGGACAATAGTCCGAATAATGTAAATAATGTACATAATACCTCATCTCAGAAATATAGACATAAAATGAAAGGCCGAAACGTTGTAATAAATATGGCGACAAAGATGAGGACAATAGTCCGAATAATGCAAATAGTGATATATAATAATCTCAGAAATATAACGCCGAAACGTTGAAACGTTGTAAAAATATGGCGACAAAGATGAGGACAATAGTCCGAATAATGCAAATAGTGTACATAATACCTCATCTCAGAAATATAGATATATAATGAAAGGCCGAAACGTTGTAATAAATATGGCGACAAAGATGAGGACAATAGTCCGAATAACGTAAATAGTGTACATAATACCTCACCTCAGAAATATAGACAGATACTGAAAGGTCTAAACGTTGTTATAAATATGGCGACAAAGATGAGGACAATAGACCGAATAATGTAAATAGTGTACAATACCTCATCTCACCTAGACATACTGAAAGGCCGAAACGTTGTAAATATAGACAAAGATAACAATGTCCGAAAATGTAAATAGTGTACATAAACGTTATCTCAAAATAAATATAATGAAAGGCCGAAACGTTGTAAAAATATGGGACAAAGATAGTCCAATAGTTCGAATAATGTAAATAGTGTACATAATACCTCATCTCAGAAATATAGACAGATAATGAAAGGCCGAAACGTTGTAATAAATATGGCGACAAAGATGAGGACTATAATAATGTCCGAAATAATATAATAAATATGGCGACAAAGAATGTAAATAATCTGTACATAATACCTCATCTCAGAAATATAGACATCTCAATACTGAAAGGCCGAAACGTTGTAATAAATATGGAGAAAGATGAGGACAATAGTCCGAATAATGTAAATAGTGTACATAATACCTGATCTCAGAAATATAGACAGATACTGTAAGGCCGAAACGTTGTTATAAATATGGCGACAAAGATGAGGAAAATAGTCTGAATAATGTAAATAGTGTACATAATACCTCATCTCAGAAATATAGACAGATACTGAAAGGCTTAAACGTTGTAATAAATATGGCAACAAAGATGAGGACAATAGTCCGAATAATGTAAATAGTGTACATATTACCTCATTTCAGAAATATAGACAGATACTGAAGGGCCGAAACATTGTAATAAATATGGCGACAAAGATGAGGACAATAGTTCGAATAATGTAAATAGTGTACATAATACCTCATCTCAGAAATATATATTGATACATTTTTTTATATCTATTGTTAAGACAATACAATATTAAAGTATCTCTCAAAGTGGAGGTAACTGAATGAGGTGATTTCAAGTTTACTCAATGGTGATGAAACATTACCAGTTTTGCTTTTCGGTTTGTAATGAACGTGCCGTTGGAATAAACACCGTGCTGGGATGGTGGATTTTAAAATAATGAAATAATCACGCCTGCACTTGTATTTTTAAAACGTCTTGTATAAAATTATGCGAGATACTAATACACAATTTATACTAACAAACAGCTGTATATGTGTATACAGATATTTAATTTTCTGCAGGGAAGGAAAAAAAGTACGTTGTATCGAAACAAACGTTAATGATTCGTCAATGGTGAAATTGCGTGGCATAAAATATGTAAGAAAACAGCAAGCGTTGCCAAAACTGTAATGAAAGATCTTTTCGAATGTCTCGGTATGTTTGTAAATGTCACTGAGTATTTGTTTATGCTTCACAATGTGATGCAAATTGTTATGGCCACGGTGTATATTAGGAAAATGTGTTCTCTTCAAAAGAAACACCGTGAATATATTCATTGATAATATTTCCCTCGTCTTTTTCGATTCCTTACGTGACTGCGTGTAAAAGTTCCGTCTATTGAAAAGGCCATAAAAAAAACAGATTATGGAATGGGACTTTTTTTTAGGTGACAGAAACTTGGAAATAACAAAAGCAAACGGTTTCCTGGCTATCACTACAATATTTTATTTCTATTTTTCGTTTTATATTCAACGAGGACTAAGACAAGCTACGCTAAAGATCATTACATTCTTTGCAGAAAAAAAAAATAAAATGTATTTATATGCAAGCACCATTTCTCCTGATTCTACTTAGGTTTTAAGTATTACTAGCTTATCGCATTTACTTTTCTATATGCGATTTCTAACCACGCTTGGACGACATGACTCTCCATGACTTGCTACGTTTGTAGAGCTAAGAAGGGTTATTCTACTAACTACTTTCTGCATTTCCTACCATCCATTTAGTTTTGTAGGTCACTCGCTGCTTCCAACCGCCTCTCTTAGCTTTAGTACGTCCACTGTGTATCAAATTCTCCAAATGATTTTTCCTCATTACGTGCCGTAAAAATTTGAAGATTTTTTTTTTTCTATTTCTCTGATGCTAAAGAAGTTTCTTTGAAGTTCTCGTCTTTCTTACAACGTTGTCATTGCTCAGTTATTTAGTCTATGGGAATTCTCAGCGTTCTTCTGTAAAAGCATAAGGGGTCTGACTAAAAAGAACGTGGGACTGATGCTATAAAAATAAAACTACAAAACATATTAATTCAACAACTCTACATCGTCTGCTTCTAAACCCACACATATTAGCCAGCGTCGTATCCATTGAGGAGAAACATTTATGGAACTCCTTACCTTAGAACACAGCGAATCTGCCTCGTTGCATTCTCTTGGATTTCCCCTATGGAATTAACACACTAATTCCATCAACATTTTACGCGCACGCGAGTTTTCCTCCCTTCCTTCCACACTCGTGCGTGTGTGCGCGCGGTTTGCACCCCTTCCTCTCTCTTACAGCTAGACGTAGCAGTAAACGTCCTTTAACTAGTGAGGAAGGTCGCTTGCTATAGCTCCTGCTGATAAAGTCAGCCTAACAGATTTTGAATTTTTTCCCGCGCGTTTCCTGGCGTCTCAAACGAACAGCGTTTGCAAGCCAGTTGCTTCCCGATCTTCAACCTGACTAGACGGGCAACTCATTTATTCCGTGCCCTTAACCCATATGCGAGCCGGAATATCTTATACATTGTTTGTGGACTCGGTAGTTTAGTGTAGTGTCTGGCACAAGGCCACTTTTTCTCTAAACCAGCACTGCACGCTATCGGGTCTGCAACACCCCCATGTTTTAAATCGTATGAAGAATATATATATATATATATATATATATATATATATATATATATATATATATATATATATATATATGACGCGTTTTGTTCTTTAAGATTTAGCTCTGAATGACGACACACAACACACCGAAATTTTTTTTTACATTTTGTCATATATATACATATATATATATATATATATATATATATCTGTTATCAATAGCACATTTAAAGGAAACATTACGATTCACATTATATTTTTTTGTCTCGGATGCTACCTGAATTTTACCAAAAACAAAATAATTACCATGCCTAACGATGACTGAATGTAGAGTCGAAATTACTCGCGTATTTAAGAAAGACCTAATACAGCTTACAATTAAAAAAGAAGGATCATGATATTCATCGAGTGATTGGTTGGTTAATGTATCATTAAAATTTTGTTAGCGAAGTGATTTCGCCATTTCATATCATTAACTTTACTAATTTACTTTTTGCATGGATGATTCATTTTAGCTTACAGATACATGTTTGTATTTCCTTGATGCTAAAGCCATTGATTCGCAACTTGCGTTGTCATTTGTTCACTTTCTCCACCAATGGTATTCTTAGCAGCCTACAATAGAAAGGGAACACTTTATTTTAAAGTGTACTCTTCATCTATGAGAAGATTGTCCAGCATTGATTGCCATATAAACGTGTAGATATTAAATAGCAGTTCAGCACTCTTTCCTTTTTTTCACTCGCTGACAGTATCCTCTTCATCTGTGAGGAAATTGTCCAGCATTCACTGCCATTAATATTACATAAGAGTCTGGCATTATTTTCTTTGCTTCTTTTGCTTCAAGTCTCCTCTACATCTGTGTCGAAATTGTCCAGCATTCACTGCCATTCATATTATATAGCAGTCCGGCATTATTTTCTTTGTTTCCTTTTCTTCAAGTCTCCTCTTCATCTACGTGGAAATTGCCCAGCAATCACTGCCATATAAGCCTATTGATATTACATTGAAAATCATCAGTGTCTATTTTACTCGAAGTAACTTCTTCATGTGTAAGGAAATAGTCTAGCATCCATTGTCATATAAGCGTATTCATATTACATAGCAGTTCAGCACTTTGTTTGTTTCTCTTTCTTCAAGTCACATCTTCTGAGAGGAAATTGTCCAGTATTCACTGCCATTGATATTGCATAGCAGTCCAGAATTATTTTCTTTGTTTCTCTTGCTTCAAGTCTCCTCTTCCTCTGTGAGGAAATTGTCCAGATTTCACTGACACATAGAAGGATTGATTTTACATAGCAGTTCAACACTATTTTCTTTGTTTCTCTTGCTTCAAGTCTCCTCTTCATCTGCGAGGAAATTGTCCAGAATTCTCTGAGATATAGAAGGATTGATTTTACATAGCAGTTCAACACTCTTTTCTTTGTTTCTCTTGCTTCAAGTCTAACCTTCTAAGAGGAAATTGTCAAGTATTCACTGCCATTGATATTGCATAGCAGTCAAGCACTATTTTCTTTGTTTCTCTTGCTTCAAGTCTCTTAATCATCTGTGAGGAAATTGTCCAGAATTCACTGACATATAAGCCTATTGGTATTACATTGAAAATCATCAGTGTTTATTTTACTCGAAATAACCTCTTCCTGGGTAAAGAAATAATCAAGCATTGATTGTCATATAAGCGTATTGATAATACATAGCATTTCAGAGCCATTTTCTTCGTTTCTAATGATTTTTTGGAGTTACTTAAAAATTTGCATAATTTTTCGAATGTATCTATCGGTATTAGCGATCGGCTTCATCGAAAATGTCGCTGTTTCACATAATTGTTTTTTTTATGAACGTATCAGCCGATTTGCTGATTCAATTCAATGTTTTTTTCACGATTTTAAGAAAGATTCCTGAATGTCCTGTAACGATTTTTCATAACTTTTCACTATGTACGGTTACTTCTCACTTTTGCAGATCAATATGAATTTGTGGCTTGCGTATTTGATAGCAGTTCGGAATTTATTTTCTCTATTTTCTTCTAGCTAATTTCCATACATCCTCTTTCTTCAGCTTCTTTGCTTTCCATATTTCGTCTCCAACATCTTTACAGCCATCAGTATTCTCCATCATCTTCCTTTCCCTCTGTCTTTTTTTTTTTCGTTTCCATAATAGCCTCGATCGGATCGTAGACCGCAGTGAGATCCAACCTTCATCGAATGGCGTGAAATGATGTTACAGAACCACAAAAACTGTCACAGATAACAGAAACCACATTACATGATGACATTCAAAAGCAGCTGTGGCAATAGAATAAGTACATCCCATCTCCCCTCTCGCTTATAACCATCCACTACTATGAAATAAAACGCTTTCGGCGCTAAAGCTGAATTAGACAAATCTCCTACTTACAGTTTTTATATTACAGCAGCAACAACTAAAATAGATAACATATTTAAATCTAAAGAAAAGAAAATACCTAACATCCCACACTACCCATCAAAAATCCAAAGAATGAAGCCACCATCCTCTATAGTGGAAAGATCAATAGACTATTTTTCTGGAAAATTGCTTTAATAGACTTTTTTTTTATAAATTCTAAACGACAGCACCACTAACTGATGGCAAATATTTCCTTACAAGGAAACGGCTAATATTATCATTACAATTTATTTTCCTTTTTCTTCTCCAATATTTCCTTATCCCACTTTATATTCCTCTATTCATGTTTCTTCCGGGAGACCTCGTACCTTGACCGCCTGTTATTAATTAAACTAAATCCAGACCTCAACTGGGACTAATGCTTACGATCCCACGCTAAAGGTTCTGGAAAAATTATTATTTTCTTCTACTATCCACAAAGGAACTGAATCCTCGCGCTCATTTTATTCCCTCTCATTTTATCTCCGAGATTTTCCCTTTCTCTCTTTTTCCCGACATCCTTCCTTTCTCTCTTTATCTCCGAGATTTTCCCTTTCTCTCTTTTTCCCGACATTTTCCCTCTCTCTCTTTATCTCCGACATTTTCCCTCTCTCTCTTTCTTTAGACATCCTGCCTTTCTCTCTTTATCTCCGACATTTTCCCTCTCTCTCTTTCTTTAGACATCTTTCCTTTCTCTCTTTATCTCCGACATTTACAAGAGCCAGAACAGGTCGGACGTGGAACACTGCTGCTATATATGGGCAGGAGTTTTCCAATTTTCACATTCCAATCTTGATACAATCCAAACGCGTCTCCACCTCCTTATTTTCCACACTACAATCCCTTTTCTCAAAGACAAAAAGTCGTGAGTCTCTCATTATTTATTGTTATCTCCATAGAACGTGTTCAGATAAATTACATTCCTTAGTTCCATGTGTTTTAACCTACGCGGCTAGGATCTGACATGCTACGCCCATTTTAGCGAACCATTCCCCTCCCTTTTGTATTCCTTTTGGAAAAATGGAAGATCCACTCGAGCAGATTCTTCCCCTAAAAAAGTTCACTGTGGAACCGGCACCCAACAGGATGCTTCCTCGACCCCAGCAATCTTAACGTATCTGGGGTGAATCGTTATCGCGTCCACTTATCCGCAAAAACTCTGCCTCTTACTCTGTGACACTCTACAACGAGTCGCTCTCGGGTTTTGTACATCATTGTAAAAATAAAAAAAAAATATTTTCTAAAATATTTCTTTTCCTTGCTTCTTTCTTTTCCCTTCTTTTGTTCAATATATTTCCTTTTACTTTTATCTCTTCCGACATTTTCCTTTTCTCTCTTTATCTCCGACATTTTCCTCTTCTTTTTTTCCGACTCGTTCCTTTCTCTCTTTCTTCAGACATCCTTCCTTTCTCTTTTTCTTCTGACATCCTTCCTTTCTCTCTTTATCTCCTACATTTTCCCTTTCTCTCTTTTTCCCGACATCCTTCCTTTCTCTCTTTATCTCCGACATTTTCCCTTTCTCTCTTTATCTCCGACATTTTCCCTCTCTCTTTAACTCCGACATTTTCCCTCTCTCTTTCTTCAGACATCTTTTCTTTCTCTCTTTATCTCCGACAACTTTCCTTTTCCTCTATTTCTCCGACATCTTTTTTTCTCTCATCATCTCCATCTTTCATTTCATTTTTTCTACATCTTTGCTTTCTCCATTTTCCTTGTCTGCTTTCCTTTCTTCTTCTTCTTTTTCTTTTTTTCTTCTTCTTCGTCTCTTTCTTTTGCTTCTTCTTTTTCTTCTTCTTTTCCTTTTTCTTCTACTTTTTCTTCTTCTACTTTTTCTTTTTCTTCTTTTTCTTTTCTTCTACTTTTTCCACTTCTTTTTCTTTTTCTTCTTTTTCTTTTCTTCTTCTACTTTTTCTACTTCTTCTTCTTTTTCTTTTTCTTCTTCTTCTTTTCCTTTTTTTTCTTCTTCTTCATCTTTAATCTCTTCATCGTTTTCTATTCCTTCAAACTTTCCTTTTTTGTTCTTTTCTTTTCCATTACCCAAATGTCCTTCTAATATTATCTCCTCACATACACTCTATTTTCCCCCTCCTCTTCCTCGTAAACCTACGTAATATTTTTCAAGTTTAATGATAGTATTATATCTACACATTATCTTATCTAATTCATCATAATTTTCCCGTATCTTAAACCCCCTCGTATTTTTCTGTTCTTTCATGAACAATAAATGATCTCTAAATCAACTGGCTTATAATTTGTTTCGTTAACTGATAGCACTCTGTCGTAAGTATTTCATCCACATCCATTGCCACACAACTACCATGGCATCATCTTCAATTTTCAGTTCGTCATTTTCCTGTTGCCATATTAGGATATGACAACACTAGCTCAAAAATTCAACCACACTATTGTCTGATAGAGTTGCATGCAGCGGATGTACAAACATTTTGTTTGACAAATAAAATCACCTACATACAACTTTGTGTAAATTGAAACAAAACGAATAATTCCGTTATTATCTATTTTTCCGTATATTTTCTACGAAACACGAATCAATGCATATGTTAGTACTTCGTATGTGCATTCCACGAATTCTTTGACCACAGATTTTCGAGTGGATTTAAATCAGATAAGTTTCCGGGACAGTCTATAGAACTTTGATTTGATCACTGGTAAGGGTTACCAGTGTGTTCCTGCAGCGTTACAATATTCGTACGCTTCCTTAGAGTAACGTCCATCGCAGAGAGTTGCCGTAGGACAACTAATCGACAGTCAAGACAATAGTGTCTGGGTGTGATGTAAATCTGATGCAATCACGGTTGACGCAATATTTTTTTCAGTACCAGTTAAATTTCATCATACACTCCAAAAACAGATTCATATTACTCCAAATGACCTAATCTGAGGAAAAAATAGAAATCGATTACACCCTGTCAATCCAGGGGGTCTAAAATTAACCGTATGCTGAACGAAAGGAAACTAAAGCGTTTGTTTCAGTTAATTTGCAAAACGGTGTATACTATGCCAAAATTAAATGCACTGGTAAATCAGAATAATCGCCAATTCGGAAATACTGGTGCATAAAACAGGACAACCAATCCTTTAAAATAGTGGTTTAGTCAACGAAAAGGATCAAATAAGGAATGCTTTCTGACATTACTAGAACCCTAGTCTTTTGTGACAAATACCTATTCCCTTTGTAATTCTCGTATCCATGACTCCCCACAACGTCTTAGCCCCTGTCTAGCACTAATTCCAAGTGGGGAAAAATTGCCTGGTTACATTCAATGTCTCTAAAACCGAACTATTTACATTCCATCAGAGTCGAGATCAGACACGAAACTACCGCCAATCACGATGAACGGAGGTTCCCTGGAGCACATCCTCTCGTACATTTATAAGAATCAGATCAGGTTGAAATTGAGCCAATTTTGATATATTAGGGTCCCAGCTATGGGGAAATAGTTAACCCCCAAAAGGAGCCATAATGCCATGAAAATTTAAAAATAGGTCTTAATACTAGCAATACTTTTTTGGAAAGGAACAAAATTACCAGGAATACATTTTTGGGGAAAAATTACCAGTAATACATATTTTGAAAAAAATATCACCAACAGTACATTTTTTGGAAAAATATTACCAGCAATAAAAATCGTCGGTTGAAATAAGCCTATCCCCCATATGAGGTAATTCTGGATTTTATTGTGTACTAATTATTTGCTCTGTAGTAATAAAAACATTGAGCTGTTTTTGTGGATCAGTTTTAATTCTTTATGTTTCTAGGATCCACTTGGATTATATACCAACGGATTTATTACCTTTACTATATCTATCTATATATATATATATATATATATATATATATATATATATATATATTTTGTTGGATAGATGTGAGTTTGTGACCCTAGGTTTCACGCTTTGGCGATCGTCAGACAAACTGATTAATTTTTTAAAATTTGGGTTTATGTAGATTGCGTGTATTGGTGTTATTGTAATATAACAATACACGCAATCTACATAAACACAAATATAACTAATGCACGCAATCTACATAAACCCAAATTTTTAAAACATTAATCAGTTTGTCTGACGATCGCCAAAGCGTGAAACCCAGGGTCGCAAACTCACATCTATCCAACCAAATATGTTAGCTCTATCTCTGATATTGAGCGCTTTCTAATAAGTACCGCGCATATAATATATAAATAATTATACATATATATATTTGTTTATATTTATATACACTTTTCACACACACACACACACATATGTATATATATATATATATATATATATATATATATATATATATTTTGTATGTATTATCAACTCTAGAAATGATATATGGAGACTTGCCGGGAGTCTCAACCTTAGTTTGCAAAAACGTGTCCAGTTCACCGGGCATTGTGCACGTGCCACAGATGAACTTGTGCCATCATTTGTACTCTGGAGGCACGCATCATCTGTCAATCGATCACGCAAGTTAACCTTTCCAGATAAGGAATACTGGAGAGGTGTAGTGAGTTCAATCTCGGCTGAGGCCGCAGGATGATGATGATGATGGTGATGATGATGATGTATTATATTTATATAACAGTAATCTAAATTAGATTCAGGTTAAATATATTTTATTTTGAACAGATTTTAATTCACAAAATATACTTTTTCATTATTTTCCCATTGACATACTAATTCAGACATTGCAATTTTCAAAATGTTTAATGGTGCATTATAGGTAGAAAGGTCTATTGTATTATCCTAGCGGTTACTGGGTGGGCGGGAATGATTATATTCCAATATATAGTAGAAATAACTGTGAATCTGAATTTAGTTATTTTAGCTATTTTATAATGCCATGCTTTTATTCATTATCTATTAATGATTACATTTTTATTTGTTCTTGATTGTTGTTATTATGTTTTCTTGTTGTTAATTAGTTTAACATTTACATAATTTATTTAGTTATTTATTGATTGTGATTTTTCTTTATTTTATTTCTTTTTTTACTGATTTGTTTGTCCACGTAAACACAACGCGGCACAAAACAGTTAATAGGAAAACAGACCTTATATGGTTCAATCCACCGCAAGAGAAAAACGTAAAAACAAACGTAAGAAAATATTAATTAAACGCAATCACAAATACTTTCCACCATCAAACATTCTTCACAAGACATTAGCAAAGACAGTAAATATCAGCTAAATTTGCACTGAGAATAAGTCACAAATAAGAAAAACAACAGAAAATACAACAAACAAATCGCCCGCACTACAGACGGAATAACAAATGCCCCTTCAACGGAAATTGCTTGCCAAACAACATAATATATCAAGCCACTGTAAAATGTAAGAAAACACAGAAAAATATACAGGGGTAACTGAAGGCAGAGAAATTGCAAACACAAAACACCCTTTACAAATAGTACAAATAGCACAATGCTTTCCAATCATATATTGGAAAGTAAAAACACACAAACCAAATCAAACCAGAAATATAATGAAACATAAGGAAAACACCATCAGCTCACAACACTATAAAAAAATCAAACTCTGTCTGGAGGAGAAAGGAGCTAGAATTATCTTTCCAGACCAACAAAATTTGGTGAATAAACTATCAGAATTATTCTCAAAATGCAAACACGAAAACAAATTTTTGCTACGTTACTAAAAAATTAGAAAACTAAAAAGGAATACGAAAAAAAAAATGTTTCTATGAATAAGTAAACAAATTAAGTTAAAAAATAATTAACAAACTACGAAAATACAAATAAGCTTAAATAATAAGAATAAACAACAGATAAAGCAATCAATAATAAATAATAACTAAAAATTTAACAAAACAATAAAATAGAAACAAATTACTCCACTCGGAACCACTACTATTTCTACTCAACAAAAGCCTCTACAATAATCACCAAGATAATACGATAGGCCCTGCTACCCATAATGGACCATTACCTAGCCGAAGAGGCAACACCTATTACCTGAATATTGTTTTCGAAGCATGAAACACACTGTTGCCAGTGGTTGTTGACCTCAATGTCCAATTTAGAATTCCATATGCTCTATCCCTGATATTGAAATCCTTAACCCCATAAATATGGTATAATATCGTATCAAATTATGAGAAGCTCTCCATCCTTGCAGTGGGTGAACTTTAATATAAGGTACTGTCTTTAATCTTTTTATTTGCTATGAATAGTCTTGGAAACGTTAGCTGGATGGTAGAGTTTTTTTTTTTTTCTACGGAATTACACCATTCAGTGTTTTCCTTCTCTTGGACTAGTTGTCATATCAAGAACATATATATATATAGTGGTATTCGTTTGGAAAAACCTTAGGTATTTCGGCTTGTGATTGTAAAGTGCTCAATATACTAAGTAGAGCAAACCTACTATAAACCTAAAGAGCCAGGTAAACCTACCTAAGTTTCACCTACACAGATGGTTAGGGTATACTGGCCAAAGACGTAACAAAAATGAAACAGAATATATACATTAAACCAAAAACAACCATGACCATGTGACTAAAAAATAAAACGTTTACTGTTTTATTTGTTTGATATTTTTTTTTGTTGAATAAAGAACGTGATTCCCAACATTTTTGAGTGTGTGTGTGTGTGTGTGCAAGCTTTATTAAATATCACAAAAAAGGTGCTTTGTTTAAGTGTTTTATATAACTTCTCATATGATCTTACATTTTTTTCTTTTTCCGTAGATAAATTATACAAAAACTGTCGAAATGTTTCATTTTCCAAGGACTTTCAGCTACACATTTAATCATTATTAAGGACGAATTATATTTACTACAAACTGGAAATATAATTCATCCTTGACAATGGCTAAACGTATAGCCGAAAGCGCTTGGAAAAATGAAACATTTGGACAGTTTTTGTATAATTTATCTACGGAAAGAAAAAAAAATTATAAGATCCTATGAGAAATTTTATAAAAAACTTAATAAAAAAAACTTATCTGTCATATTTAATGAGGTTTGCATGGAAAAAGAATCGCTGCCTAAATCCACAATATATATATATATATATATATATATATATATATATAATTATGAAAGCGGAGACTTTAGAAACTCATGGTAATATTTTATTTCGCAAAACCAATATTACGGTTTCGTCTCATCAACGTTCTTACATTGAAGCTCTGCCTGGGATTTATATCCTCCTTTGGAATTATCCATACGATTTATCAATTTATATATATATATATATATATATATATATATATATATATGTATGTATGTATGTGTGGGTGTGTGGTGAGAGAGAGAGGGGGGAGAGCACGCCTAAATTATTATCTATTTGTTTCTAATATCGCGTGTTTCTCAATACTTTTCATTATATTTCCACACAATGCATAAAAAAAAGATAATGCCACTTTGATGATATGGGAAAAAAGGGGTTATTGAGTACGTTGGATAACAAACAGAAGAAGAAGAAGAATTAAGAGAAGAAAAAGAAGGAAAAGAAGATAAAGAAAAAGAAAACGAATAATAATAATGATAGTAATGAGAAGAAGAAGAAGAAGAAGAAGAAGACAGAGAAGAAAAAAGAGAAGCAAAAGAAGATGAAGAAAAAGAAGACGAATAATAAGATTAATAAGAATATAAGAAAGAGAAGAAAAAGAAGATGCAGAACTGCCAAAAAAGAAGAAAAATAAGACATCGAAGAAAATTAATTCAAAGAAGTAGTAGAAGAAAATGAAAGAGAAGAAGAAGAATGAAAAGAAGACGAATAATAATGAGAAGAAGAAGAAGAAAGAATAAGAAAAAAGACAAAAAAGTGAAAATAATAAAGAAAATAAGACATCAAAGAAAGAATAATAAAGAAGAAAAATGAGAAGAAGAAGAAAAGAAGAAGAAAAGAAGAAAAATAAAGAAGATGGAAAAAATAAGATGGAAAAAGTAGAAAATAATAAAGAAAATAAGACATCGAAGAAAATGAATTCAAAGAAGAAAAGGAGAAGAAAATGAAAATGAAGAAGAAGAAGAAGAAGGAAAGAAGACGAATAATAATCAGAAGAAAAGAAGAAAGAATAAAAAATAATGGAGAAAAAGACAAAAAAGTAGAAAATAATAAAGAAAATAAGACATCGAAGAAAATGAATTCAAAAGAAAAAAGGAAAAATGAAGATGGAGAAAAGAAGAAAAGAAGAAATAATAATCAAAAGAAGAAGAAGATCGAAGAAAATAAATTGGAAAAAGACAAAAAAAAGAAAATAAGACATCGAAGAAAATGAATTCAAAGAAGAAAAGGAGAAGAAATGAAGAAGAAGAAGAAAGAAAAAAGAAGGAAAAGAAGACGAATAATAATCAGAAGAAGAAGAAGAAAGAGAAGAAAAATAAAATGGAGAAAAGACAAAAAAGTAGAAAATAATAAAGAAAATAAGACATCGAAGAAAATGAATTCAAAGAAGAAAAAGGAGAAGAAAATGAAAGAAGAAGAAGAAGAAGGAAAAGAAGAAGGAAAAGAAGACGAATAATAATCAGAAGAAGAAGAAGAAAGAGAAGAAAAATAAGATGGAGAAAAGACAAAAAAGTAGAAAATAATAAAGAAAATAAGACATCGAAGAAAATGAATTCAAAGAAGAAAAAGGAGAAGAAAATTAAGGAGAGGAAGTAGAAGGAAAAGAAGAAGGAAATGAAGACGAATAATAATCAGAAGAAGAAGAAGAAAGAGAAGAAAAATAAGATGGAGAAAAGACAAAAAAGTAGAAAATAATAAAGAAAATAAGACATCGAAGAAAATGTATTCAAAGAAGGAGGAGAAGAAGAAAATGAAGAAGAAGAAGAAGGAGAAAGAGGAGAAAAAGATGAAGAAAAAGAAGACAAATAAGAAGAAGGAGATGTAATAAAAGTTTAAAATTAATAAAAAAAAAACGACGTGTTTCTCCTATTTAGATTGAATGGTAACAGGACAGATCTGTTAAAGGGATGTCATGATAAAGTAGAGGAAAACATGTAAACTGATTAAAAATCGATGTACTCGTTTGTCCTCCCAAATAGCCATCAATTTGCAGACTAATATCATATAGCCAATTCAAGCTCAAATCTTTCTGGGTGTCTGTATGTGATGGATTCTTCCATCAATTTCGGTAGAAAAAGGTACATCACTATACTTTACAACTCATAGATTGCTTTGATTATAGTGGCAATCGATTGTGTTTTACTAGATAGACAGGGGTATACAGTGTGCCAAGAAATCTTCGAAAAGACGCCATCTTTTCTTATATAAATGTGTAATAACGCAGGAAGAAGTGTGCATGTAATTAGAAAGGTTGCACCCAACAAAATTGACAATATTGTCGTCGTTATATAGGAAGGAAATTGGTAACTACTGACACCGAGGTTCGAGCGTGACACTCTGGACATATAAATATATTTTTTCCGCCAGGTGTATAAATAGTTGTGTCAGGCTACTGACTGCAGTGATTATTGAGTGACTATTGAGTGGAACTCTCCAGTCGAATTAGTGTGAATTATTTTGCGTCGATGATTCGGGTTTGGATTTAGGATTTAACAGACGTTAAGCCGAGCCGCGCTACTAAAAAGATATTCACTGAAATGGTTAACTATATTTAGTTGACTCTTACTTCTTTGTTCTTGTTAAGTATTTATCATCGGTTGTAATTAAATACTGCTTTATTTTAACATTGAAATCTTGAGTTATACTTAATTATTAACGGCCACCGTACGTTCACCAAAGTAGTCCAATAACAAAATTTAAGAAAATGTCTAAAATTTAAGTTGACTAGTGGACATTTAAAATTCACAATTAGAATCCACCACAAACCATGTTCAGGCGTGTCAGGAATAATGGCAATGTGTTATTGAAATGGCCACCACGTTCATCTGAATTTGATTCACCTATTTTGATTTTTCTACGGGTCTATGTGAAACAGAAGGTCTATATCCCCACTATTCCTACAATCCTAAAAGAACTTTCGTAAAGAATTTCCAAAATTCTGGAGAATGCAACGCAATACATGCTACAGCGTGTTTGGCAGGAGCTCGCTGTGAGCATATTGGACAATCAGTTATAAAATCTACACCGCTTTAAATACCTTGTCCGCACCTATTTAATGTCGTTTTCCTGGGTAATGTAGTTACTTTCATATTCACATTTTAAATATTGGTAATTTGGTGGGGCGACACCCTGTATATAACTCTTCGTAGGAATACATGTTTCCGTCCTGGCTGAGACGATAAACTACATCCGCGTCCTGGGTAAGTCGATAAACTACATCCAAACGCAAGGTCTCAGATAAAGAAGTTTTGAGGAGCGTGTAACCACCTCTAAGTTGCTGGTGTCCCCAGATCTATCCTACCCCGGAGTGGCAACTGTTGTTAGGGTCCCAGATATAGGCAAATAGTTGACGCCAAAACTGTGGCCAAATACTATGAAAGTGTAAAAGTAGCTTTTAATACTAGCAAAATATTTTTGTAAACAGTTATTACCAGCAATGAATTTTTGAAGAAAAAATATTAGCACAATACATTTTTGGGAAAAATATTACCAGCAATAAAAACCTTGTCGGCTTTAAATAACCCATTGAGATTGATATGCCGTAAAACAAAATAAACCAAACCAATCTAAACCAAAGAAAACTTACTCTATTCACACGAATCTATCCTAAAAATGTTGTCGGTATTAAATAACCCATTGAGGTTGATATGCCGTTAAACAAAAAGAAAAACTAAACGAATCTAAAGCAAAGAATACATATTCTATTCATACGAATCTATCCTAAAAATGTTGTCGGCATTAAATAACACATTGAGATTGATATGCCGTAAAATAAACCAAACGAAACCAAAATATGTTTTTTTTTATTCCGACTTTTTCTACACCTAGAGCGGCTGCTAGCCACTGTTGGGTAAAGCAGTGCTGTTTAAGCCACATCTCGAGGCAGACATATTTACGCTTTCTTCATTAATGAAATGTTAATAAAGCAGAAATAAATGGATACTGGAAATTCCATGTTGGCCACCGATAACGCATTTTAGAGAATGAGGTCGACGGATTGTGTTTGATGATTTTCAGTTCAGTACAGTGATGCTATTTAAAAACATTGTTCTTGCGTGCGAAAGCGTGGGTTTTCCATTTTCGTTAATTAGAGAATTAATTCTGTCAAATTTAAGTAAACCATGGCTTGATTAAAAATCTGATGACGAGGCTGGCACGCAATTACGCCGAATGAAGCAAGCCATTCGTCTGCTTATACGCATTTTGCGCAGCTCTCTCACTGTCTTACACGCATACACACGCGCACACACAAACACAGACACACGTATATATATATATATATATATATATATATATATATATATATATATATATATATATATGTATACATACAGAAAGAGAGAGTGAGTGAGAGAGATAGAAAGAGAGAGAGTTGAAGTGAATACTTAGAATTTAATGACCCCACCCTGTGACCCAGTTTCTATATGGGTGTTTTGTCAAGAAGGAGGGTTAAAAAATATCGCCTGAAGACACACACACACACAAGCACACAAACATACACACACATGCGTGTGACTGCACATACGGGTACATATATTTACATGTATATTGTCCAAAATCTATTTATGAAGAATAATTTCCTGATATCGGGAAATAAAGCGGTTGTAGACGCGGACAGTATGAACATAAAAAGCAACACTTCATGGTGACTGTCAGTTGCACGTTTCTAGGGATTATGCAGTTATATTTCATTATTCTGTCCACACAGTCATATCATATATATATATATATATATATATATATATATATATATATATATATATATAAGTGAACATAGAAGTCAACACTTAGAGTCGACAGTCTGTTTCATGGTAGACGCAATCGTCAGGCCACAAATCGTCAGGTAGCCTGAGGATTGCATCTAGCCTGTCACATTTATATTTACACACGCTATCACTGATATTGAGCACTTTATCCAATAAATATATCACATCATAGGACTATATTTCTTCATATATATATGTGTGTGTGTGTAAAGAAATATGTGTATATAAATATATATATATATATATATATATATATAATATATATATTCTTATTTATATATTATATACGGCACACTTATTAGAAAACGCTCAATATCAGAGATAGAGGTAACATATTTGGTTAGACTGATGTGAGTTTCTCATACTCACATCAATCCAACCACACACACACACACATATATATATATATATATATATATATATATATATATATATAACAACAGTCCGAATAGTGTAAATAGTAGCAATTCCTCATTTCAGAAATATAGACAAAAATATTTTTGTCACGTGAACCAATGTGATTAATGATAAAAGACTTAACTGTTGATAGATAAGCATTATATTAGAAACAAAGAAAGTTGTACTGAACTCACACGCAATTTCAGTCCTCCTATATGTCAGAGGAGGACTCTTCAGCAATATTCGCCTTCTTATATGGCAGCTGAATACTGTTACCCAATACCAGCCCCCTTATATGGCAGTGGAGACAGTTACGCATTATCAGTCTTCAAACATGGGCGTGGAGGACTCTTACACAACATCAGCACTTCTATACGGCAATGGAGGACTGTTACGCGTTACCCGTCTTCCAACATGGTGTGGAGGACTCTTACGCAATATCAGCCGTCCTATATGACAGTGGAAGACTGTTACACGATATCAGTCCTCCTATATAGCAGTATAAGACTGTTATTCAATACCAGCCCCCCCCCATATGGCAGTGGAGGACAGTTACACATTATAAGTCTTCAATGGAGGAGTTACATATTATCAGTCTTTAAACATGGCCGTGGAGGACTGTTACGCAATATCAGCCCTTCTATACGGCAATGGAGGATTATTACACAATATCAGTCCTCCTATATGGCAGTGGAGGATGTTACGCATTACCCGTCTTCCAACATGGCCTTGGAGGACTCTTACGCAATATCAGCCCTTCTATATGGCAGTGTAAGTCTGTTACAAAATATCAGCCATTCTATATGACGATGGAGGACTGTTACGCAATATCAACCTTCCTATAGAGCCGTGGAGGACTGTTACATTATATATGCCCTCCTATATAGGAGTAGAAGACAACTGCACAATGTCAGCTTTTCTATAAGTCAGTGGAGGGCTGTTACGCATTATCAGTTTTCCAACATATCAGTAAACCTATTGTGTGTAGCTATAAATCTAACGCTAAAAATGATTTCAAGATCCCAAATAAACAGGTGTATTATCTTTTCAGATTCTAAATCCACACTTATATCAATTCAAAAGAGAAATAGAAATAATCCCCTAATAATTAAACTCATGAATAAGTTAGATCTGCTCACCAAAAATAAATAAATAAATAATAAAATAAATAAAATAAAATATATTAAAGTAAGATGAAATAAAATGTAAAACAACATAAAATAAAATAAAATAATTTATCGTTTCTCTTCTAACATCTCCGATTCAGTTACTTTTTTCATAAATAGGTACCTGGTATATATATATATATATATATATATATATATATATATATATATTATATTTAAAATATGTTTTTTAATACACAGTTCAACCATGTTTCAAAAATAGAAGCTAAAAACGGTTGTAACTGTGTGTAGCGAAAAAACCATATTTTAAATCAATTAATTTATAATATTAATGCTCTGTAAATTTACATTGAGCACTATTTTGTAAAAATAAAAATATCTATAAGAACACCGGATTTTATATCTTACTGTTCTTTCTTTTTATTTATATATATATATATATTTGATGGGCTTTCTGTTTTTGGTAACTCGACTTAGTGGATTTAAGCATGCTACTATTTTTGTTCTTAGGCCTCATACTTTTACTGCTGAAATAGCTTGATGCAATCGTAAGTTCTAATCTAATACTTTCATTTGTCGCACTTCTCTCTTGTGGAAATATATTTTTATAGGTCTTAATTCACTTATTTACTTCGACTTCAAAGAAAGGAAGAAAGAAAGATATGCAACTGTAAGTTCTATTCAAATAGATTCTTTTCTCATATTTCACGCTTGTGGATATCTCTTTCGCTTTCTCCCTTCCGTGCCAAAAATAATCTTAAAATATTTCTTTCTCCTCAATAAAGGATTTTCATTTTTTTTTTCATTCCCTGTGAGTCTTGTGCTTTACTGGTATTACCATCTTCCTTGGGGCGAAAGGATTGAAAAAAATAAAAAAAAGAAACACACAGCATTAACAGACTTAAAATTACGGAAATTAACTCGACATTTGAGCGCCTTCCGCAAACACATTATAGGTCATAGGTCAATTATTTTTGTACGCAATAGAAAGAAAGAAAAAAAGAAAGAAATAAAGTTCTGAAATTAAGTTATCACAGAAAGAAAGAAAAAAATAAAGAAAGTCACGGAATTGAGTTATAAAAGAAAGAAAGAAAGAAAGAAAGATACAAAGAAAGAAGTGGTATGCTTGAAAATAGAAAGAAAGAATGGAGGGAATCTAATTAGAGAAATTAAAACAAAAGAAAGTGTGGAAGGAATACACAAAGGACGAAAAAAATGAAGAATGAACTAAAGGAAGAATGAAAGAAAGAAAAAGAGAATAAAAAATGTCGGGACGAAGACACAAAAAAACAACAAAGGTAAAAGAAAATAAACATGAAAGATGGAAGGCGTGTAATCAAAAAGAAAGAAAGAAAGAACTTTCCGGAATTGAGTTATAAAAGAAAGGAAGGTCCGGAATTGAGTTATGAATGAATGAATGAAAGAATGAAAGAATGAATGAAAGAATGAATGAAAGAATGAAAGAAAGAAAGAATGAAAGAATGAATGAAAGAAAGAAAGAAAGAAAGAAAGAAAGAAAGAAAGAAAGAAAGAAAGAAAGAAAGAAAGAAAGAAAGAAAGGAAGGCCCGGAATTGAGTTAAAAGAAAGAAAGAAAGAAAGAAAATAAGAAAGAAATGTCCGGAAGTACGTTGTAAAAGAAAGAAAGGCAGGCCCGCAACTAAGTTAAAAGAAAGAAAGAAAGAAAGAAAGGCACGGAATTGAGTTAAAAGAAAGAAAGAAAGAAAGAATTATATGCAACTATAAGTTTTATTGTAATATTTTATTTTCTCTCAATTTGCGCCTGTAGAAACATCTTCCGATTTTTTTGCTTCCATGTCATCAACAATCTTCATAAATTTAAATGCCAATCAACATCTTCTGTCTTCCTGAAACTTGTTCATGTAATGTCGTTTCTGTTCTCTAAAGTATTCTAATTCTCTTTCATTTTCAGTAACCTCTGGCGTCTTATTTGCATTATCATGCTTTAGTTGAAATGATTACAAAAAAAAAAAAAAAAAAAAACCCAAAAAGTAAAAGAAAAAAGTAAATAAATAAATAAAAGTGCTTCCGGGCGTTTTCGATCTATGGGGTAGTAAATATTAATTTTCAATGTTAATAGAAAACAAGAGACAGGGTTGCCTAATCAAGTCCGTTTGCCCAATAAATAGAATTTAGCAAGTTCATGATTATCGGCTTACAAGACTAAAGAGCTCCAAATGCTCAAAAGGATCGGCGGGAAATCGATTCAAGATTTTCCCCGAGAGCAATATTGTGAGCTGAATAGTAACTGTTCCTGCTGAGGCTATTTCTTGTCCCATGGACCATTACCTCGCCTATAGTTCCAACCTGACCTTTCGCCTATCCTTCCAAAAGAAATGGAAAAAAAAAAAGGTATCGAAGACAAGGAAATAAACGTCCCGTAAAATTCCGAAACTAACAGTTAATCTTAAATGCAACTGAAGTGGACGTTACAATTACCCAATGTTAAGCCATCAAAGAAAGCAAAGAAAACAAATGCCCCTGGGAACGCCAAACGGAGAGGCGTACAATGTTATCATATGCGTTGGGCTGAATGTAAAACAAGGAATGGGAAAAAAAGGGAGAAAATAGAGAAAATGGAAAATGTGGAAATAAAAAAGCAACATCTACCGATGGAACTGATTATATATATATATATATATATATATATATATATATATATATATATATATAAACGACGTGTCAAAAACGGATCGTTTAATGATTTGTTTTTTCTTTCAGAATTATCGGATATTTGTGCGGTATCATTTTCGCACATAATTTCCATTATTTAAATAACATGATCCTACAACAAAAAAAAATAATTTTCACCAATTGCACTAATTTATTTACTGCTGATTCTAATGCGTCTTAATGAAACACCGTCATATAAAATCCGTCTTAATGAAACACCTTATAAATATATATATATATATATATATATATATATATATATATATATGTGCGTGTGTGTGTGTTGATTGCAATACACACACACACACACACGTGTGTCTGTGTATTGCAATCAACACCATCACTTGACAAGACACCAGCTGTTTTGAAACAAAATGGCTATTTTGTAGTCATGTTATAACATGATTATGTTTTAATATATATATATATATATATAGCCTGATGATTGCGTCTAGCATGAAACAGACTATTGCTTGTAAGTGTTGACTTCAATGTTCACTTCTATATTTACACACGCTCTATCTCTGATATTGAGTACTTTATCCCATAAATATAGCATACCTTAAGACTATATTTCTTCATATATATATATATATATATATATATATATATATATATATATATATATATATATTTCCCATTGAATTCAACGTATGAATGTCAAGCAGATCAGTTCCTAGGAACCGACAACCCGACACCTTTACATGAGATTTGCTTATAGTTGTGAAGGTTTTGTGCAGAACCATTTACACTTTTTGATGGGCCGAATACAGAGACCCGGTGCACCACGTGCCACCAGGTCGCCAACCCAAGGCTACAGAACCCAGTGTGTCCTGCTATTTACCCATATTCATATCTTTCGCAAGGCTAAGAGCACATAAGTGTAATGTAAGTGACTCTAATTCGAACTAGGCTCTCTGATTCCTCAATCCAAGCCGCTATCCTTTACTCCACCGTGACTCCCTTTTCTCTCTCTCTTTCTCTCTAAAAATATATATATATATATATATATATATATATATATATATATGTGTGTGTGTGTGTGTGTGTGTGTGTGTGTGTTTATATATATATATATGTTTTGAGGGGTAATGAGGAAACCAGGTTCAAATGAAGATCAGACCAGGCCTAAACTAGAATGCAACAGACCTAAATGACCAAAATGCAAGGAGATGAATATAGACAGAGTTAAAAAGAAATATGACTTTTGTTAAACTACTAAGTGGAATACGTTGAGTGCAGGGATAGTGATGTTCTTGAATGAAACTATCTAAAGAAAAAATTGACAAGATAAGAAAGAGTGTATTGCCGATGAAATTCTCTAGCTGATGAAAAAGTGACAACAAACAAGTCCAAGGAAAGGAAAAGAGTGCAGAACGCTAAAATTATAAAAGAAACGTAGGCAGGCTAAACAGGAAGTGTTCAATGAAAAGTGGACCGAAATAGAAAGAACGAGAAAAAAAATAATTAACAGGACAGAATCTGTGCTCATGAAAATATTATAAAATGTAAAATTGATTGATTTGGGGTTTTTTTACGGCTTATCTGCCTTTTACGGTTTATTTAAATTCAGAAAATAGTTTTCGGTTGTAAGAATGTATTGTGGATAAAGATTTACTGATACAAGGACTACTAATTAACCTTTAGTTGGATGGGGAAGCCGTGGATCCATAACTTTCGCAATGGTATTTGCGTGTAAGTGTATATAAAGAAAACAACTTGAATTCGAACTCGGCTCTTCGATTTTCAGTTCCGTGTTGCCATCCACTACACCACCCGCATCTTAAAGCACCTGGTATTTATATAGGAACTGACTGTTGCTTAACTTGAGTAATCTTGGGAGAGCAGGTGTTTCAGCAGGTGTTTCAACGTGATATGTCCCTAAGCCAATATAATGTCAAATAAATAATATTCCAAAGATAGAGATTACATTATAGAACTATTTCGCGATTAGATAGAGTGGTTAGAATTTCGATCCGAACTTAGGTGTAGATTATTCTAGTTCCGCATACCATGCCTCTTCCGGATGTCTCAGTTATTTCCCTTTAACTCAACACATGTTTTTTATTTATTTATTTTTTTTTTTTTTTTTAAATTGTTTCACCAGGCATTGAACACACATTTCTTTGGGTCTAACCAACGTCATTTTCCACTGGGACTTGAGGAATTCTTTATTGATATATTCACAACGCCTCTCAACGACACATGACCCAGTACATAAAAAAACGTTGGTTAGATCTAAAGACCTAAAATGTTGTAAGTTCAATACCAGGCCACAGAGAGTTCAGTTAAAGTGAAATAACTGAGACATCCGGAAGAGGCATGACACGCAGAACTAGAACAATCTACACCGATAGACGAAATAAAGGGTTCGAGTCGAAATTCCAATCTCCTGAAGAATGCCGAAGCGTACAACGACCGAAACAATATGAATATGGCAATGAAGATGGAGACAACTGTCCGAATAATGTAAATAATGTAAATAATCATAATACTTCATCTTAGAAATAGAGACGGAGATATAGACAGAGAAATATGACATAAAGGCCGAAGAGTACAACGGCTGAAACGTTGTGAATATGGCAATGAAGATGAGGATAACAGTTCGAATAATCTAAATAATGTAAGTAATCATAAGACGTCATCTCAGAGATATAGACAGAGATATATATATAGATAAGTATGACATAAAGGCCGGAGAATACAATGGCTGAAACGTTGTGAATATGTCAATGAAGATGAGGATAACAGTCCGAATAATCTAGGTAATGCAAGTAATCATAATACCTCATCTCAGAGATTTAAACAGAAAAATATGACTTAAAGGCCCTTAGCGTACAACGACCAAACGTTATGAATATGGCAATGAAGATGGGGATAACAGTACGAATAATTTAAGTAAGGCAAATAATCATAATACTTCATCTCAGAGATATAGACAGCGAGAAAGAGAGAGAGAGAGATAAGAGAGAGAGATATCGAGATAAAGAAGAGACAGACAGAGATAAACATTTAATAAAAAAGAATATGGAATCACCGTTGTTGCTTTCATATAATATCAGAATAACTGCAATTTCTCCCTCACCAATTTCTAGGTAAAACCACACAAGTGCATGCTGGGATTTTTTTCTCTTTTTTTATGTATTAACACCTTCTTTAATCGGTGAACTTTTTTGCCTTAAAACTGTTACTTTGCCTTGCATATATTATTTGCTTAATATTATTTTTGTCCTGTTATTTTCTTATCTTCTCTTGTTATAAACTTCTCTCCATTAATTCTCTGAGAGGCCCATCGCCTTCTGCCTTCCATCACCATGGCTGATGCTAACCTCCAGGGCAGTGACTCTTTGCGGCTTGTCGGCCAAACGTTTACCGCCGACTTGAAGTGGAAAGACTATAGTGAATCTATTGCTAGGTCAGCTGCTAAGAAAGTTGATTCACTGCGTCGTGCAGGACAGTCTTCCTCTCTAGAATCTATCATATATATTTATAATTCTACCAGTCATCCATGCTTAGAATATTGCTGCCACATATCTATCTATCTATCTATCTAAGTCTGTTTCTTTCTTTCTTTCTTTCTTTCTTTCTTTCTTTCTTTCTTTCTACCTAAGTCTGTTTCTTTATTTCTTTCTTTCTACCTAAGTCTGTTTCTTTATTTCTTTCTTTCTTTCTACCTAAGTCTGTTTCTTTATTTCTTTCTTTCTTTCTTTCTACCTAAGTCTGTTTATTTCTTTCTTTCTTTCTTTCTATCTATCTTAGTCGGTTAATTATTACCCTATCTCTCTCTCTCTCTCTCTGTCTCTATTGTTCTGTCTGTCTCAATCGGTTCATTATCTATCTATCTATACATTTAAGTTGGTTCTTCATCTATCTATCTATCTATCTATCTATCTCATTCGGTTCATTATATATCTATCTACTGTATAGTATTCCACCTATAGATACCAGTTCTATCAGTGTTTTACTATATATTTTATCGATCTTTCTTACTTTCCTTTCATCTATCTAAATCTCTTTCTCGCTATCGTACTTCTGATTGAATATATCTTTATATCTTTCTCTCTATCTGTTAATCTCTCTCCCTCTCTCTCTCTCTCTCTCTAGCTATCTCTACCTATATATATATATATATATATATATATATATATATATATATCGATCTATCTGTATCATTCTGTTAGTATCTATCTAAATCTCCTTATCTCATAGATAGATAGATAGAGAGACAGAGAGTGAGAGAGAGAGAAAAAACTAACAGACAGAGAGAAAGATATAAAGATAGATTCAATCATTATGTATGTCTGTCTTTCTCTATGTATGTATGTTTTCTCGCAAGTAGATAGATAGATAGATAGATAGATAGATAGATAGATAGATAGATAGATAAAAAACAGACCAATACAATGAGATAGATAGAGAGATAAGACAGAGACTGATAGATAGATAGATAGATAGATAGATAGATAGATAGATAGATAGATAGATAGATATCAAATGACGTCCATCTGTCTACCAAGGTCTATTCCTATCTAACTGAGACTATATTTGAGTGATCTTTCTTTCTTTCTTTCTTTCTTTCGTTATTTCTTATTTTTCTTAGTCTATTTCTATCTACCTATCTATCAATTTGAAACGTTTCTTGTTCGATCTCGTGCGTCTCAAACTAGGTTACCCGAAAATGACAGTTTTCACGAGCAGGGCCATCTTGTAGTGGTAGTGAATGTCTCTATTAGATCAAATTACTTTTCCAACGGAGGCAGCAGGAATGCAAATTTGCGTCAAACCAAGATATTTACTACCGCCTAATCAGTCTTTCTCAGTCTGTTCATGTGTGTCCCTCTGTGTATCTGCTGGTTTAATGCCGTCATTATTGACGTTCAAATTTAAATATGTACGACGGCCTGGAGAAACAAAAAGTTTTCAGTCGAACTCACTTCTAAAAATCAATTTGGGGACAGGATAGTCCTGGGTATGACGATAAACTACATCCGGCAGTTTGTTTGGCATATTAGTGGTTTTTAAAGAGCATTGGACCACTTCTTAATTGCCGTTGTTTGCAGGTCCACCGAGACTCCGGGTGGTAGCACTTGTTAGAGTCCCAGCTATAGGCAAATCGTGTTCCACCCCATCAAAAAACAAAAAAAAAGAACACTATAAACACTATTAAAATATATTCCTATAGAAAAAAATACTAGGAAAATATTTATATAGTAAAATTACCAAAAATATCTATTAATTTATTTTATCTGTATCACCCCCAAGGAAAACAGTACAGCCACTATCAGGCAAGGGGTTACAGGGTGTAGAGGAATTAGGTATTATCACGCAAGGGGTTACAGGGTGTAGAGGAATTAGGTATTATCAGGCAAGGGGTTACAGGGTGTAGAGGAATTAGGTATTATCACGCTAGGGGTTACAGGGTGTAGAGGAATTAGGTATTATCACGCAAGGGGTTACAGGGTGTAGAGGAATTAGGTATTATCACGCTAGGGGTTACAGGGTGTAGAGGAATTAGGTATTATCACGCTAGGGGTTACAGGGTGTAGAGGAATTAGGTATTATCACGCAAGGTGTTACAGGGTGTAGAGGAATTAGGTATTATCACGCTAGGGTTTACAGGGTGTAGAGGAATTAGGTATTATCACGCAAGGGGTTACAGGGTGTAGAGGAATTAGGTATTATCACGCAAGGGGTTACAGGGTCTTGGAATTAGGTATTATCACGCTAGGGGTTACAGGGTGTAGAGGAATTAGGTATTATCACGCAAGGTGTTACAGGATGTAGAGGAATTAGGTATTATCACGCAAGGGTTTAGACAAATTAGATACAGAAAAAATAGTAATGAGGGGAAGAAAAGGGCAATTAGGAAGACAATAGACAGCGATTCACAGACGAAAGTTTGCCGGAAAGCATGGAGCCAAAAGGGAGTTCTACAAGCTAGAAGTGCGAGGTAAGAAAGTGTTAGCTTAGAAGTTCCCGCTACATTTAGCTAGTTGAACTGTAAACTTATGAACCATCGCCTCCATTGTTGTATTGCTCTCAAATGCATACAGTCTAGGTACTATAGCTCATAAAAAATTACCATGAAAGTATCTATATGAAGGGCGCAGAAAGAAAACCTTACGGCGGTGGGAAAGTGACTGAAGCCGAGCTGTCAGATCAGGAACATTAATATTGCTGAGACCTCATTGCATCTTATCAAGGAGCTCCAGTTAAACAGCAGCATAGAAGTTCCGGCTACATCTAGCTGTGCCAACTGTAAACTGATGAGTTCCCGCCGCCAGTCTAGCATTGTGTTTAAATTCATGCAATTTAGGTACCATAGACAAGAACAATGGTACTTAGAATTAACACGAAAGCATTTATAAAAAAAAAAGGTACTGGGTGCAACTTTATGTCAGTGGGACCAACAATGCCTATTTATAGTAAAATTAGCAACAAAAATTCTGTAGTAAAATCCTAATACATTTTATCTGCAGTTGAAGGCATAAAATATAGTTTAGCTTAGTTTTTCGTTCCGCTTGTGTTGTTAGGCGTCGCGGGGAGACACAGTCATCTGTCAGAGACTAGGCGAGTAGGCAAGAGGAGAGATATCTCGCGGTCTCTGAAAGTACCTGCCACTGAGTCGCTCCAGCGTCATCTTGGTCTGCCTCTCGCTCTCTAGCCAAAGTACTTGAGGGTGTATGCTCGTAGGACTGGTTGTTTGATAGGCATACAAGTGAGGTGTCCGAACCACTTGATCCTCTGTCGTTCAATGTGCTGTATGATTTGTATTGCTCCTACCATATTTCTTATTGCCTCATTTCTGATCTTGTCTCGCCTGGTCTTGTTTACTGCTTTCCTCGTGCATTTCATCTCACAAGTGATCAGTTTCCTATCAATGGTTTTTGTTAGGGGCCATGTCTGCCATTGAGTCGCGCCAGTGTCTTCTTCGTCTGCCTCTTGCTCTCAAGACAGAGTAACTGAAGGTGTATGCTCGTAGGGCTGGTTGGTTGATAGTCACATGAGTGAGGGGTCCGAACCACTTGATCCTCTGTCGTTCGATGTCTTGTATGATTGGTATTTCTCCTGTCATATCTCTTATTGTCTTATTCCGGATCATGTTTCGCTTCGTCTTGTTCACTGCTTTCTTCAGGTATTTCATCTCGCAAGTGATTAGATTTCTCTCAAGGTTTCTTGTTAGTTGACATTAAGCCTCCCAAAACCCAACCCCTTGTCTGCATTGTGGGAGGGGGAAACAGGTAATGTGGGCTAATGATGAAGCTGTGACTGGTTTATCAGGCCGACAGTGGATAAAAAATTCTCAAGGAAACAAAGAAGGTATAAATCTTTGTTCAAAATATATAGATTTCGGTATTACATACCCCTAGAGGTAAACATGTCGCTAAACAAAATCAACCAACCAAATGATTGTTCTCTTTGAGGTAAGAGGTGCGATTGCTGACGGAGAAGCAAATATTTTCTCTGAAATTCCGCGAACATTCAAGCCAGTAAATGTAATTAATAATGGTTATATTAAAAACAAAAAACAAAAACAAATACGAACCATATACTTTCATAAATTTTATCTATTAAAATTAATGTATAAATAGAAAATATATTTTAAAAATTGCCAGACTTCATCCATTTTATAATATGTTGTCAATGTTTACGTTAAGGTGCGTTTTGTGAGCAGATATGTTCGATCGCGAAATAATCGTCTAAGATTGTGGGTTTCGAAACAATATTTCGGATTTTCCTAATCAAACGCGTCTTTGTGGCTAAATGGTTAGCAGCAGATCCGATCAAATAAAGATTCCCTTTAGGGTTACTGGTTCCATTCCTGTCGGAAAAATATAGATGCATTTTTTTAACTAAATGCTCAGTCTTTAATTAAACATTATTAATTTCATGTACCGGCCTGAATGTTCGAAAAATTTCGTAGAAAACATTAGTTATCCAAAAAAAATCGAACTTGGGCTCCTATAAGGAAACTGTCATTTGATCTGACGGGCTATTGTTAAATAATAGTCTAGTTTTTTTTTTAAGAAATTGTATTTTCCTCTGACTTCCTCAGTTTGACCGTAAGGTCAGATGGTAGACAAAACAAAGGAAGTCATTTTGATTGTTTAAAACTTGCGTGGGAAGTTTAGAGACATAGGAAGTTATTTCAGTGAGTTAAGTTTTACACGTCGAAGAGAACAGACGTGGTTATTTTGTGTCGCGGAAAACTTCCTCCCCATTGGTGTGGGTGATAAAGCGACCCCACTGGCTAGTTAAATATGTACACGTCGATGTGTTAATAAAATAGGTAAGTCAAAATCCCTTTTGTTGAAATTGTCATTTTATCTCCGAAATAAAATAACCGATTAGCCATCCCCCGACAGAAGATGACAGAAATAGGAAAGCAACATATGTGTGAATCAAGACCGTCCCCACAAGATGACCCCCAGCAAGAAGCGGGTACATAACACTATACCATTTAGCTTCTGAGAAGCCTCTCGTTAGCAAAGTCGAAATTTTTGTTTATAAACAAACCTTCTTCATCGATTTTTATCGACCGATCTGCTCACGAAACGTAACTTAACGTAAACAATGACAACATGAAATGAATTAAAACCGACAATTATTTAATATATTTTTTGTTTATACGTTATTTATAAAGATGCAATTTATTTAAGTAAATGCTCTGTTTTTAATTCAACACTATTAATTACATCTACCGGCCTGAATGTTCGAGAAATTTCGTAGAAAATATGTGCTTCTCCGACAAGTATCGAACTTGTATTCCTATATAGATACTATCATTTGATCTGACGTGCTATACTATTTAGCTACTGAGAAGCGTCTCGTTAGCAAAGTCCACATTACTGTTTATAAACACGCAATCTTCAATAATTTAGACTTTTACGAAATATCTCTAACAATCTGGCTGGTAAATATAATTGATACTCTTTTGATTTTTTTTTTTTAAACGGATCTTTTATTATTGTGTCTATTAAAAATAACGTAAAAACAGAAAATATTTAAAATAATTGTCGAACTTAATCAATTTCATTAAATATATATATGTGTGTGTGTGTGCATGTTTGTGTGTGTGTATATATATATATATATATATATATATATATATATAGAGAGAGAGGGAGAGAGAGATTGATTTTCGTGCATACCTGTATCTGAATAGAGGCTCCTTATATTTTAAAGATTATTTTCTTTCATCGATTTGCCTTACCATTTGAGAGAATCAATAAAGAATTTGAACCTGTACCAAAGTTTTCAAGAGAAACCATCATCTTTTTTTTGCGTGTTTTAACCCTTCGGCTACGAAAAGCTTTACATCCATGCAACATTATATATATCTTTAAAAAAAACGAACTCGTTCAGATATGTCAAAAACAATATCTACCAAGCTTCCTAATTTCTTATACTGTTAAAAATACTGTTTAATAATGTTTAATTTAAAAAAAAATATCAAAAACGGAGCGTCTATTCAAATATGGGTGTCCACCAGAAATGTGTGTATGTATGTGCAGGCACACTTTCCCTGATTCTATGAATTCAAAGCATTCAGGTATTTATTAGTGACGCTATTCCTTGGCTTTCCAGTTTGGTATAAGTCATGTTTTCACAATTCTCTGATTTTCCAAGCAGACAGAACGTTACTGATTGGGCGATTAGCTGAAACGATCGTCCCAACTCGTCAACCATTTCTTGTATTCAAGCATTTAATGTCACATTTACCCGAAAACAAGTGGATAATTTTTACCTCGAAATGTTCTTGCAGTGCAAGAAAAAAAAAATAAAGATGAAAGTCGTCAGTAATTGACTATTGTGTTCCTCGACCGACATTATCTTCCACGCAATATTCGTAATTTTTCGTATTTTTGCCGTCCAAAGAAAATTTTGGAAAAAAAAAATCCTTATTTGGAGCAAATGGAACAGCTAGATTTAAAAATGTACCAAATTGTGTTCCTTCGTTAAAAAACAACAAAACAATACTTGCAAAACATAATTCTTAAGGATCGTACCTGAATTTGTCTTCGAAATTGAATAGTTTTCTTTTTAGAGCCATTTCTAATTTCAAGCTATTGTCTTCATCGTTGTTTAACGTACACCCGAAAAATATGTCTTTTCTTCGGTTTTAAATGTTCTCTTTTGTCATCCATTGTGTCCTCTGTTACAAATGTTTTCTTTCAAGTATTTAAAATCTATTCTATATGTCTTTAAATCACACTCACTCGTTCAGATGTGTCGCAAGACATATCTGCTCAGTTTCGTATTTTCTTATACAGTTAAAAATAATGTTTAAAATTTAAAAACAAAAACGTAACGTCTATTCAAACTTGACTAAAATTAGTTAATCACCCTATTACGAGGAAAAGTAGAAATTTATCCACATATATTGTTACGTATGATTTTTTCTTACCCTCATATTTTTTAAAAAATTTACGGATTTCCTCATTTAAAGTTGGCGTGAGAATGTGTGGCTGTTAGGGGCTTTTTGCGAACGTAGATCTTCACGCGTGGATGCGAGTGACTTTCTTTTCTTTTCCTCTCCGTTGGAGCATATATATATATATATATATATATATGTGGTTCTGGTTGTGGATGGTTCTGCAGAAAACGTCCATAACTATTATTAAATCACACTTGTACAAATTTCTGTTTATAAACAATCTTCTATGCATTTTCTGGAATGATAATATCTTGTCACAAAACGTACATTAACTTAAACAATGACAACATATCATGAAAAGGATTAAGTCCTTAAATTATTTAATATATTTTCTATTTATATGTTATTTTATAGATACAATTTATTTAAGTAAATGCTCAGTTTTAATTAAACATTATTAATTTCCTTTACCGGCATGAATGTTCGAAAAACTTTGTAGAAAACATTAGTTCTTCAACAAAAATCGAAATTGGGCACCTATAAGGAAACAGTCATTTGATCTGACGGGCTATTGTTAAATAATAGTCTAGAAGAGTTATGTTTTTTAAAGAATTGTATTTTCTCCTGCCTTCCTCAGTTTGACCGTAAGGTCGGATGGTAGACAAAACAAAGGAAGTCCTTTTTGTTTGTGTAAAGCTTTCGTGGGAAGTTTAGAGACAAAAGAAATTATTTCAGTTTTATTTTAAGTTTTACACGCCGAAGAGATCAGACGTGGTTATTTCGTGTCGCGTAGAACTTTCTCCCCAGTGGTGGGGGTGATAGGGCGACCCCACTAGCTAGTTAAACATGTACACTTCGACGTGTTAATAAAATAGGTAAGTCAAAATCCCTTTTGTTGAAATTGTCATTTTATCTCCGAAATAAAATAACCGATTAGCCATCCCCCGACAGAAGATGACAGAAATAGAAACGCAACATATGTGTGAATCAAGACCGTCCCCACAAGATGACCCCCAGCAAGAAGCGGCTATATAACACTATCCCATTTAGCTACTGAGAAGCCTCTCGTTAGCAAAGCCGAAATTTCTGTTTATAAACAAACCTTCTTCCTCGATTTTTCTCGACCGATCTGCTCACGAAACGTATCTTAACGTAAACAATGGCAACATGAAATGAATTAAAACCGATAATTATTTAATATATTTTTTGTTTATACGTTATTTATAAAGATGCAATTGATTTAAGTATACGCTCTGTCTTTAATTCAACACTATTAATTACAACTACCGGCCTGAATGTTCGAGAAATTTCGTAGAAAATATGTGCTTCTCCGACAAGCATCGAACTTGTATTGCTATATAGAAACTGTCGTTTGATCTGACGTGCTATACTATTTAGCTACTGAGAAGCATCTCGTTAGCCAAGTCTAAATTACTGTTTATAAACACACAATCTTCAATAATTTGGACATTGCTAACCAGGGATTAATGCACTTTATAAACATTTTTGTTTTTGTAAATTGCTTTCGTTTTTAATTAATATAGTATTTTTAAATCGAATTTGTAGAGAGTTACGTTAAGGTGAGTCCTTAATGCATTTAATTTGTTGTTTTTTCTTTATCTCTGTTCATTTAATCTTTTATATTAATATTAATAAATCATATATTCTCAGTGTCCACTCGCCTCCGTGCGCATGCGTACTCGTAAATATCACTTCTAAGAACTCCTAAAAGACGAAACGCGTCACATGAAAAGTTTTTCCACTTATGTATACTCGTATATAAAATACTTTTGCTTTTCATCGAATAATTTCAAAACGATCATCAATCTCAGTTTTTGAATGTGTCAAAGGGGCCATTTCTGAGTTGTGCTTTCCATATACATCAAGGAAAACGGTTTCTAGTCGATCAAGTATAAATGACATTCTGGAAAAGACCCGCTTCTGGTCAGAGCAACTCTTGTAAATCTTTCGAGGGTCATTCAATTGATTACCACCTTGCGGTTCCGTCTTTCAATGCCAAAATTATCTCCAACTCTCATATTTCGTTAAACTTCACGATTGACCCCCATTTTTTATACGGGGAAAAAGCATAAATTTTCTTACGCATTCCTGGGGAAAATACACACTTAATCCGGCAATGCATAGAGAAAAGTAATCGATATAAGTAAAGGTGACACACGTTTTGAAATATTGTTAAGACATATTTCCTGGCAGTTTTCACACTGATTTACACTAAGAGGTAGACAATATATAAACCTCAAGTATGTAAATGCGTATTTTCAACCAGTGAAATCAGTTGATTGGTTGAGTGATATGTTTATTTTTTTATGGCTTATCAACCATTTTGCAGGTTATTTAAAACATTTCTCGCCAATTATTTTGGGAAAAAGTTTAATTTTCAGACTTTTTTTTTTTTTCTTTTTAATATAGCTACTAAGATATTGAAGTACCTAGAAGTACCCGAGCGGTGGCAAACACCTCTATCAGACCTAGGAGTTGACAACTGGACTAGTTTCAGGCCCAGAAGTGCATAACAAGAATCAAGATTGACTAAGGAACTGAAGCACCTTGAAGTACCCGAGCAGTTCACTAACAGCTCTACATGACATATGAGTTGACAACTGGACTCGTGTCAAGCTGAGAAGGACATAAATAGAATCAAGATTGACTAAGGAACTGAGGCACCTTGAAGTACCCGAGCAGTGACTAACAGCTCTACCAGATATATGAGTTGACAACTGGACTAGTTTCAGGCCCAGAAGTGCATAAAAAGTATCAAGATTGGCTAAGGAACTAAGGGACATTGAAGTACCCGAGCAATGGCTAATAGTTCTACAAGATATATGAGTTGACAACTGATCTCGTTTCAAGCTCAGAAGGGCATAAAACGAATCCAAACCGTAGCTGATTATCAAACGTTATGTTTTGGATATATTTATTCGAAAAAAGACATCTTTCGGTAAAAGCGTTTATACCTTCTACACTGTGGAAGGGGTTAAATCTAGAAAATAATTCTTTATCAGGTTTTAGTATTTTTAAAGATAATAATGATATACTAATTTAGGTAATTATCTATCATTCATACATTTTAATAATATTTGCTGAAAATTTTACGCTTTTATCCTTTTATTTTTCATTGTAATATAACATTTTTATGGTCGAGGTCATTTTTCGCAAGAAAAGTGTATCGAGTCGTAAAGTTATTTTGTCTTGTTTAATTTTTACTATTGGTTCATAATAGTCAATTTATTTCTCTATTTTATTTCTCTTTCTTCTCTCTGAAGTTCCTGGGCCACATAATGAAGAAGGAGGGCCTGGAGAATCTGATACTCACAGGTCGAATAGAGGGGAAGAGAGACAAGGGAAATTATCGCGTGATATACTAGCGGGCTTACGCAAGTAGATTACAGAACATGATCTGGGGGAGGTGACAGAGGAAAGGAACTTTTTGAGAGCTGCAAGGGATAAAGGGAGATGGAGAGCCATGATCACCTACGTCCTGAACGAACATCGCACATAAAAAGAAAGAAAGATTATCTTCTGCTCCCGTTCCCTTGAGTTTTCTGGCGTACCGCATCACTGGTATGCCAGCTGAAACAGAACCGTCTGAAACATTATCGATACGCGCACTAGATTAATCGATTGCGCCTGGCTCTCACCTTGCCTTGGAGGTTTTTCTATTTATCGCTGTCGGAGCAGAGCATAAAACATAATAAAAGACAGAACACATTCGACTCCCACTTGTTTCGACTGTTACCCTCAGGGCGGTGTTTTCGTTCTATTGGTTCTAGGAAAAAGCGCTTGATGGAACAACTTTTATCATTGGGCCCTGCCTAATATGAACACTGCGTCAAGCTGACCATTTTTTTTAAAATTATTTTATATATTTTAATTTTACTTCATTATATATTCTATGTGTTTTTATGTTTGTTGTTGCACCTGGCGTCTGCTTATACAATTTCATTTTGCATTGAAAACAAGAATTAATAAATTAATAACATAAATACATTCGATTCGTTTTTGTTTTGTCTCTGAATCACGTGATAGTAGTCGACTGGTTTGCAAAGAAACTGTCAGGCAGAATTCTAAATTTCGCTTTATTGGAGCATTATAAAGTACAGGCTCTCGAGAAAGCAGTTGAGCAACATGCTCCATAAGTTTTCTATGGGGTTGGTATTTACTTGATTCCCACAAAATCAAGATGTGACACAAGGTCGTTTAACGTGGGAGACCCGAGCGTTTCCACTCAAAGGCCACTGGTCAAAATTGGTCATAGCTTGTCCAAGCTGGTCAGAGCCTAGTCAAAGCTGGTCATGACTTGTCCTAACAGGTCCAGGCCGAAGCCAGTCCAAGCTAGTCAAAGCCTTGATCGAATCTCAGCCATAGGCCAAGAAACGATCCAATATTTGTCAAAAACCCCAGCCGAAAATCGGCCGGGAGAGTTTTCTATGGGGTTGAGGTCAGGAGATCGGGGCGGCCATGTCATAACACTCACCTGCTTCTCATCAAAGTATTCCTTCATCAATT